>JAHHUM010001224.1:308561-442482 GCA_036173005.1 Crenichthys baileyi | reverse complement strand
GAGATCAAGTTGTCTTTTTAAAAAAAAATAATCCCCAATATCACAACCCCCCCGGGGGCCCCCTCAAGATGGTGTTCTCTCTCACTCTGCCCTGCAAATGTTCTCAATGCTAAAAAATAAAATCCCACTTATTCTTTAGCTTTTAGCAGGCACCCAAGGTATATGACCAAACTTGAATGGTATTTTGGAACTATTCATAACGTCATCAACCTTCACCCAACCCCGGTTCTACTTGAAGAAAAATAATACTAGAGCTGGATGCTGGCCCACCATCTTTTACTATAGGTATGGTGTTTTGTCAGTAATGTGCATGGTTATTGTTGTGCAAAACATACCTTATAAAAACTGTGGCTCAAAGACACAAGTTTGGATTCATCGGGCCATAATACAACAATTCTCCAACAAGAATTTAACAAGGGTTGGATGCTTTCTTTGGGAGAAAAAGCTCCTATCTGGCTACTCTACTCCTTAGTCCTGATATATGGAGAATAGAAGATTTTTGTCACATGTAGAGCAAAATTTGTGCACCTAGTTGTGACCTAGTTTTTCTGGAATACTTACTGGAATTTTCTTGTACCTTTGAAGGAGATATTTTTGATCTTTTGTAACTTCTCTGCAAACTGTGACATTGGCAAATGATAAAGATGAGAAAATCCTACGAGGACAGCTGAGCTTTATTTCAGGTTAAAGTCATTCAGTAGAAATGCTGGCAGGTGTGATCTCAAGAAGAATGAATGCTGAATCAAAAGGTGCTTCAACAAATGCGGGTTTATAGGTGTGCAAATTTTTGCATCTTTTTATTCTTTTATACTTTTTTCTCTGGTATAGGTGTTTGAATGAAGTTTAGAATTACAGTGGCTTCACAGTTGTATACCACTTAGTGTTGGTCTTTCACATAAAATTCCAATAAAATATATTTATATTTGTGGTTGTATTATGATAATATCTGGAAAGGTTTAAGGGGTATGAATAATTTTACAAGCTGCTGTATGTAGCAAACAAAAAAGTGAAATAGCTCAAAACATCTTTTATATTTTAGATCCTTCAAAATACCCCCCCTTTGCTTTGATTCCTGCTTTGTACAATGTTGGCATTCTATCAATGTGCTTCATGAGGTGGTCACCTAAAATGGTTTTCCAACAGTCTTGTAAGAATTGCCAAAGATGGGAATAAAAATAAAGAAAAACCATTAAATGAGAAGGTGTGTCCAAACTTTTCACTGACAGTGTATGTCATATTATATATGGAAACAGGTTTTGAACTGATTTAGCAATGCCATTTTAACGGGAGTGTATAAACGTTTGAGAGGCACTGTATATCCGTGTTTTATTGTATGTTCTTTAGTGTACAATAAAATGACTAACTGATTTGAATTTAAAGGAAAAAAAACAACTCTGAACAGATCATCAGATATGTGCTGGAAAATAATAGTATGAATAACCATTTGCTTTGTAAGTTTTGAGCCCTTTGCTTTGGATGAATTAACAAAATAAGAAAAGGAGTCCGTATATAGATGAGAAACAAATATTTGGATACTCGTGTGATGATTCTGAATCTAAATCTAAATGTAACAATGTCTAATGACTAATAACTACTAACATACCACTGGATTGTTTATGTTACATTAATGCACTGGTGTTTAATATCAATAATGCAAAAAGTCACAAAACTGCAGTCTGCACCATTATTTTAATTAAATTCATTCAGAGCAAGCTGTGGATACAAGCACACAAAAAAATCAAAAGACGTCTGCAGGCGTACGACATTGCCACTTCGCTCTGGTCTGAAGTCACAGCGGTCCAGACCGCACAGCGTATAGGAGAGATATAGCACCAAGGTGTTGAAGTGCAGAGCAGCACTTCTAGTGGTTGTGATCGTAGCAAGCAGCAGGCTTGAGAAGATCAGACACAGAAACAAGCTTCCCAACTCACACACCCTAACACAGAGAAGCAGAAATGGTCAGCAGCATTTTAAAGAGCTGAGCTCGAAGTCCTGGCCCATTTCTTGTCCTTCGACACTCGGAGAGATCGGCCGGTTCAGTAAGATAGTTTCTTCTTTTTAAGACCTTTAAGACCTGCATAATTTTTTTAATGAGCTCAACTGTGTAATCACATCTAGAGTAGTGTGTGGAGGACAACACCATAAAATATTACGTTTTTTTTCAGATACCTGCTGTTTTCAAGTTAAATCAGAGGAATGTTTCTCCCTTTAGATAGAACGAAATATCTTTGACCGAAACCATTTTGCCGTTGTGTTTATTTTACAGCAGTGCCAGCCACTAATCAATGAGATTATTAGTTAAATGTATGTTTTTTGTGAACAGAATCTATTTTCTACTCATGCATTATACTTGAAAAAAGGTAATTCACCTATACATTTATCTTTAAAGGCTCAATTTACAAGCTAGAGTGCGACTGTGACTCTGTACTGTCTGCTACTCAACCAAAAGTAAGGTCTTGCATGCAAACTGTAACAATTTCATTATAGTTAATTTGATTTCTTAGCAACCAATCGGATTAAACCAGATATCACCCGGAACAATGAAATAAAATCCAGGACCATACAGAGGAGGCACTGTAAGTAGGAAACCATAAAAACAGAGCTTTTGCAAAACCAGCCACGTGAAACATCTCAGAGGAGAAAGGATCTCCTTGAACTTTTTGTTTTTACAATCATGTCAGTGTTTATCTTATCTATCGTCATCCATTCAGGAAAAAGAAAAACAATGCCATTTTAGACATATTTCAGCACTGTGCAAAAGTCTTGAGCCATCCCTCATTTCCTTATCCGCATCACACTACTGCGTACCTGCCTTGCATTTCAAAGGCGTATGAAAATACTCTTGAGTTAAGTAAATAATGTTCCAGTATAACCTTTTAGTGCCTCTGATACTGTTGCATACGTAATTAAATATCCGGCAAAGCCAGGCTGTCCCAGATTTTTTGAACATGACAAAATGATATGTGGCATGATCGCTGGAGCACCTGTAACGCACAAATTCAAATATTCAAATGTCACAATGACCTAGTAAAAATGCTATTTGATCTCCTGCTACGATATGCAGACTCCCTGTCTGCACCAATGAAGATTAATTCATTTTAGCATGCTAGATGCTTGAAGATGCTGACATGGAAGGGGAGTTGGATCTATTTGATTAATTCAGCTTAGAATTATTTGGCTACTTGAGGACACTTGTTGGCAGTGTATAAATAATTTAACTTTCACCTACAAGCACTTTTTTAGTTACATAAGCATACATGGCAAAATAGGTAACAGTGTGACAGCAGCTTTAGATTTTGTTGCCACTACGCATGACTTAGGGTTCAGCAAAAGTTCTCCGGACTTTCTATCAATGTTTTTCTTTCGGTCAAGGGCTGCTTTTTCACTCAGTTTTATTCCAGTCCCTGTACGTCAATGTTTACTTGTAAATGATTTGTCAGTTTTTTTTTTCTCACAAAGCCACCTCAAACTGACCAACAAATCATTTAAGCATAAGTTTCCTAAATTTAGCAATGAACCTGTGTTGTGTCAACAAGTGGACACAACCAATTTAAACCATTTTTTTCTTTAGCTATATCTACAAGAAAACAGTTTTATGCTCACATAAATTGGCATGTTTTGCGCTTTGAAGATTAAACTGAAGCATTTACAAACATTTTTTACAAGTAAAAAAACAAGAATTGAATAAAAGATCTGTTAAATGGCTAAAGTGGAAAAGAAAAAAAGGTACTCCTGAAAATGGTGAGGTCCAAGAGGGAGATACCTTAAAAGTCTGGAGAAATATGGCTTAAAACCTACACAAAAATCAGGCTCTTTTAAGGCGAATGTTAAAGTAATGAGGGGTAACTCTGGGCTTTCTTTTTTTTACAATGCTGAACAAGCATACTTATGTCTCATTTTCAAGTTTAACGTCAAGTGGAACTCATATGTGCAAATTATCTGCTCAATAATAAAAAAGCGGTTCTGTGCACCAAAATACAAAGAGGTCACAAACATTCACACGTTCACATACAGTTTACAGTGAAATTATCTGCATTATTCTAAAAGCTCAACATCATTCAAAAGTGATCCTACTTGTAACCAGGTGAGGAGATAAACCAAAAGAAAGAATATGATTTTCATGGCGTTGCCTTTTATCACACATCTAAAAGCATACAAGTTAACCCCTTTCTAATGGTTGGCCTCAGCCAGTCTGTTGCTGATCTCTTTGCTCTTCTTTGTCACAGTTCCCTCTGGTGGTGTTTCGGATGTGCTCGCAGATGGTTTCTTCTTGGCCAACTGGGAACCGGGAATCTGCTTCTCTTTAGCTTTTTTCGCCGTCTTCCCAGTCGTTGTCGGTGCCTTTTTTGGTTTGGTGCGAGACGCTGGTTTGCTTATCTGAAAAAGAGTAGAAAGGTTAAAACCAATTTCAGAATTCAGCACACAACATTTTTCTTTAGTCAGAGACAAGATCGTCTCTGGGTTTTAAAGCTCCAGCCAACTGCTGTTTACCTTAGCTTAGCTTAGTGTAATGGTTAAAAATGGACAACAGGATAGCAATATGGGGAATCATGTCAGTACTTTAAAGGTAATGCTGTTATTAGTTTAACGGGGTGTTGGTGCCAGGAAGTAGTGACTGACAGAAGAACAACTGGACAACAGCAGAAACCGTTTCAGTGGCAGGCAGGTCCACTCGCCCCTAAAACAAGCCATAAGACACTGAAAGTTAATGGGCATCTCTTTCAATGCTATTTCAGGTCAGCATGTCCTTATATCCGTATAACAAGGCATAACGAGGTATACCTTAAAGCCTATAAGGTATACCAGTGTTTGAAAAAGATGCGCTTCCAAAGCAATAAAAAAGTTTTGTCATACCATTCCTATGATTAAAAGATGTTTTAATGCTAAGTGTTTTTTTTTTTATTCCTGCTGATTATAGAGTAAAGAAAAAGACCCTCCCCCACTTGTTGCTGGAAAATGACATCCACTCCTACACTCGTCTCTACATTACATGAAAGACAAAGTTTGTTGTTAATAATATAGTTTTATTCTAAATCTTTTGGTTAATACAGTGAAACAAAGGGTGTCAAATTGTAAGAATCTCACACTGACCGATGGCTATTTATAGCAGAAATTAAAATTTAATGTTGTAATCCATATATCATGTCCAGATTTAGCCTAAATAAAGATGCTAAACGTCAGGCTTGGTTAAATCCAGTTGACTAACCCTATAAACTTTTCAACCTTTATTGATCAGCAGAGGTTTTATTTGATTGGCTTTTAACCCTTTCACTTTTCAACTATATTTTATATGTTATAGATCAAAGGCAAATGTGCCGTTTCCATGTGGTTTATAATATAAACTTGGGTCCTCATCCAGCCTTGGGATGTTCTCGTCTTTCTCATTTTGAAAGGTAGATAAGAGAAACTAGCTTCTTTTTTACACCTTATTTATACCACAGGGAAATAGAAAGTCTAGGATCACTCATTAACATTGTGAGGGCTGCCATTAATTTTGGCACATGTGAATCAGAATTTGAAACATATTTTCCCACCATGGAATAGATGCACTCAAATTAAAGATAGGTTCTTCCAAAAATCTCCAATGTGAGATATACTGCAAAAAGATTAAATCTTTATAAGGCTTTTACCATATATCTACAGGTGGATTTATTATATGATAAGAAATGTTCAAAGTATATAATAAAGAAATGTTCAAATAACAATGTTTAATCTTATTTTAGTATTTAGATAAGTTATTTTTTATTATAAAAACTTATTTTACTCTTTAAACAAAAGATAGCAAAATGTGTTTTTTTAAGTCAGGTAACAGGTAGGACACCCCACCCCCAGTAGATAGCTAGTCTTACCCCCTTTGGTTGAAAACTTTTTGGTGAGACCCTTCTTATAGCCATCTGCCATCATTCTGATGACAGATGGCTACCAACCGTTTGCCCTTCTCCTTACTTTCAGTATGAGATGTTTGGAGGTTTTTTCCATGTAGAGCCCATTTCAAGTCACTTCACAGCATCTTCGTAAGATCAAAAACGGAGCTTTGACTCAGTCCAGGACTTCCCATTTAATAAACCTCAGTCAGTCCTTGCTGAATGCACTGGTATGTTTTGGGTAATTGTCATGTTGCATTGCCTAGCTATGCTTCAGCTTGATTTTTTTTTTCCTTTTACAAATGGTCTCAGATTTTCCTCAAGCCCCCCGTGATTCACGGTAGAATCATTGGTGGACTCTATGATGATGAAAAAGCATCCCTGAACCATGACACTTCCACCCCCATGCTTCAGAGTTGGTATGAGGTTCTCTCCTTGGATTTCTGTATTTACTTTACGAAGAGTATTTCTTCTGTTTTTGTATCTAAATACTTTAGTTTTATACTGTCCAAGGAATATTTTTTCAGAAGTCTTTGTCTATGTTCTCTCAGGCAAACTGCAGCCTGTCCGTCACGTTATTCCTTATAGAACAAAGGTTGCCTAATTGCACACCTCCCATGAAAGTTAAACCTCTACCGTCGCTTTCTGATTGTACAGGTATGCAGTAGCAAGAGTTCTTTTAACATCTGAAACTCTCCTCTAAAGGTTAACTTGCCAGTACAGTCAGACCTGATGCATCTGCATGCATGTGTAATTTTAGTCATTTTAAGTGGAAAGAAATGTGGGGGTGTCCTAATGTATTCCTCACCAGGAACTGAATTTTTTTTTTCCAATTACAATTTTACAAAATATTTTAAAAGGTCTTTTGTTCTGCTTTATGTTTTGTTATCTTACTTGAATTTTTCAGCGTTGTTTAAATTGATACCAAATATCCATATGTCTAAACCCGGTAGAAAACACACAAGGTGTTATTTTTTTAATGACTGTAAATCCTCGTATTGTACATGACTGACAACTCAGTAGCAAAACAATACAACAAAAAAGACTGTTCATGATGCTTTTATTTTCATGAAGGCAAAAATATGTTCAGATGAACTTGTATTTGTCAGGAGGTTCGAATTTCAAACGCCTAGTTAAATCTTTGGTTTGGCACGTAGCTCTAACGCTACTGCCTTGAAAAATGCCAGTGCTTGAAATCAAATAGAGACATTTTCATTTATGCTAAAATAAGTTAAGCTTTAAGTATGGCTAAGATATTCAGCTGCTGGCTATAGCTTTCTATTTAACAATAACTTGCTTGCCAAACAAAAACAGACACAGAGCACATTTACCAAAATGTGCCTAAAACGTTCTTTATATAGTAAAGTCTCATTTTCGCATGCAATACATACCTTTTTTACTCATCCTCTTAAAATAATGACCCCTGATGATACAGGTGATGTAAATAAACTTGTGGTTAGTGCAGTTAGACAAGAAACAGCACAAAATAAGTATTTGTGCCTTTCTGCCCACAGAATATTAGTTCATGCAGTCTCTTAAATTTTTTTTTTTTAAAGAAAACAACACATCAGAATATAATAGTCTTATGATTTTAGGAAAGAAATACTTTGGTTCAGACGTTTTAGCCATGGCAACATGTTGGGACTTAACAAGCAGGCTTGCAGCTGCAGGTTGCTGGTTCAAATCCAGACGGTGAAACTGTGAGAGCAGAGTGTTGCTGAAAGTGAGCCACTGAGTGTCATTCTGCTCTTCAGTAAAAAACAGTCTGGTGGAGGACCTCCCAGCTTCTACAAATGATCTCGTATAAAGCAAAAAGTTGCAAAACATGCTGAACCTTTGTTTGAAAAAGTAATATTAAAATTTTACATAATGATAGATGTCTTTTGGAAGGCTGTATTGTAGGCATGGGCCGGTTAGTTTTAAAAAGTACAAGCTAACATTTTCCATCATACCGCTCCCATTGTTTAAAGTCATTTTAAGAGAACATGGAGGTGTAACCATAAAGTTCTCCAGTTGTTTGGAGCATAGAGTAACAAAGCATTGCCACACCCAGACCTGTTGCTCTGCACTGCTGGTCAGCTGGCTGAAAGAAGACCACTACATTTGTCATAAAGGCAGAACACTGATGATATAACAATCTGTACCATAGGTGCTTGAAAACTACTAAATTCAGCAGACATTTATTCTATATTTTTGTTTAAGTCATCCAAGTATCAAAATCAAAAGGACAAAACAATATACATTATAGATTAAATCATTTTAACAAAAATCAATATTGTAAATTATTTTAACAGCAAAAGAGCTAATTTTAGCTTTTCTATTTTAAATCAAAACAATGAGATACTGTTATCCATTTTTGTTTTAATTTTCTTTGTAAATTATAGTGTTATTAATTATTCAACGTTATCATACAATGAGAATCTTATACCGGCCCATGCCTGGTGTGAAGTAAATGGGGCACAGCAAATCATCTTTATGATCTGTGAAAAACTACATGACATTGTGCCACGGTGTTCAACACATTATATCTGACTTTCTGGAACCTGGGGGTCTAGAAGAATAACAAATGTATCCTTAAAAGAATAACACTGAGCTTAAAATTTGTGCCACACAAATCAGACAAAAGTAAAAAAAGAAAAATCGGTAAACAAGTCTTATCAGACACTTTTTGAGGACCGTTTTTCCTCATGTGTAATTTGGCATCATACAATGTCACCAAACTTAAACAAATTGCTGTTGTTCTTGTCTGTTACTACTTCAAGGCATTGTAGTGTCACTTTTCTCCAAGTCATTTAAGCTAAAGCATAAATGTTTTACTACTTATTGGACTACAAAGGTTGGTTGGGTGGTGCAGCCTAGTGAATATGTGCCTAAGGCAGGGTTGCATCCAGAAGCTCGGCGATAAATGTGTCTGAGGCTCGCTAAGGCCAGGATGCATTCAGGACGTGAGAATGTGCGTGAGCAGAATGCATGTTTGCATTCGTTTCATCAACCTGAGGTCAGTCTCCATGCTTTTCTGGAAGAAACAGAGAACACACCTGACTACAGCAGGTGGAGAGCAGAGCTGCTCTCAGTCTCTGAGAAGTCCTACAAGAACGAGAGAGGGAGCGGCCACATGAACAAAACCACCGTAGACACATGATGAAACCAGTTTTACATGTATGCAAACGCTACTGTGCAAAAGCTTTAAATCAACCCTCTTTTCTACTCAATTGATTCAGAGAGCTAGACTTTCTTGTTATAATTTATAGTTTTCTTGATCAGTCTGTATTTGGCAGTCTAAAGGTCTTTTGAAGTTTTTATTTGGTCTCTGGCTGTTTTTATCTCTAAATGTTACTTATCACCTGAAATCTGGCTCCTTTGAAGTGACATAAAGAAATGAGGGATGACTCAAGCCTTTTGCACTGTACTGTACAGTGGCTGGGAGAGAGGAAAAAGATCTTATATATAGTCCCCTTTCCACTTATTGGTACCCCTGGTAAAGATGTCTGCCTTAAAATAACCTAATATATTAATGCCATGGCATATTTTCACACAAATTTTAGAAAAATCCAATCTTTGACTACATTTATTTTAAAAATCTCACTGAAGCGCATCTGAGCTCAGTTTAGTCAAGCGTGAGCACGGATTACCCCTGGCTTTATTTTTTTTCACCCGCTGACACCTGCCGGGCTCCTTACATTTGTGATTGTAGGATAGAAAAGATTTTTGTCAAGGCATTTCTTGGCATGTAGATTGGTTCTAATCCAACATCAGTCTAACATCAAGTCTAATATTAGACTTGGTGAGTTCAAAATGCGACTCCTGCCTACAGTCTCTAACTGATTGATTTTTTGTTTGATTTATTTGCCTTTCTTACCATTCTGCTCACTGTATGTGGGAGCAAGATTAGCTTTATCATCCAGAGTATTGTATCACACCTTCAGTTGATTTAAACCTTTAATTATCGCTCTGACTGTACAAATAAAAAGGTTTGGACTATTAGCTATTATCTTGCAGGCATTTCCTGACATATGATCCACACACATCTATCTAACTTGAATGGCATGTTCTTTCGTCCTACATATTTTAAAGACTCAGTCTTTTGGCCAACATTTCTCAAAAAAAACCTCTTGATGTCGAATTTTGTTGTCTACTTTTGTAAAATATTCAATGTGAGATTAATATGAATGGATATGAATTAATTTGTAGAGCTTTTTGCACATTTTTACCAGGGTTTCAAATAAGTATAGTTTTTACTTTATTATTAAGCTGTATTGTCATTTTTTGTTTAACTGTTACACCTACTGTTTTATCTATAAGACACACTGGAAACAATAGTAGTAGGTACTTTTTTATGGTTAAAATATGCAAAGTGTTATATAAACCCACTGTTGCCAAAGATTAGTCAGGCTATTGTTGACCTGTTATTAGGTCAAGACAAAACTAAATAATTCCTGGACATGGAGGGTTTAAAATATTCTCCTTGGTAACAACAGGAAAAGAGCTTACTATATGTAAGTTCAAGTTCTTGGAGGAAGCATAACTAAAGAGCTGATTGGTAGTGCAGTTTCGCAGGCTTGGATAAAGACCGGTGTGGGTCTCTCACCTTGGTGGGCTCCTTGCCTGGCTCGCTGTACAAACTGCGTATCCGCCGGCGCTCCAGCAGCTTGTTATCAGTCGCCTGGGCCTTCACCTGCTCCCCCTTGTATGTGGCGCTGTAGCTGGTTTCCAGGCTGGTCTCCTCGCCAGGAGGTTTATACTGGGATGGAGCTTTAATCGGCTTCACTGGTTTCACATCCTTATACGCCTTAAACTCAGTCCTAAGAAGAATGGTAAAACCCATATTTAAAGGCTGTAGATGAGGATTTTCTCAGAATGGAGAAGATGGGACATGGGAGATGAGCTAATTGATGAAAGAATCTCTGTTTATTCCAACAGATTTTATGATGCAGGAATTGATTAAAAAAATGAATGTTCTCATAGTATAGATTTATGACAAGGAAACTGAGCACTGAACTAATGTTTAAATGCAACTTAATGCAAATTGTTGTCCATTTACAAATAGACAAAATGCCGATTTATGTCTGCCTGCTTCAGTTTTGCATAGAAGCTGCCTTTTAGTGCTACAGTCAAATTTTAACATTTAGAGTGCTACTTTAAAATCTGTGTGATCTAATCTTTCTAATCTTGGACAGAAAATGTCCAAATGAGGACCCGTGGATGGATGGAACAGCATTTTTTTTTCTGTATTCCCTGAGTCTCTTCTCAGGCTGTTTGGTTTCACCAAAGTAAAGTGGGATGGGAATTTATTGATGCAAAACTGTAGATTTTTACATCTGAAGTCAAAGTTTTCATGTAATTATTCAGAAAGTGAGGTAAGTATACGCAGATAATGGCTTTTTTGATACTAATCATGCTTTGTGTGTTGAAACATGTTTTTCCAGTAAACTAATCTATAGCATTGATTTCCTTTGACTGGTCCTGACTGGTCATTGAAGAGTCCACTAAAATCACTGTGTATTTTTCCTGTTCATGAAATGAATCAAAACTAAAAATTGTTACTTTTATCATTTGGTAAATGCATCAACAAACAGCATGTAGTATAATTTGCTTGGTTTTAATTTTGAGAAACATCAGACAAGGCTTAATTTTCTGTTAGATTTATATCTAACTGAAAAAATGTTTTTCTTTTTTGATCATTTGTTACATTTAATAAAACTAAGATTACATAAATGAGGTTGTATGCATTAGTCCTAGAAAGACATTTGGGTCGATCAGACATTTAAAGTAAACTGAAAATAAATGTTGGCCAAAACACTGATCAGTGTGTTTCTACAGAAGATGTTCAGACACACGCGGTTACATTCAAACCTTTTACTGACCTCCCTTACTCGGGGTCAAGAGCATTGATTTGGTAGTGATCCCGGAAAGTGTACGAGGGGGGGATCGATGATGAAACCCTTATCTGTTGCAGTATCACTTGCTTTCTGGATTGACTGATAGATAAGAGCCCTTGGAACACCAAATATCTTTTGATGATATTCAGATGATTTTTCAACTCCAGCCGTTCATGGGCTACCTTTCAGGCTGAAGTTAGCAATCAAACTGAACCAAAATTGGTATTTGATCTCTTTATCGTATACAGTGGAAAGCTATGCTAAAGCCGTTTTCTTTTGTGTCGATGTTGATGGTATACTAGACACCTCATGTGAATCTAGTGTGGCACGCCTGTGTAGCTGTGCCAGCTACTGGCAAACCAGTGCAAGATCACAAAACATTTCTTCAAACAAATGTGCCCAGTCCTCTTGTGGTAGGATACCCTCGTAGGTAAATACTACGGGCAACAAAAAAAAATTACTAAGGTCTAATATAGTCGCTAACATTGTAAAATACTAACTTTATGTTGGGAGTAAAATGCAACATTGTGCATCACTGACTATATTTTAAGTAACATTTTACCAATATTGGTGCTATACTATTCCTTAAAACACTTATACAGGAGGAAATGATTCTGCAGTTTTGCAATTAAACTGTAACTTACAATTTTTTTGTCACAAAAACCATTTTTATTTGCAGAATTAACTGTATGAGTTACAGTCAGTGTCAATTAGTGAAGAGCTGTAAATAACAAAGACCTGCAGAAAGGTAAGAGGAGGCAATTTATTAGTAAAATCAAAAATAGTGACAGGATTTATGAATGCTGCAGAACATGAATGTTCAGTAATGACTCTGATTTCATTTTTGCTTATTGCTCTGAGGAATATTTTGGTTGTTATTTTAAAACTGTATTCTGTTAAAATACAGGGAGGAAAGGGGGTCGACAACACGGTTGAGAGCAAGGAGCTGGATGGTGGACCATTGGAGCAGGAGCATGTAGAAGGGCACACACTGAGGAGTCAAGCAAAACCTTGGTACAGCATAAACAGCAATATTGTTTCAATACTTTATAGGTTACAACCGATCTAAACATTTATTTGTCACAGAGGTGTAAGCAGAATTTGGGGCTTGTTGGGGTCCCTGCTGGCTGGGGGCCCTGAGGGAACATGAATTCACACAGGACAGGTTGACAAATGCACCAGTTGCACATTTGAAGCAAACATTAACAGTTATTCCAACAGTCCCAATTTAACGCTAATTTCATGACTTCTACTTGTCTCTGAGTCTTTTTTTCGTGGTTGACTGTGAAAACAACATTAAGGTGGGCACCTCCACAAAAAGAAATGGAAGCATCTTCTTCAACATACAATTATGTAACAATGTGTAACTGCTTCAAGTTAAATATCTTGCAGCTCTTAAGGAGTCACATTCTGGAATTAATTTAAGTTACCAATAAATGTTCACTTTTCAACTTCACTAAATAAGTTAATGCAAACGACTCAAAATCGAGGCCAAAGTCTAAAACAAAAATGACAATGAAAAAACTGCATGAATTCCATATTTACTTCATTGATTCAGGAAAGGAAGGACTATCACTCCTGATGATTTTAACTCTTTGTTTAGTGCCTTATGTTATCACCTGAACATCCTGTCAGACAGGTAATTTAATTTATTGTTGGCTCACTGGTTGTTATGTCTGTAAATCAAGTTGTGTGGGCTTAACTGGAGGTTGTCCCAGAGGATATTCTGCTTAGGACCTCCCAGAAACTCTGACCTGTCACAAAAGGTCAAAGTCTAAAGGCCTGTTGTCCACCTAAGTGGACAAATGAAATTAGTTTTATACCCATCCATGAAAAGGTTACATGGTATAAGCTCCAGCTACTTTGTCCTGGCTTACCCTCACACTCTTACCTGTAGCTGCTAGAAGTCGACATGACCTCCTTTATCTGTCTGTTGAGAGCGTCCGCAGCCGCTCTGCCTCTCCGTTGCTCCGCGCTCACTTCTCCAGGTCCCTCCGTCTTCTCTGCTGCTTTCCTCTCTGCAGACTTCTCCCTCCTCGCCGCCTCTTTAGACTCCTTCTCTTGAATTTTCTCCTCGATTTCGCTCTTCTCCACGCCGCTTTCGGGCTCGGCAGCCGCATGCTCCAGTTTGGAGGAGGTGGCGGTAGGACTGGGTTTGGGGATCCAGGGGTGATCGTGCTTCTTGGGTATGGGCCAGGGCTTGTAATCCTTCTGGTATTGAGTCTCGTTGCTGAACGGACCCGGTGGACGCTGGTACTCGTTCCTGGGCTTGCAGCTGGGCTCGGGGCGCACTCTCCACGCCTTAAAGTCTTGGCGCATGACGGACGCAGCGGACGCACCATCTTTGGCCGCTGCGGCACCCCCTATCGCGGGCGGGGCCTTGGCGGCCTCTTGTTCCTCAGGATGCGGCTGGGTTTCTATGGCAATGGCCGCGGCCTTCTTCTGCCTCGGCTGCGGGTGATGGGGCAGGTGCTGCACGTCGGCCACATCCGAGTATTTGGTGAAAACCAAAGGCACTGCGATATCCGCCTTGTCCAGCTCGGTCCAAAAGCGGTTGATGCAGCAAGCACGCGTGATGCACGGCCACGCCATAACGCTCAACCACAGGAAGCTGACTAGAGAAGATGGACAGGGGGAGAAAAGACTCTATCCGTGGATAAACGTGCAGAAAAACGCGCGACGGGCAATACAAGTCTCCAGTTTGCAGTTCCCCTTGAACAGATCACCCTCGCAGCCCTCTGCCTCCTCCTGCAAAACAGCCGGTCTTAGTCAAGTTTAAGACTTAGGGGCTAACCGTTGAGTGCTCATCGCTGTCTGGTTGCGCATCAAAGCGACCCCACCCCACATTTGTGTGATGCCCTGCGTTGTACGGCGAAACATCACCTGAGCTCGTCTGCGTCCGTCCGGCATGAAGAGGGAGGAGACACAGTTAACCCCGTGCTGCCATGTCAGAAATTTCAAAAATAAAGGAAAAGGGGGAATTTTAATGCAGAAATGTTATAATCATTTTGTGCTCTACACACAATTATGTGGAGGAATACTGACCTGACAGTTGTCCAACAGTCACTGACACCCTCCAGCAATGTAACTGAAGTTTATTGATAAAAATGCTGTATTCAAGAATATTTATGGAAAGTTGAGTGGAAGAAGGAAATATCCAATAAAAAGGCAGAAGCAACAGGACTAAACACAGCCTCTAAAGGATCGTAGGACATATGCTGAGGCATTACTTGTGTTAAGCCGCTCCTGAACCAGGGAGAATATCAGAAACATTTTCGCTGGGCCAGGGAGAAAAATGAATTGCGGCTCAGTGGTCCAAAGTCCTCATTTCAGAGAAAAGTTAAACTTGCCCTTCATTTGTATTTTCATTTCAACATCCTAGAATCTGGAGCAAAAGCAGAAGGCTCAGAATCCAAGTTGTTTGAGGTCCAATGTGAAGTTTTCAGTGATGATTTGTAGAGCCATGTCATCCGCTGGTGTTGATCCACTGTGTTTTATTAAAAATCATTGCGGTCATCTACCTGAAAAATCTGCTGAGACGCTTTATGACGATGCTGATTTCATTGTCCAACAGGACTTGGCACCTGCTCACACTCACAGAAGTTATTAATACCTGCTTTAATGACCATGGTGCGTCTCTGTGCTCACCTGACCTAGACCCCACAGAGAATCTACGAATAAATACTTTATGGTCCCAAAAGGGAAATTTTGCTCAATGAGTGAATGCATGACATTGGTCCCTCACATCGACTTTTGAGAAACAAACAAAATCATGCAAGACACAATCTCAATCACACACTAAACCCCAGACAATGTCAAGAGAATCAACATCCTCTGCAGCCCATGGCTTCTGCGCATACTGCTTAATCATTCACCAGGGTTCTGAAGATACAATAAATACATAATTAAAAGATGTTCTCATAAACAAAAAACATAAAAGTTCTACCAGTTCAGACCTGCTGACCATTAAAGACAAAGTCAAGTGAAAGATGGGACCCGCCAGATGCAAAAATGTAGATTAGGTTAATGAGTGAGAAAGGTTAGAGGTGATTGGTCTCAAAATGACTAGCTGTGCAGCTTAACCAATCAAATGTTAGGGTTCATTTGATGAGGCACAGTTCAGATTATTTCATAGTGGATTGCTTCTTGGAAACAAAAAAAAACTAAAAAACTTCAAATTTTGAAAACTCCTAAAATACTGAAAGAAATATTGATATCGATTTCTTTAATGTATAAATAACTCTTTTTAAATTATTGTGAGGCCTTCAGTCCTCAATGTAACAGAATATAATTATCTTCTTTGGAGGAAACGAAGCTAAAAAGAAAAATGAGGGGAAATCCTGCTGTCATTTTTTTTAATGCATGACTGCGAGTAATATTTCTGCGAAAGTACAAATATGGATGCATGACCTAAACAAGAAAATAAAGGACCACATTTTTGCTCTTTATAGGGCATTTAATTAAAAGAAAATTCAACCAACCAACATTTTTTCAAAACATTATAGTACAATATACAAAAAGAATCAGCTGCAACTATAACAAATCTAAGTTCCTACTTCACTGTACATGTCGAACAAAACAAGTCTTACGCATTTAATTTAGACATTTTCTTAACAAAACACAAAACATTATTTTAGATGCACTTCCAACATATTTGGTATTTAATATGTGAAAGTATGGCACATTGGTCAAATGTTAAAATAGAAAAGTAATAATAAAAAAAAAAATACATGAAGAAACAGATAGCTGCACTTCTGTCATGTTAGTCTCATTTAATAGTCAGACGAAGGGCTCCTTTATAAACTGGGAGATCTGCCTCCATCATGTGGTCTGATTTAAAAACACAGTCACCAGTTCAAATACCAGTCACTGATATCAAAAGGCTAAAAAAAAAAAAAGCAGACAAAATAACTAAAGATTTCATTCATTGCATTACGGTGCCATTGCAAACAAACGCTGAACAGTCTGATGGAGAAACACTGAATATTTACACGTCAGACAATGAACTCCATTCATAAACCTACCTTGTCATTTTTTGTTTCATTTTTAATTTACTTTTAAAAATGTAAGCTGTAGAAGTTGGTAAAAAAATCTATTTGAATTTCTGTGCGAACTTGACCGAACATCAGAGATCTGCGTCATTCTGACGACAAGTTGAAGCTTCGTTGTTTCATCTGGGTCTGACTAGGCATGGGTCGTTTATTCTTATCAAAGTTCACGGAGGTTTTCTAAAGTAACGGTTTTAAACCCCTCCCCTACCTGTTGCTCCACACTGCTGTTCACCTGGCACAGAGAGAGCTACTAAATGTTTTGAATCTGATACCGGCCGATGCCTAGGTCTGGCCCAAAGCTTCAGATCACTTTTGTCACAATAACGTCTTCGCCCACGTCCTCAGGCTCCGCTTCAGAATCATCCTCGGGATAGAGCCTGCAGTATTTGTCCACCATGACATCCAGGTCATGTTTGACGTGGGTGTTGATGTGGAGCATCGCAAGACTTTTGTTTAAATGCTTCGCAGGCATGCTGTTGAGATAAGCCTTCAGCCGCTCGCTCGCGGTGTCGCCGGTGCTGTTCTCAACTTTGAGAACCGGCATAGTGGAAAGCACCTTCAGGAAGGTGTCAACATTGGGGAAGAACTTTACGTCTGGCAACTGGAGGGTTTCATGGATGGTGGTGGGCAAGCGCACCTCTTTCCCTCTGTGCTTCCATTTGATTCTCCAGCAGTGGAGCTCAGCAGGAAGCGTGTCCGGGTTAGGGAGGTCGCCGCGGTAGACCTCTGCATAGTTCTCCTCTGTGGTGTTGAACTTCATGTGGCCCATGACGGCCGGAACCAGTGATAGACATTTAAGAGCTTTGACATTGTTGTCAGAGAACATGTCCTCCACCTCCTGCATGATGCCACGAATCACCGGTATGGTCACGTACTCCTTGAAATAGGTCTCGGCTTGGATTTCACCGAGGTCAGCTGCCCGCTGCTTTCGGAGAAAGAGCCTTGGGACGGACACAGGGATTTCCATGAGGGCAGCTAAACTCACGGCCTCGCTGTACCAGAACTCATGGTACACGTCAATGTTATCGTTAACCTCATTCAGAGAGTATAGAACTGCCGTTAGACTGTTCGCAGCTGAGAACACATCAAGTGTTTCCCCCTGTAGGTTCCTCCCAAAGGCTCGGGTGAATGTTAGCACATTCTTTAAGATGACAATGGTGACAATCACCTCAAAGTCTGCGAGGCTTTCCCCAATTGAATATGCATCCATTGCGACACAACTGGGAAACTGTCCGTCAGCATTGTCCCGAATGCTGTCCATGCATAGCAGGAGTGAAGGTAAAATATCAAGCAGCACATCAAAGACGTTGTGTTGCTCTGTCCATCCTGAGAGACACATTTGTTTCAGTGCATTTCCTTTCTCTTCGTTTTTCTGGAAGTGAGTTGAGATGGCCTTCTGTAGCTCATCCTGAGTATGTGGGATTTTAAAGAAAGAAGTGATCCTCCTCAGATTTTCCATGACAATCTGCACATTGGGATAAGGCAGGTTGTTGGCGAGGTGGATGTTCAGTGCCATATGAGAGCAAGGCATGTGGAGTGCAAGAGGGTACTTCTCCATGAGCAGTACAGCAACAGCTTTCATTTTGGTGGTGGAGGTACCCGTGGCCTTGTGGGCCTGACCACGACAGTCCTCCATGCTGAGCCCCCAGCGGTCCACCAGTTGGGCCTCCAGTCTTTCTACCAGCGCAGATTCGTCTCCATCCACAAACGGGAGGAAGTCCATGAACTCCTCTCGGAGGACGTTCTGCTGATTGACAAAGCGGAGGAACACGGGAAGGTGTTTGCTGTTGGCGAATTCGACCAGGTCGCCCGTCACCAGGGAGTAAAAGCGACTCTCCCTTACCTCCATAAGCATCTCCTCCCTCACTGTGTTCTCGCAAACATCTAGGAGCTGATTTAGCTGAGTGGTAGTGAGGTACTCGCTGTTCACCGCAGTCATTTCAAATCTCTTCCTCAGAGCTTCATCTCCAGCATTCATGCAGTAATCTAGAATGGCCTGGAAGTTGTTGGACTTGAGTTCTTCTTCAGATACTCTGTCAGTGGTCAAGGGGATTGCATGTTTTGCCAGCAGGAACAGAATCTCAAACAAAGACCTCAAATAATCCCGGTACTCTTTCTCCTCAGCTGAAAGTTGAGGTTCACCGTCAGCAGCGTTTGAGCTATCCTCATCTTTTTTGACGGCTTGCTCAGCAGAAGATGCCACTAGGGAAAGAGGCAAAAGGAACACAGGTTTTTCCAGATAAATGGATACTCAATAAAGATGCACCGACCAGTGTGATGCATGGTTTTTGTAAAGCTTTCATCTGTCAATACCAGTTTGAGCCGATTCTGATTTCTCTATAAGATCCACAATATAAGAAGATATAAGGCCAGTATTCAAAAGATTTATTCTACCCTTAATGCAGTGAGCTAGTACCGCTGTGATTTGTTGCTGTAAGTGATAATATAGACTAATAACATGTCAAAAATGAATATATTTGTTTTCTTCTTTTTTTGTGAGCGCCCCTACTCTGCAGGCTGCAGCAGTACGCTGTAAAAGAGCGTTTCACAAAGAGGACAAAATGATTACTTGTAAATATGTATTTAACTTCTTCTGTTAGTGATTAGTGTCACCTAAGCAGTCTCATTCGATTCCCTAAAGAATGTAGATTTCCATAATCTTGCCAACATCTCCAAATTAAGATCAAAAGGTTTAAACAGAATAACTTGGAAGTACTCTATGCAGCCTTCCTGTTATTTGTCCCTCTCAAGTAGGCCTGTCACAATAACAAATTTTGCTGGATGATAAATGGTCCCTGAAGTTATTGCTATAAACATACAAATGATGTTGTCATTTGTAAACCATTTTCAGCTAATATAATGATAATGGCATAATAATGCAAGTAGCTACACCCTCTCAAAGATCAATTAACTTCGATTCCTAAAGAACACTGAACACTGGAACTGGAAGACGTTTTAAATATCCAAAATAAATAAACAACCAAAAACAATGAATAAAATGTATTATAAAGTCTCTGTAAACAAAATTGCCCTTCAAAAAATATTAATCGTTAGGCTCACACAGGGAAAACAGGCAAAACTGCCGGTTTTATAAACCAAAAGTACAAACTAACAACAAAAGCACTTCATTTGAATAAGAGCTACTTTAGTCTGTCAGATTAAACACTCCAGTAATTGTGGACCGTTAAGAAGATGAAGACGACCAGGTTGTAGGTTTTTTTTTTTTTTTTTGCCCCCAGCTGGGAAAAGACGCTGGCTTGTGGGTATTATTTATGTTTTGTAGGGTGCAGATGCTATGGTTATTTTGTACTAGCTTGGTGGCGATGTTCAACGGGGCTCCCAATGACGTCCACTCTGATAGCTAATCGCCTAGACGATAAAGGAGTTCACTTCCTCCTAAGGGTAATAGAGCTAAATTACCGAGAAGGTGGGCACGTGGTCAACCAGTACTTCTTTTAGATAGAAAGAGAGAGAGACACTAGGAAAACAAACAAGTATGCAAACGGAAATTATCGAGCTAATTTTAATTAATCATGCGATTAATTGATTTGTTGCTTATTGCGACAGGCCTACTCTCCAGGAGCCTGAATAAACAGGAGACGTGTCTGAACATGTCCCAACAATACACTTTTGTTTTAAGTTGCTTCTTACATCCTCTGACTGGATGTTTAACCCCCCCCTATTTGTATCATGTCATAAATGGGTACTTTGATTCTTCTCGGCAGTTAACACTTCCCTCTGTGTGAATAGTGTGTGGTCTTATCTTGTAACCTGAAGCACAATTTGATATATGTGGTAGTTTTGGTACTTAAATGGATTTTTGTAGTTTTTTGCCCCTGCTAGGAATGACGAACCTGAAAATTAATCCCGGTCACCAGTCGATTTCTTGGTGCATAGTCCTAATAATACATAAATTTAACACTGATGTACTAAAGTATACTTAGTTCCAAAATACTTACACCTTTCTTTCTTACTCTATACCCTCGTTTTACTTATCTTACCATCAGATCCTCATAGGGCGTAGAAATTGAGATTATAACAAATCGGCTGACTCTCTGTAATTCACAGTAAACAACTTGTCTTTTAAGTTACGTTAAAATGATTTAACATGGTGATTTTTCTTTCTTTACAAGTTCTTTTAAATCGTGGCTCTTTCTTGATCCTGGGTTGGGTGAGGTTTTTTCAAAGAATGGCCGTTGTCAAATCAAATATGGTTGGGATGGCTGTATCCTTCAGCACCGTCCTATATAAGGGTCTCTATGAAACTGAAACCGCCTCCTATAAAAGTTATGCCATAACTGTGGTACACGGTAATTGTCCACTAAAACTGATAAACAACAATTAAAACTACCTTAAAAGAGTCATGTGACACCTACAGTTTTGCACACCATAGCTGGGTCAAAGTGTTTGGCACATAATCTGTAGTGCTTATTCAACTGGTCGATCTAGTTTTTTTCGTGGCTCTAGATCTGCCTGTTCTGGCAATTTTCCACCCCCGTGACATTCTGCTTCTCTTCTAGTAACACACAAACAACGACAAAGCAGGGTTCGCTAACTATAACATGTACCTTTTAGCTATAACGTTTGAGAATTAAGGTCATATGTGCCCCGAGGCAAATTAGATGTTTATTACACAGTTTTTTTTATTACTACTTCTGTACTTCAGTAAACATCTTCCACAAGTTTGGGAGTGGTGGTTCAGTCTTAAAGTGCAAAAAAAGCCATTTCACAAAATAGCCCTCAAGTAGTATACACTTGAGGGGCAATGTTATCTAATGGAGTTAAAATACCTGCAGCACCTGTCCACCTTAAAGTGCATTAGAAAATGTCAAGGCTTCTATCATAGTGTTTTCATGAGGGCTGTTTTCGTTGATTAATTTGCTCACTAAAGATATTATTAATGAACGAGTGGACAACAAAAAAAAACCTGATATTAGTACTTGGGGAGAAAATTAATAAACATTATATTTTCTTTCTCTATTAATAATTGTCTTCAACAGTGTTTTAAAGATCTTCTAAATTGGGATGATGTGGGTGTTTGCTATGTAAAACATTTACACTAGTTAACATTTTATATGTCCAGAATCATTCCTTTATTGGCCACGTTTGTCTGCACAAACAGGGAATTTCACTGCAGTTTCAAGTGCCCAGATTGTAACAAGTTTATAAATATCAAAAACTTTAGACGAATTAAATATGTTTAAAAGAGCAGCATGTACAGGTATGTGTATGAACAGCCATTTTTAACATCAACGGAAACAAAGAACTCTTCCAAAGTTTGCTTTAAGTTGTTTGGATAATTAACTTTATAGATCGTTAGCTATGGAGTGTATACGTTTATAATTTTTTGTGACCCTTTACCTCTCATGGTCCCGTGAAGTGAAACCCGTGTAATAAAACAAAGCCAAATCTGACTGTGTACTCTTCCGTGTGCAGTTTGGAGCCGCGCAAAAATTTGGCATACTTGAATCTTTGCAGTTAGCTTAGCTAACTCAGGTGGCTAATGACTGATGCCTTGATATCTCTTTAAGATGCCAAGTTTATTGAAATGATTCTTAAATCAGAGCTGAGCTTTAACGTTCACAAATAAATGTCTCATAAACATCTCTAAAACAGATTAGCACACCCTAAAACCGCCACACACAACGGTCAAGCTTTGTTACCATAACATTCTTACTTCAGTTTGTGCTCCACTATATGTTCCCCGTGCCCGACGACGAAACGTAACTTGTGGAGACATGATAAAATCTTCCGATAATACTATTGGTCTCACTCGAGTCAACCTACGCGGTGCGGTCGTTTTCTTCTTCTCTCTCTCTGACTTAGTGACCACAACTTCTGAAAGCACTCTGCTGCCATCCACAGGGTACTGATAATATTATAAACCAACTCAATTATATGTAGTTTTAGTCAAAGACTAACCTTTATTTAGCAGTCGTGTTTCGCTGACCGTTAAGATGGTGTGGCGCTTTAGTTGTTCTGCAGTTTACTGATTGAAGTAATAGAATTTTCTTCTTTATTCTTCTTCATCAGTTATTATTAATTATTAAATTTCCGTTGATAACTGTGTAGATTTTATTATTATTATTATTATTGATAAAAGACATTTGAACTCAAATAAAAAAAAATTGTGATTAAGTAAAATGTACAGATTCTTTGTAATTCAGTCGAATGGTCTTATCATAGTACAGTATTAGATGTCAGTTTCGACTGCTGTGTCCAAAGTGTACAACAGATCTTAAAACATAAAAAAAAAATTCCTTGTTGTCTGCCACAATCTACAGCAGCATATACAATTAACATAATCTTAATATTGAATTTGAGTTGGATTACAAAATGTCCACATGTCAAGAGTTACAGTAGTCTGAACATGACTTAATGAAGGCAGGTCTTAAGATGTTCTAGGGGTATCCTTGTGATGATTCATAAATGGAGCAGTCAGTTATTTAAACTGCCATCTAAACAACTTTGGTGTACAAAGAAAGATGACATAGCCTATTGGGATGTAGACCAAAAATAAGTACCTCGCTATGTCACCACTTATATAGTGAGGGAATCTGTAGAATTTAAAAGGAGGTGCAATTCACTGTTGCTGAGTGTTGTTGAGTCTCACTGGCATATAAATAAATATACTTTCTGCTTAAACTGAGAAAAATGACTAACTCCAAATAGACTCCTCCACCATAGGCAGAGATCGTTTTTCATTGGATGGTGTTGTCATCACAGCAATAAAAGTGCGAGGCATCAAGATAGTTTATTTTGATGTAATATTTAGTGAGAGAAAATCATATCAGTTTAAACAGGACTGGCTTCAAAATAGTCCCCTGAGGTACCCCATTGAACAGGCAGTTGGAAAGAATGGGAATAAAAGGTTTATAGAAGTCAAATAACATGTGCTTGTGAGTAGGAGGACAATCTCTGGGGAAGAACGAACGCAATGAAGAATGCTATAGTATCACAACAGACGTTGACGGATGGGTGTCATCAGCATAAAAGCGAGGAGAAATATTGTATATTTGATAATATTTCAGAGAGAAAACATATTCAGTTTAAACAGGACTGGCTTCAAAATAGTCCCCTGAGGTACCCCATTGAACAGGCAGTTGGAAAGAATGGGAATAAAAGGTTTATAGAAGCAAAACATGTCTTGTGTAGATATATGAAGAACCAATGAAGAATGCTATAGTATCACAACAGACGTTGACGGTTAATCTGAACGTTCGTGTGGCGTTTAAGTCATGGACTAATGGTTTAATTCATTGAGTAAAATACGCTTGAAAACAAAGTTAATCGTTGATCATATGTGTCGCTTTTTAATTCCCTCCAGTTGATACAGCTACTTAGCCGTTCATGCGTCTTTAATGTTGTTTGTGTTTGTCCATATATTATGTATATTAATATATATATCACATATCATATATATCATATATAGACTACTGTTCAACTTAACACGGTGACTTCACTCACACGACGGCTCGTTGGTCTAGGGTAGTGATTCCGGCGCTTAGGGTGACGAGAAGGGTCCCGTGTTTCAACATCCCCGGACGAGCCATTTATTTATTGAAATGTTTTATCTGGTTTTTATCATTTCAGTTACTAGACATCATCTGTAGATGTCCTCTCAAATATTCTTTTCTCAAAAGAAGAAATGACGAATATCCGTAGTAAACTGTCATGTTTAACGATTTACATGAATAAAGTTTTGTAAATACTATATGCAGTTTGAAATTTCTAAAAATTGTGCTCAGACAACTCATTTTGGGTTTAACAAAAGAACCTAAAACCAAAGAAAACAGGGCTCGTCCGGGATTTGAACCCGGGACCTCTCGCACCCGAAGCGAGAATCATACCCCTAGACCAACGAGCCACTGCGTCATCAGCAGACGCAACACGTTGTCAAATATCCGCCGAGTGTCTGTATGTTATATATTAATGTGGTGTAAATGTAGCTAGAAAGAACAACAATGATGACACAAAGTGATTCAATTAACTTCTTTTATATATCATACATAAGACTGTCTTAATATAATACAAAGGGCATTGTCATAAACACAGCAAAGTCTTGACTAGATCTTACAATCTGTGGATACATGGACTTATCCTTTCCCCCATGCTGTTCAATTCTATAGTGCATGTTGCATGTACAAAAACGTGGGAAAAAAAAAAAAAAGTGAAATCAAAAGATGGGGGGGTGGGGTGGGGGATGGGGGTTGGGGGGGTAAGCTAAATTCAGGTTAAATAAAAAGGATTTCAACTTCGGTTGGGTGTTCAGATATGTCGACAATTATCTGTGTTTGTGTATAACCCACAAACTCCACAGGCTTATGAAAGATGGAACCATATTTTTTTTCAACCATGTGCTTCTCATATAAACGAAAACTAAGGTTTGTGATGTACATGCACTTACAATATACCCTGTGAAAATTATTAAGGTTTGAAGATCTAGCTTTCCCTGTTTGATTCAAACCCTACCTCATAGTGTTGTCCTGATGTAGTCAAGTACCTTTGCCAAAAGGCAAGGTTTTGCCACAAAGAAAACAGGAGTTCCTGCCCACTGAATGGTCACCAAATTGACAAACATAATCAACATACCAGCAGGAGCAAGGTAGTGAGTTCTATACTTCCTTTATTAAAAAAATATAAATATATACATAAATTCTATTTCAACTATTAAAAAGGGGCTGCATTTCATGACAACTGCTCTAAATAAGAGGTCAATCAGCATGATCTGAAATAGGCGCACACTTACGAGTCACTGCAGTCAATTTTTTTTTATTTTTCAGTCTTTATTTTTGGAATGTTTAGTACCAGTATGAATGCCAGTAATAAAAACCACTGACAAAGATCTAAATGTCTCAAATTCAGCGGGGTATGAAAAATTATTGCAAATCTGCAATTAACCTTGACATCCAGATCAAACCCCAATCTTCACTATAGGTAGCTTTACATTTGTGTTCGTGGAAATACCAAGCATGACTGCTAAAAGGATGGTTACTCTTAGAAATCTGGAAACTAGCATTACTGTGTCCTGCGCCTTCATTGGCAAGGGGGACAGTGGCAGGGCTTTTATTATAGTATGCGTTTAGATTGTTCAAAGGTGGTAAAAGATAGACAGACAGAACAAAGTGAAAGGTACCCACTTTAAAAACCCTGATATAAAAAAAAAATCTGGTTATTGACTAATGTTTTGAGGACATGCATGTCTGCCTATGAAAAGCACTGTTATGGTGGGGCTGACACACAGGACCCTTTTTCCGCTGTGTAAGATCTTACGGATACAGGCGTCATGTGTAGAGTATTGCCCTACAAATCGACACTATTACGCATTCAACAGAAACTGGTTTTTACATATCAAATAACCTTACGCTGCAAGACAATGACAAAGTCTTGCGTCACGGCGATAGATAACTACGCTAAGGTTGAGCCAAATGATGTAATGTGAAAGCACGCACACCATGGCTCACACACTTTTATACAAATAGTATGATGGGTTGGTGGGGGTTGGGAGTGTGAGTGTGGCGGGATAGGGTAAAAGAAAAATGACGACACAGAAATAGAACGCATTAGTCTCCTTTTTTAAGTTTACAATACCATGCAGACCTGCATTATATATAGTCTTGCGTGGCCTAAAGGCTGAGCCTGCAGACAGTATAAGGGCTGACCAGAGTTCTTACTCAACCATAACCAACCAGTTTTTAAAAAGAATACGCCCAAAATAAGAGACCAATTATAATGGAAAAAGGTTTTGGTAAAACGTTGCAAATTCAGAATCAGGCCAGGTCATAATAGTATACCGACAGTAGGCCAACGTTCTCTATGACGTTCTCGCAGTTTTTGGCTAAATAGTTATATTCATTGCAGCTGTTTTGTGTTGCCGTTTCAAATAGATCTCATACTTGGGCGTCAAAGTGGTGAAAGCTGCTACAGGGTGTACTGTTGGTTAGCAGACAACCTGATAATGACTATTAAACAACTTGCTTTGGGTATAAAAACATATCCACAAGGGGAATGACAAATAAATTCTTGTAAAATTCACAGCATAATTTGAGGAGAAAAAGTTCAAGTCACTTATATCGCTCATTCATTTTTGCTTCAGTTTCCTATGCGAATTTTGAAGTGGAGGTGGACAGGAGACTTTGTGCAGGTGGTATAGTTCTGATTAGAGGGGACTACATGCAAAAGGGGGGGGTGGGGGGGTGGGGGGATAATAAAACATAAAAAAAAAAAAAAGGATAGGCTCTGGAATAGAAAGTTCTTTCCACTGCAAAATCCTTAACCAGTGAATTTTAAGGAAGTAATGTTTAGGAGGTTGTTGTGTACAATAAGACCCTGTTATGTGGGGCCCCATGCTGGAAGAACAACAGTCTTTGGGTCGAAGAAGGGGCCATCACATGGAATTGTCATTCCTTATTTACCTTTTCTAAGTTGTTTTAATATCCTTAAAGAATTAAGGGCTGTCTAGAGAAAAAAAAAATAGAGAAAAGCCATCTTAATTTCAATGTATAATAGTGGTCCAGCTCGCATTTTCATTCCAACTCCCATGAGGTCCATACAAGGACCATAAAGTAAGGTTCTCTAGAACCAGCGCCCCTGACTGCGCCTTTCCCTTTACTGGGACTCGTATCCTTGGGTCGTGTCTCGCCAAGCCCATCAGGGGCTGTGCTGGTCTCGCCTGGGGCCGGGCCCGAGTTTGTGACGGACTTGGCGGGTGACCAAACAGGGCCGTCTATGCCCTACTGAGGGGGTGGTGCTTCCCTCCTCCTTTAACCCCACCTGTTGTCAGTTCCACCCCGCAGGTATCTTCCTTTCCACCAGGCCAGCACACGCGTAGGGATTCCGCTGCTATGTGCTCCCCTTTAACAGAGTCACACAAAACCGACCAACAACAAGAAATATCACCGCAAACACTTCCCCTCGTTGTCAAGCTACAGGTTCTAAAACAAGCGCTTTTCGTGTGAAACTTTCCCCTTTGAGAATAACAGACAATAGAGGGGCAAACTTAATATTACTGAGAAGCGGCAGTGGAAACGTATGGTGTCAGGCGCTCACCCGTTTGATACGCCAAAGAGGACCCCCACATTTCTTCACAATCAGGTAAGCCGACGAACCAGCTTCGAGTCCTTTGCTCCTGATAAGATGCTCATATAAAAAAGGATTTTGTGGCCACATAAATACCAATTAGTGGGTGTAGTTCTACGTGTGGTTACATGAAACTGGTGAAATGGTAGGAGGGATGTACCTCCCAATCTCACTAAGTGGGTTATTTCTGCGCGGTTTTATTTGTTGATGCCTAATGCATTGTGGCCAATAGAAAAACTGATAAAAATTACATATATACCCTTTAACAATGGCGTTTGCTGTTCTGCTGTGTACGGTTCAAGTATAGTCTTCCTTCTGATACGGTGAGCAGCCTTTTGTTTCTCAACCAGCCTTGTAGTAAAAAACACCACCTTAAAAATGACGCACAGGGGGGAACACACAGCCAAATGTCAGTGCAGTCACGAGCTGGCCATAGAACTCTGCTGCACACATACTCCAGTCATTGGTGGAGATCTCCTCCGTGTCCTTGTCCCTGCCTGCGGGATGCGCTCATGAGTGCCCTTCGCGCTAAGAGTAATGGCCAGGCCCCGTGTTACGTGTGTGTGTACATCCGCTGTGAGAATAAGCATGGGTTGCTGCATGCCATCTCCTGACCTGTGGGGTTCTAGAAGGCAACCTAGCCCATGCTCAGCCACCCTTTTCTGACCAAAGTCAAGGGCTCCGGCGGGCAAGTGGGCGAGCTGTGGTAGTGGGCACGAGTGGAGTGTCGCCCTGTGTTCCCATGGTTCCCAGTGGAAGAGGATGATGTTGAGGAAGAGGAGGCAGAGACCGACAGGGAGGCTCATCACTGTGGGCACAGGAAATGGCTCAACGGAACCACCGTACCATAGGAGAATCGCGTATAGGCTGTTGAAAAGAGCTAGATGTGTTCGGGACGTGTAGGGTGTAGCCGGTTGTGTGTGCGCGGGGACAGCTGTCGGTGCGGACATGCATCTGTGCCCTGTGTGGGTGATGAAATGGAGTTGGGGATGCAGGGCCTTGGGGTGCTGAGGGGGAACGTGGAAGGTGGTCTCCTGAACTGGGTGGGTTTCTCCAGTGACTGACTCGGGTCCAACGCCACCTCCCCACACTAGTGGGGGTGGGTAAGGCTGTCTTGCCTGTGAATGTCAATAAAAGAAAAGAGTCAGTATTGACTAAAAGAGTTCTGACTCAACCATACGCTTAGTCGTACCTGCTTTGACATCAAATGAGGTAAATTTCTACATTCCTCTCATAGCTTACAAGGAAATGTGATTATATTACTCCAAAAAATAATAACTACCAGCAAGAAGTCCTTCAGGTATTTTGATTCAATCTAGGATCCTAATATGTAACATATAAGGTCCTAAGAACAAAGAAGGTCCTAAACTTGTTGAGGAAGTTTAGGACCTTCAGTGTTTGCTGCTAAATCCTGCATATCTTCTGTTGTGATCTCTTCTGCCATCATCTGCTGGTGAAGCAGCATCAGAGCCAAGGACTTGAAAAAGCTCAACAAGCTAATAAAGGCGGCTGGCTTCTGTTCTAGGGAGATCCCAGAAGGGGTCGTCCTGCATAGGACAGCACCTCCTAGAGATCATTGTACAAATCGATAATGGAAAGGTGCGATTGACGTGGACTAGGAGCACTGAATGGAGAACCCTATTAGCATTTCTCTGGAATGATGGAACGCGCTGAGTGCCATCCTCTTCATGAGACTGTCCTACAACAACATCAGTGTCTTCAGTCATAGGCTTCTTCAGATCTGCTGTAGGAGTTTCGCTCGTGACCCGCTACAGTGTTGCGACATCGACGTCCTGCAATCCGCATCTACCAACGGACTCTTTGGAAGAAAACCTTTTATAATATGAGCTACAACAATTTTACTCTGGGCTGAATGAAGTATTTTTGAATTGAATTAAACTAAATTGAATTGAATTGAGTAAGAGCCAAACTGGAATCAGAAACTAAGTAAATGTGAAAACTGAGTACACCCCCCACATTTTTGTAAATATATAATAATTATATCTTATCTTTGGACAACGCTGAAGATAGGACACTTTGATACAATGTAAAGTAGTCAGTGTACAGCTTTAATTTGTCGTCCCCTAAAAAGATCTCAACACACAGCCATTACTGTCTAAACTGTTGGCAATAAAAGTAAGTACACCCAAAAGTGAACATGTCTAAACTGTGCCCAATAAGCCATTCTCTCTCCCCGGTGTCATGTGACTCGTTAGTGTTACAAGGTCTGCTAAATTTGCTGCCGTCGCTCCCAAACTGGTCACTGAAAGTTCAACAAGGCAAAGAACTCTGAGGATGTGGAAAAAGTATTGTTGCTCTGCATCAGTGGTACCCAAAGTGTTGGGGGGGGCATTGCAGGGGGACGGGTTATGAATGAATTTAATGAATGAATGACCCATTTGAAAAATGTATTGATAGCAATGTTGAATATTGTTCCACAGTAAAAAAAAAAAAAAAAAAAAAAAAAAAGTTACACTTAAAATAATTACACTGTAATGATGGTTTGTTGTTCTGTTATTTAAAAGAGGTTGAAGTTTATTTTGTTGTAACCTGTAATTTATTGCAGGAAAACGTTTGGGAACCACTGCTCTACATAAACATAGCCTAGGCTATAAGATGTCCTACACCCTGAAACTGAGCTGCAACACAGTACCATACAGCGGTTTAACAGAACAGGTTGCATGGTCAAGCATGGTGGTGGGAGAGTCATGGTTTGGGGCTGTATGAGTGATGCCAGCAGTGGGGAGCCACAGTTCATTGAGGGAACCATGAATGCCCACATGTACTGTGACATACTGGAGTACAGCATGATCCCCTCCCCTCGGAAACCGGGCCGCAGGGCAATATTACAACATGAAACGGCCCTAAACACACCTCCAGGAAGACAGTCTTGCTAAAGCAACTGTGGGTAAAGATGCTGAAATGGCCAAGGACGTATCCAGACCTAAACCTTATTGAGCATCTGTGGGGCATCCTCAAACGGAAGGTGGAGGAGGAGGAGCTGGTGGATGTCTCTAACATCCACCAGCTGTGTGATGTCATCATGGAGGAGTGGAAGATGATTCCAGTGGCAACCAGTGAAGCTCTAGTGAACTCCATGCCTAAGACAGTTATGGTAATTCTGGAAAATAATGGTGACCACACAAAATATTGGTCCTTTGAGCTCAACATTTTTAGAGGTGTACTCACTTTTGTTGCCAGAGGTTTAGGCAGCAATGACTATGTTATTTTGAAAGAACAACAAATTTACACTATTATGTCAGCTGTGCACTGACTACTTTACATCGTATCAAAGTGTCATCTTCAGTTTTGTCCTGAAAAAAGATATAAGATATTTTTTTAAATGTGAAGGATGTGGAACATTGGACATTTTCATTTTAACAGAGCTCTACAGGTCAAACTTTTTAATGTCTTGAGAACGTAAATCCTTTAAGAAAAACTGATCAAATTAAATATCTGTCTAAGTGGCTTACTGACCTGTGGACAGAGGCTGTCACCATCCATGGCAGGCATGGTTGTCCCAAAGTGTCCTCCACTGTGCAAGTGGTGATGGGTAGGGTCTGATCTTGCTCTGCCACTGGTACTGGTCCCAGACGATCCTCCTGAGTGTTGAGAACAAGTGTCACAAGCACATCGTCACCATCTTCCAACAGGTTTAGCTTTCTTGGGCTATAACTTTATGGTAGTGTATGAAATAATAAACAGTTAATAATAGCTACAAGGATGCTATTTCAAATATTTACTATGTTTACTAAATTATCCTGAAACCAGACTGCTGAAATATCAAGGATAGAGATGCATCCATCAATTGGTATTGGTCAAAGCTTTCTTGATCTGCTCTGAACTGTAATCACCAAGTCTAATAACAAAAACTAACATCCTGCTTTCTTAAGTGCACTTTCACTTCAGAATTTGGATAATCTTGTAATTTTTTTTATTTTCTGTAGGGTTCTAAGCTACCACTTAAAACCAAAGTACCTACAGCACATTATTCCTTTTTGTGGTACTTAAACAAATAAAAGCAATCAGGAGGACAAACTTCAAAGAAAAACAGAAGCTGGTATCAGTAAAAAAAAAAGCCAGATCGGTGCATGTCTAATCAGGCATGTCACTACTTCAGGTGACCACTACCTGAACTAGAGGAGGTGCTGGAGGTGGTTCCTGAAGACTGGGACTGCTCTAATGCGGGGCTCGTAGACACGCTACTGCTTGTATTGGTCCCCTCGTCTGCAGTCTTCTTAAAGAAGCTGTGCTGCAGGGCATAGTAGGGTTGGATGCGACTCTTTGGGTCATAATCCAACATCCGGAGGATCAGGTCCTTGAACTTCAAGTAGTCAGCAACGGCATGGCCGGACTCTCCCGCCCGCCGGCCGCCTGGACCTCCAGTTTCCACACCGAGGATGGAGTGGAGCTTCCGTGAAGCTGGAGGCTTATACTGTTAAAAGAAAATAACAGCAATAAAAAAGTTAATTCCTAATTGCAAAAACCTGTTTCAGTTTTGAAAAATAATCACAAGCCTGTCGGCATAAAAAGAAAACTGGCTTCACCCTTTTGCCATCTTTGGTCTTCTTAACACTCCATGTACCATCTGAAAGCTTCTCAAAGAACTTCCTGGCTTTGGGGGCTAGGTCCATTATGTGATTAGGTGGGATTCCAAGAACCTCAACTATTTTGTTCATCTGGTCAACCTGGTGAAAAAAGGATTAATCAGATTACTTAATCCTGTTAAAACACATAGATCTTGAGACGGAACATATCTAAGGAATCTTTTAAATTGTTTACCTCATTGGCTCCACTAAAGAGAGGTTCTCCAGTATGCATCTCTACCAAGATGCAACCCAAGGACCACATGTCGATGGCGAGGTCATAGGGCATTCCCAGCAGCACCTCTGGGGAACGGTAGAAGCGACTCTGGATATACTGGTATATCTGCACACACAAGGTGAAAGAAAACATAAATAATAAATATATGAATAGTGAAGCCTTCTCTTCCAGGCACTTTCACACATCACTCATTTTATTACTAATAAGATGACTTGCAGCTTCATACCCTTTGTCCCAGTTGGCATGAGCTGCCAAAGTCCACTATTTTAATGGCGCTCCTCTTAGGGTTACAGAGGAGAATGTTCTCCGGCTTCAGGTCACAGTGGATGATGCTGAGTTCAGGCGTGGCCAGGAAGAGTAGTGCCGTGCATAGCTGCTGGGCAAACTTCCGGGTGAGATTCAGCGAGACTCCGCGGAAGTTGGTATTTCGGAGCAGGTCATATAGGTTGTATGAAAGCATCTCGAACACGAGGCAGAGGTGGTTCCGAAACATGAAGTGTCGTTTTAGGTGAACTGCACAAAAAATGAAATTGTGACGTTAGTAAAGCACAAGAAAACTCTGAACAGTATTCCCAATATGACCAAACAAAGAGTGGATTACCAATGTAGTATTTCATCTCGGTATCATGTTTGTTCATCAGCTCCAGGAGGCGCACTTCTATTTGGGCTTGGTTAAGGAAAGCCTTCTTGTTCTTGATGATCTTAATGGCGACCCATTCTTGCTCTACCCGGTCGTATGCTTTCACAACCTGAGGAGGGAAAAGTTTAACCAAACAACAATCAAATCACCAAGCAAAATGACTTTTTAAATAAGTATTTTTTTCACAACAACATGCAAACAAACCTGTCCGAATGATCCTTTTCCTATCAAGGAATCAATCTCATAACGGTCCATCCACTTCTCCCCATTCTTGACGATGTAGTCATAGTTATCATCGTCATAGCCATCATTAAAGACTTTCCTCTCCTTTTTGTGACTGGAGTCTTCGCCCTGACCCTGCTGGTGCCGCCGCTTCTTTTTTGCATAATACACCTGTGAATTGACAAATGAAACCATATAATCAAAAGGCAGGTGTCTAACACAGCTAATATGACATAAACAACTGACTAAAACTTAGGATTTAAAAGTTTATTTACAATAGTTTGGTCTGGGTGTTTTTTTTATTAACCCATCTGTTTTATGCAATGGGGGCTTAAGGTCAGAAAGTGTCTCAGCTTGTATGACCAGGTAAAACTGTTAAGACATTTAAATCAGTCAGTCTTACAGAATTGGATAGACTAAAATAAAAAGAAGCATACTAACCTCATTGATGTGTTTGTATGTTTTGATAAGGTCAATGGAGAGCTTCCTCAGGGGAGCTGAAGTTGGGTCACGAAAGCACTGGGGCATGTGCCTCTGTAGTGTCAAAAGTAGAAATCACAACTCATTACAAAAAGCAACACCTCAACTCTACAGATAACAGCCTAAATTTAAATTTCACTGCATTTAAAAATTAAGTAATTAAGCATAACATGACTAAATGGAAGGAGACATTTGACAAGCAACTACTTTTGCCTAGTTACAGAGGAGAGAGGAGCAATGTTGCATGCTACGGCAAGGATGATGATGCTTTTAAGTGTTTTAATTTCAAGAGGTGCAGCAGGATGGGGTTAGGATACCTGATTGGCAGTGAGCTGTGGTGTCTGGTCGCTGTACGGTAAGACCGTAACAGATTGGTCAGTGCTTGGCTGGTGGCGGTCACTGTACTGCTGGTGCGTATGGGGCATTGGAGCAGCCATCTGAAGACCAGCAGTGTGTAAAGAAAAAGAGGGCGCAAGCCGGACGGACGAAGGTTTGCATGCTTAAGTCTCTCCTCCTGGGAGAAATTAACACTGTTAGAAGTTGCATAGAGGCTTTAATATATAACATTTCTTAGAACACAAGAAGGGAACAGCTAATCATCTAGATAGGAGTCAATTGCACATAATTTTTATTGCATCAGATTTTTGGTCTATAAATAAAACAGCTAAAGATTCTGTCTTACTGTACAGACAACATAAACAAACCTTTATTCAGGTTAATGTAGCCAATATCAACAAAAATCTAAATGAATACATTTATCTTTATGCATAAAAGACAATTACAAAATGCAAAAAGGGCATCATTTACACATTGTTAAATTAATAAAGCCCAGACATAAAAAATATACACATTACAAGATGTGAAAAATAACAAAGGATCATTAAATTGTTAAGATAAATATTTGTTTAATAAATAGTATGAATTATTAAACATGTAAAATAAGCATTTGAGGATAAGAAAAATGTAAATTACAACAGCAATAAATCAAGCTTTCTGAGGAAAAAGAAGAAAAACAGCAGCTTTAGCTGTGAGAAGGGGTGAAAATACAGCATCTCCACACTGTACAGTGAATCATCCTTCATTTTAAGCCAGAAGGAATCAAAAAAATTATTAAATAGCATGTTCAGCTATCAGCATCTCTCACCAGACAACACAATTCACCAGTCCTACACAGTAACCACTATTCAGAATCCCAGCAACAGCACCTAATTAGCATAGCCTATCACCACAGAGATACAGCGTGATTTGGCAAGCCCATCAATGCACAGACCAATCACAACGCAGTATGCAAATAGCCTACTTTTGTTGCCAGGGCAGAGCTGCTCCCATTTTCCAATGAGAAAACAAGAAATAAACAAGAAATAAAATTGAACTTTGGCACACTTAGACGTTGCTTTCAACACAAGAGCCTGACAGCAAAATAGCTGCACAGCCCAAAACCTGCACTCCATCTAAGAGCGTTAGAAAACTGACCCAGCTTTGGAAAAGCCACAAAAAAAAAAAAAAATACACATCCACTGGCAGAAAGAAGAGGAACTGTAAGATGATAGACCACAGAGCAGCAACGTATCTGAGGACGAACACATACCTTTTTTCCCTAACCACAGTATTTTCATATTTACGTTTATATGTATGCATAACAATTTTTATTTAAACTAGAAATGTATTTAAGCAGTTAAATATAAACACTGATATTCTGAGGACTTCAGATTGTTGTGTTGTCATTTAATAGTTTTTACCCGTTCTGATTTCAGATTGTACAATCTGCTAGTTCAGATTTAAAGTGCCAAAAGGGAAAAAGGAAGAGATGAAAAGTTAACTTTACCCCCTACCACCTTAACATAGGTGGCTTAACATACATCAGCTAACCTGGATGCATCTTCTGTAAAATTTCATATCATCCTGGGACGAGAGTCCAGCAGCAAATAACAACCCACTAAAAAGAATGAGAAAGCATTATTATAAATTTGTACTTCTCATGTTTCATCTAATTGTATTGACGTTAATCTTTAGTTAGGAAAAAGGCACAAAGGGACTGAAGGAAAGGACACCCCAAAAACTTTTAGTATGTTGGGGTGCCAGAGCTCTGCTGGAGTTTCCACAACTGAAGATATCTATCTATCTATCTATCTATCTATCTATCTATCTATACACATATGCACACACATTTTTTTTAAAACAATGAAAAATGTGAATTAAAAAAAGGCAGTTTCTCGTGGTTCAGGCAAAGATATTGTATGCAAGGATTTAAAAACAAAATACATGAAGCTGTTGGAAATGTGTTAATGAATAAATTAGCTTAGTGAAGCTTAAAGTCCTGAACAGTGAAACAAGAATTATTACCGCTGTGGGCCTAAAAGAGGGTTGCTCTCCTCTCAGTCCATATGCTATTTAAAACCTGTTATTTATGACATGAAATACTCTTAAAATAGGCAGTTGTTAGCCATAACCCAAGGTGGAGCTGCTACATTTACGGTACAGGTATTTGCAAATTTACTAAGAAATGAAAAACTCAAACGTTGATTTAATATGTATAGGTTTCTATATGCATCTATAGGTTTAATTTCAAAATATGAAAAAATATATCAAAAGTCCAGCTGGAAGAATTGAACCTATAAATGGAAAAAAGGCCATTTTGCAAGCACACTTGTAGCTTTTCAGTTTCTTCTAAACGTCTGCTGATGCTTAATGTTCAGTACTAACGCAGGAACAGTTCCTTTCCTGGCTCTAGTCATTATGGCATCAGCGGGCCTATTTATGTGTAAATATAACGATGGTTAGCTTGATATTAGAAGCCGAATTATGCCATAAAGAGATGGGTAGAGATTTCAGTAACGAGACAGGGTGTCATCTTCTCACGCCCAACCGATAGATCCATCCCTATGCTAAAACAAATATAACTCATCCTAACAATTAAAAAAGACCAGTGTAAATAGACGCATCCCGTGTGGCTCTATACTTACAGAAGATTGGGTAGATCTCGTCATGGTTAGAATTTAGGACGCATATTCAGTGTTAATTTCCCACCTCTCTTGCTACATATCGTTCGTAGGAGACTCGAAATCCTCAAATAGATGACAAACGAATTCGGGCTCACGTTACCGTTAGCAGACTAACTAGCTAACGTTGTCGTCGTTACCCTGAAAACTGAGGGACAGATGAGCATATCTTCTCACCAACCCGACGTTAGCTGGTGACGCTGTGTTCAGCCAGCGGGCTGTGGGGCCCATTCAGCTGGTTCGTCAACAAGTCAACGCTGACCATTAGCCGGGTTAGCCCAATTTTAACGGTTAAACCTGAAATACACCCCTGATATTAACGAAGTTAAGCTCTGACAGCACATCAAATAGGGAGAGGTAAGCTAACAGAGCTTCAGTCATACAATGACAGGGTCTAATATAGCAGGGCTAGCAATAACTGTGCCAGCATGACACTCCGCCCAAACTCAGACATATAATTCAAAGTCAGCTGGAATGCTCTTCACGTCCAATACTGAAATCCATCCCTTGACCAACTGACTAAAAAAAAAACGTTAACCAGAACTGGATTCGCGAATTGTTAGCTAGCCGCCACACCAAAAAGCTACCATTTTCAACTTCACTACCGCGTCCATTATCGTTAACCATTCACACAGGACATCCACCACAGAAAACCAAACAAATGAACGCCGGATATGCAATAGAACAGCTTAGATTTGCTCACCTCTGATGGCACGATCTTCATTTAAAGTCCAATAAACTGTATGATGAGGAAACTTATCCAGCTCTCGATTCTCCCCTCCCTGTACGGGTTAGCGAGTAAATCCAATCCCCCGTCCTCTGGCCGGCAAAAACTCGTCAGTCGTCAGTCATATCCAGTGAGCGTTTCATGTCCCAAGCTTTGATGACCAACATCCACGGTTGAAGCGAATTTATCAGATGCTTTTATCAGCTGATGACAAGCAACATGCTAACTAGCGCTAGCTGACAAAATGAACGCAGCTAACGTTAGCCGCTTTCCCTGACTAGCCTGAAGCTAACGACTGTAGCTGCCGCTAAATAAACGTTACCCCAAATTCTGATTTAACGCAATCTTTGCAGCCAATACGTCGGTCTCTTCGACGGGTGCGACAACGCGGTTACATCCAGAGCATCCTAATCGCCAAACAGAAGCCGTGTCCTCTTATAATTTTTGGTCAGGAATTTTGTGTCAATTTTCACAAAATGGCGCGCGGTCCAAACCTGCGCAGTGAACCGGCCCGGTGGACCAGAGATACGGACAACTGAGTTAGAGCGGCGCCGCCTAATTATTCCCAACTCTGTTAAAACGTCGGCCTTTCGACCTTCTTAATCCGTTTCAGTAGACGCGTTTCGATATCCGAAAACGTGAAACATATATCCACTGACAGCATTATTCCGGCGGGAAGGGAGAACATTTGAAAAAGACTGAGCTGGGGGGAAAAAAAAGCCTCCTGACAAAATGGCGATGCTCTAGCTTGTTGCCATGGAAACTGTCAATCAAAAAAAAATTTGAGTACCCGGATGCACCAATGACGAATAAATTCTGAGTTGACCAGAGTTATCAGCAGTCATACACAAAAGCCGACGGAGATTTAGAGACTCTTTACACATAACAGAACTAAAGTGATAATGACAATAATACAGGTAACGAATATGTTCTACTGTTCTTTTTTCATAACAAATGTTATTCAAACTAAAAATATAATAATAAAGTCAAGTGAAATGAGAAGGCACTTCCTAGGTCCAAAAGCCTGCATTGAAATCAATTACAGAAAAATAAATGTGGTGGGATTTTATTATGTACTTATGTATTTTTTTAATACATATATGTGGTCTTAATGTTAAATACCTAATTAGAGGTTATTTTTAATCTGACAAACGAGCCTATATATAGACCTGTGTGTGGAACCAAATTAGTAAGCCAAATAAGTGATTTTATTTTTCCTATTTTTCTCAACAAATGCAAGAATATTAGGGTCACTTGAATAGTTTTAGTTAGAATGTTATTTGCTATTAATTATATATATATTCAATTCAATTCAGTTTTATTTGTATAGCGAAACCAATTCACAACACATGTTGTCTCAGGGCACTTCACAAAAGTCAGGTACATACATTCCAATTAATCCTAACCATTGAACAGTGCAGTCAGAGTTAGTTATTTATTCAAATTGGATAAAAAGTTTTTTTTATAAGGGAAACCCAGCAGATTGCATCCAGTCAGTGACTTGCAGCATTCACCCTCCGGATGAGCATGTAGAGACAGTGGACAGTCACTGGCGTTGACTTTGCAGCAACCCCCAATACTGAGCATGCATGTAGCGACAGTGGAGAGGAAAAAAACCCCTTTTAACAGAAGAAACCTCCAGCAGAACCAGGCTCAGTGTGAGCGGGCCATTTTCCCACGACCCCGACGGGGGTTAGAGAGAACAGAGCAAGAGACAAAAAGAAAAACATAAAAGCACTGATCTAGGAGTACTTTCTAGGGAAAGGGAAAAAAGTAAATTTTTAATGGTTGTAGCCCCTTTAGTCGTTTCACCTAGAAAAAAAGGAACATATAAACTCTGGTCCCGTTTTCAAGGTTAGAGTCTGAAAGAGAGCACAATAATTAGGCTCCCTCCCGATTAAACTAAGCCATCTAACTATAAGCTTTATCAAAAAGGAAAGTTTAAGCCTAGCCTTTAAAAGTAGACAGGGTGTCCGCCTCACGGACCAAAAACCGGGGAGCTGGTTCCCCAGGAGAGGAGCCTGATAACTAAAGGATCTGCCTCCCTTTTCTACTTCTAGAGACTCTAGGAACCCCCAGTAAAACCTGCAGTCTGAGAACGAAGTGGCCCCTGTTAGGAACATATGGGAAAATCAGATCTCTGATGTATGATGGAGCTAAATCATTAAGGGCTTTTATGTGAGGAGGAGAATTTTTAAATTTCTATTCTGGATTTAACAGGGAGCCAATGAAGGGAAGCAAAAAATAGGAAAAATATGATCTCGCTTTTTTAATTTTTCATCAAAACTCTTGCTGCAGCATTTTGGGAATCAGCTGAAGGTTTTTAACTGCATTTTGTGGACATTCCTGATAGTAAAAAAATTACAATAGTCCAGCCTTGAAGTAAAAAAATGCATGGACTAGTTTTTCAACGTCACTCCTGGATAGGTATTTCTAATTTTTGGGCCCAATGTTTGGGGAGATGAAAAAAAGGAAAAATCCTAAAAACCCTGGGTTTTAAATGAAATTTCTGGGTTCAAAAAAAACCCCAAGTTTTTTACTTTATTAACAGAGGTCAATTTTAATGCCATCCAGGTTAAGTAATTGAATAAGCGTTTTTTTTTTAAATACTTCGGTCCAAAGACGACAACTTCTGTTCTTGTCTGAATTTAGAAAAAAAAAATTTAAAGGGTCATCCAAAAGTTTTTATATCTTAAAGACATGCTTGCAGTCCATCTGGGCTCATCAGGATTTATGGATAAGTAAAGCTGAGTATCATCAGCGTAACAGTAAAAATTTTACCTATGCGCCCTGTTTTAATTTGACCTATTGGAAGAAATTATAGTAAAGAAAATTTTGCCCAATTTACAAACACTGTGGTTACTCCACAATTAACCCTGGAGTTTTAAAGATGATTTTTCATTTACATGAACAAACGGGAAATCTGTCAGGACAAATAAGATTTAAACCAGCCCTAGCGCTGTTCCCCCCTGACCCCCTTACAGCATATTCCAGACCTTTTAAGAGAATATTAGGTGGGACTGTATCAAATTTAGCACTGAGATCTAACCCCAGAACCAGTACAGACACTACATTATCTGTGGCCAAAAAGAATATCATTAGGTGACTTTCAGCAAGAGCTGTTCAGTGCTATGATAAAGCTCTGAAAACCTGACTGAAACTCTTAAAAACAGGTCATTGCTGGAAAAACGCTCACACATTTTTTGATTAGCAACTATTTTCTCAAGAATTTTAGATAAGAAATAAGAATGGAAGATTGGAAAATAGGTCTATAATTTTTTCAAGTCATTTCGATCAACGAAGGTTTTTTAAAAGCAAAGGTTTAAAATTACAGCTACCTTTAAAAAAAAAAGCCTGTGGTACATATCCCTTTACTAAAGGGAAAATTTAAATTTCATATCTAAAATGGGCTGGTAATAAAATGGAACACTTCGTTAAATAATTTGGTTGGGATTGGGTCTAACATACTTTGAAGGTTGAAAGCTAATATTTCTGATAAACTCAGGAAGCTCCACAGGATCAAAACAGTTCAAACACAGATCAGGTTCTACAGTTACTTCCAATGTTGTCTCACTTGCTGAGGATGAAGTAATCATCTTCTGGAGTATTTCAAAGATTTTATTTTTAATAGAATCAATTTTATTTAAAAAGAATCCCATAAAGTCATGACTGCTGAGAGCTAAGGGAAAGGATGGCTCAACAGAGCTATGACTCTGTGTTAGTTTAGCAACTGTACTGAAGAGAAACCTAGAAATTATTCTTGTTCTATTCTATTAATGGTGAGAAATAAGCTGTTCTGGCTTGGCGAAGTGTCTTTTTATACAACAGTAGGCTATTTTTCCAGATTAAGTAGGAATCTTCTAGGCGTGTAGAGCGCCATTTTCTCTCCAATTTTCATATTATAATGCTATTTTTTAACAGTCGCTTAAAGGTCACTTAAAGAAGAAAAAAGTAATAGAGATGTTTTACTTTATTTTCATGTTTATTGATAAAGCCAATTGATTTTTTAAATATAAACAGAAACAAAACAGAGCACATCCTAGGTCAAAACAATTATGAAAGAATAGCATGGTATTTCTAAAACATAATGGTGACATTTTAATAAATTTTATTATCCTTTTTTAATGAAAAAATTGAAATGTGTAATTCAAAGGCGAAATGTTGAGACTATAGTCAACTGGCGTATAAACAAAAGCAGTGCAGAGCACATCAATTTCCTCACTTTAAGAAAAGAAAATAACAAAGGATCTTTTTGCTACATTGTTTAAGAAAAAAGTTTAAATGTAGTCGAAATGTTAAGAATCAAGTTAAGTATTTTTACTTTCTTATAAACCAATGGAAGAAAGGGCATAAAGGTCCAATCCAATACAATGTTTTAGGTTTACTCTGAGAAAAAAATGTTTTCTTAGAAATAAGAATCAAAGTGATAGGGTCAAATAAAATAAAAATATCATCAAATGAAATGTCAAGAACAAAGTCAAAAAACTTATAAAGAGTGGTGGGTAGAGTAACAAAAAATTGTACTAGAGTAAGTGTAGCATTAGCTCCTGTACTAAATATTTCAGTGTTTTGTTAGGGGATTTAAGTTGAAAGATAAGGGGGAAGTTTAATTAGTACTATAAAATTATTACTATTCATGAAGGAAATTTAATTTAGCTCCATCAAGTTTAGAGCATGCTGATTATTAAAGACAAAACTTTGACTGAGAATGATTTTATTTTCTTGTAATGAAAATTTTTATTCATTTAAATACTAGATTTACCATATTTACTTTAATTTTGAATATGAGAGTCATTAAATCAGCAATAAAAAGAGTGGATAAGATTGGGAAAATAAAAATTGCAGCCATTTGGTTTGACTTATTGCTTTATGTCATTGCATTATATTTGGTTCTTCGACTCAACCATTTTTAAAGTTTTTGTGTTTTCTTTTATTTCATTTTAAACCAATTCTTAAAGGTCAAATACAAAAGTAAAGGCTTTATTTCTAAACATAGTTTGTCCTGTTCAGGGTTGCATAGATGGCTGTACAAGCAATCCCAGCTCAGGCTAAATGCAGGGTGTATCCTGGACAAGTCACGCAGCCGTGCTCTCAGATCTATATTCATCTACATGAATTTAGAACCTCCACATGATCCAACAAGCACTTTTTTGTATTACATGTATAGTCGTGTGAAAAAGTTAATACAAGGTACAGGGGTTGGACAATGAAACTGAAACACCTGGTTTTAGACCACAATCATTTATTAGTATGGTGTAGGGCCTCCTTTTGCGGCCAATACAGCGTCAATTCGTCTTGGGAATAACATATACAAGTCCTGCACAGTGGTCAGAGGGATTTTAAGACATTCTTCTTGCAGGATAGTGGCCAGGTCACTACGTGATACTGGTGGAGGAAAACGTTTCCTGACTCGCTCCTCCAAAACACCCCCCAAAGTGGCTCAATAATATTTAGATCTGGTGACCGTGCAGGCCCATGGGAGATGTTAAACTCCCTCTCATGTTAAACCCAAACAAATCTTTCACCAGTCTTTCTTGTGTATTGGTGCATTGTCATCCTGATACACCGGCACCCCCTTCAGGATACAATGTTTGATCCATTGGATGCACATGGTCCTCAAGAAGGGGTTTCCGGTAGTCCTTGGCATTGACCCCGTCCATCTAGCACAAGTATTGGGCCAGGGAATTGCCATGATATGGCAGAAAAAAAACCCAAAACCACCATTTTCCCCCCCCCATGCTTCAATCTGGGCATGCGACAGTCTGGGTGGTACGGTTTTTTGGGGCTTTTCCACACCGTAACTTTCCCCGGATGTGGGGAAAACAGTAAAGGTGGACTCATTAGAGAACAATACATGTTTCACATTGTCCACAGCCCAAGATTTGCCCCTTGCACCATTGAAAACCACGTTTGGCATTGGAACGAGTGACCAAAGGTTTGGCTATAGCAGCCCGGCCGGTATATTGACCCTGTGGAGCTCCCGACGGACAGTTCTGGGGAAAAACAGGAGAGTTGAGGTGCACATTTAATTCTGCCGTGATTTGGGGCGCCGTGGGTTTTTATTTTTTTTGGATACAATCCGGGTTAGCCACCCGAAACATCTTTTCAGGAAGCTTCCTCATGCGTCCACATTTAATCCTGTTGGATGTGTTTGTCCCCCTTCTTCGTGGTATGCTGACATTACCCTGGATACCGTGGCTCTTGATACATCACAAAGACTTGCTGTCTTGGTCACAGATGCGCCAGCAAGACGTGCACCAACAATTTGTCCTCTTTTGAACTCTGGTATGTCACCCATAATGTTGGTGTGCATTTCAATATTTTGAGCAAAACTGTGCTTCCCCTGCTAATGAACCTTCACACTCTGCTCTTACTGGTGCAATGTGCAATCAATGAAGACTGGCTACCAGGCTGGTCCAATTTAGCCATGAAATCTCCCACACTAAAATGACAGGTGTTTCAGTTTCATTGTCCAACCCCTGTATGAAAGTATTTGCTTTTTTCTAAAGTATTTGGACATGCAAATTGTATGTAATATCAATTTAAACAATGCTGAAAAATACCAGTAAAATAAACAAACAATTAAAAAGCATGAATTGTCCCCATTTAACTGCTAAAATTTCACATAGGTGTGTCACATCAGGTCCACCTGATAATATACTCAGCATTTTGAGGAAATTATACTCAGTTTAAACCTTAGACATTTAGTTTGTTGTGCTCCTGGCTGTTGAAGTGAGAGTGAAAACCAAGGTGAGAAAATAACCTGAATTTCAGAAAGAAAACTGTTACCTGCTTATGGGTCTGGTATGAGTCAAAACAGGTAAACATCTAAATTAGTCATTCCACTGCACCGAATGGTTTACAAAAAGAGAACATCCTAAACAACCAGTAACATGTCCAGGTGTGGCTGCCTAAGCGAGTTTACTCTGAGAACAGACTGCAAGATGCTAAAAGAAGGGTCCAAGCAAGCTAAAATGTAATTTTGAGACCTACAGTATAGCATAGTGCTGATATTAAAGTGCATACCTGCACAATCAGAAAGAGATTGCTTGAGTTTAACTTTCATGGGTGGTCTGCAAGGAGGAAACCATTGCTCTCTAAGTCTCATGATCTTTTGGACTTTGGTTTTGTATTTTGCTTTATGTTGAGCTTCATCACACTTTGCTGTCCATATTCAATCTTTTTTAGTATTAAGATTCCTTGTGCTTTTGTTCTATACGTTTAGCATTTTATATGTATTTATTTTCTAGTTGCAGTCTTTAGTCTTGGTTATTCTCTGTAGAGCTGTTTTCATTTTTATGTATTTATTTTTTTAATTTGTGTTCTCTTTACTTCTTTTGCACATGTTTTTGTTTTTTCTTTACCTTTTGGTTTGAACCTTGATTATTTGTTATGATTGATTGTTTGGTTGTTTCTGGTTTGTATAATTTACTGGGTACTGGGTTACTGGGTTCCGTTTCCTTGCTTACCTTCCACAGGAGCTGCTGGTCATCTTCTACACTGCCATCATTCAGTCTGTCCTGTCTTCATCCATCTCTGTGTGGTTTGGTTTTGCAGTTTTTGCGAGAGGATCGATATTTTTGTTGTGGCAGGCCATTGCTGTAAGTCTGCTCTTGAACAAGGGGGTCCTCCACCAAGATTTATCTCACCAACTTTGTTTGATTCACGGACTAAAATGATTCCTTGTCTGTCAAGCCTTGCACTTCAAAACGACATTGTTGAGCTGTGTAAAAATGAGCTCTATGATGAGAATTTAAAAAAAAGGTAAAAAGGAAAAAAAAATCAATCAAAGAAAATTACCATTCCTGTCAGTTTTTATGGCTTTCCATGTAAAAGAAATATCTAAGTCATATTTTTTTTATAAAGTTTATATTGTTTAAAAGGATTTTTTCAGTTATGTAAAATGTACAAATATATTAAAAGGAGTCCAAACTTTGACCTGACAAGTAAAACTATCAAACTAGTGATGTTACTTTTCAAAACCTGCAGCACCTAAAATGCAGTGTATGGGGATGATAGTTATTGAGAATAAGCATTGAAGTGTCAAGGGTTCTCAAAAAAAGTCAAAAAGGAAAATTTGGCTTTTTGAAGAACTTTTTTTTAATGTTTGCTTAAAAATAATTTGCAGTGTAATTTTTCTGAACTTCAATTTATTGTTAGGTGTCAGAAATCTGCAATTTTTCGAAAGACTTTGATAAACTGAAGTTGCCACTGAGGACTTCTGAAGCAAAAGTAGGCTGTCAGATCAAAGAAAAAAAGAATGCTGGGATTTTTTCAGCCTCAAGAACTTGAGGACAAAGATCTGTTGGTTCAGGATCATTCTGGATGTTCAGTGATTTGAAGAGTGACTGGGGCATTTGAAAAATCTGTTTGTACAATGTGATAGAAATACCATTAGTTGGTAATGTTTAAATGTTTGTTGTTGAATGTGTAAGTTTACTACCCACAGTAAAAACTGTACTTTTACAGGTCCTACTTCTAGTAGGCTAAAAATTCACAATGCTACAGTCAGATGAAACTCATATGCATGATCAGAACTATTACTGTATCATGAGTCTTTTTCTTTTCTTATGCTAATGGCATTTTTCATGCTTTTTTATCCTGAATTGGAAATTGAAAGTTTGTTTTTTAACATGTGGCAATTTGGTTGAAAAAGTTACAATCAAAAAGGAATTTTCGTAAATTTAAAACTGAATTTTATGATTCATCAGTTTGACTTTAAAATTGAATCCAGTCAGTGAAATGTATTAAAACTTGAGACATCTCTGGATTCAATTCCAGTAAAATCAAACTGAAAACATCCTTTAAACAATTAACTGCGTGTGAAACATCAGGCATAATTTCAGATGCAAATTTCTTAGATCTTTCAGGGGAATTGATAATTGGGCAAATGTTGATGCTCACAGAAGTCAATCCAGTCTGATCTGTGTTATTGGTACTCTGGTGCATGTGAAAAATGGTTAATTTCATGTCAAGAATCAAGTTTTTGCATTAATTGTTAAACATGACAATCACATTGAAAATGCCCTTGTAGAAAATGGTCACTTTTTAGAAATGTTGAATCTTACTGTGGTCATATGTTTCTGGGCTAAACTGTAAGTGGAAATTTTGTTTCAAAACAATGTGGAGATGGATACTTGGAAACTTTTGTGAACTGATTTGTCTGAAATCAATAAAAATGGTCTTTGTGTTTGTTCATTTTCAACTTTTTCAAATTCAAACAACCTTTTGGCCTTTTTTTTTTTTAATTAGCACTGAATCAAAATTTGCTCACCTGGAAAAAAAAAAATGTAGACTGAGTTTTATAAAGTATTAGTTCAATTGATTGACCTTACCATTTTGGAAGCATTGAAATGTACATGCAGTTTTTGGCTGGGTTTTCACACAGTGCAAAAACTGCTCAATATTTAATTAAAATTAAATTTTTTTGAACTTTTTAATAAACCATTTCTCATAACATGATATGCTGTTATTGATCAGTTGCTTTTTCAAATTCTGAAAGTGCTTTAAGATCCCAGAAATTATCTGGTAAATCACTATCATTTTAAAGTATTGGGTTCTAAATGCTAAGGTAGCAATTTTAATTTAAAAAAACAAGTGGCATGGCATTTTCAATCAGAAATTTGAGGAGATTATTTTATCCATCAAATAAGGACTGGGGTCAGTGTTAAAGGCCCTGGTAGGAACACTGTAGGCACAGGGTTGATCCCTGACAAATCCTTTTCATCAATACGTCAAAATCCTTTTTCTGAAAAAAGATTTACTGAAATTAAATTTTATCATTACATGTTTTCAACAAATGTCACTCTCTGGCCCCAGGTATAGCTGAATCAAGGTTTTTCGCAGCAAAGTCAAAGGACCTCTTGGATCATTTCTGAAATGCAATGTGGTTGCTGGATTCCCTAAGTTTTCAGCCAGATTATGATGAAATTTTTTCACAAAAATTATAAAGTCAGTGTTCTTGAAAATGTAGATTTGTCAATTCACACACAGTTTTTGGTACCATTTTTCATTGCTGGTAAAGCTCCGCAAAAGAGGACTTCGCACACCACTGCCTTCAATCCATCTGGCAAATGTCCGCTCTCTAAGCAACAAGATGGACGAGCTGCTTCTTCTCACCGGTAAAAACTCGGACCTCCGCAGATCAGCGGTTCTCTGCTTCACCGAGACATGATGTGAGTGACAACATCCCGGACCGCGCACTGCTGATGCCGGACTTCCAGCTGTTCAGAGCGGATCGCAGCGCGGAGCTATCGGGGAAGAAGCGAGGAGGCGGAATCTGCTTTTATATAAACGAAGGTTGGTGCAGAGACATAAAAGTGCTGGGGAAAAACATGTAGTCCGGATCTGGAGTCATTTTCCATAATCTGTAAACCGTTTTATTCACCGAGAGAGTTTTCCTCGTTTATAATAATCGGCTCATATTTTCCTCCGCATGGCTGCACTTCTGCCGCGGAAAAACATCTTGCTGAGCTGATTACAGACGTGGAGAAAAAAACACCCTGACTCTTTCATCATAATACTGGGAGATTTTAACAGCGCAGATCTCTCTAAGCTCCCAAAAAACAGACAGCATATTAAGTGTCCCACCAGAGACAAAAACACACTGGACCACTGTTACACAGCTTTTAAGGACTCATACCATGCTGTTACCAGGGCTGCTCTTTCGGATCATTGCCTTATCCACCTCATCCCAACTTACAGACAGAAACTAAGAGCTTCCAAACCCACGGTTCACACTGTTAAAAAGTGGACTGAGGAATCGAAGCAGATGCTACAGGCCTGCTTTGAATGCACAGACTGGACTGTTTTTGAAACCTCAGCCACTGATTTAAACGAACTAACTGATGTGGTGACATCATACATCAGTTTCTGTGAGAACATGTGTGTGCAGACCAAGACCTTCTGCACCTTTGGGAACAACAAGCCATGGTTTACTCCACACCTCAGGAATCTGCGCAGGGACAAGGAAGAAGCTCACAGCAGTGGAGATTGGGCGCGGTACAGGCAGGCCAGGAACAGGACAGACTAACAAAGGAGATCAAAGCAGCAAAGAGAAGCTAGCCAGTGAGAAGCTGAAAAAAAAACAGCCTTTCTACTGGTGACACTTCGGCTGTATGGACTGGTCTGAGAAACCTGACTGCCTACAGAAGCCCCACCCCCTTCCTGAACAAAGTCCTCGCCTGGCCAACCGTCTGAATGAATGCTACTGCAGACATGACAAGAAGCCATTCACACCTCAAACCAACTCCTCCACATCCCATTCAGGAACAAATTCGACCAGTAAAGCAACCAACCCCCTACCTTCAGATCCTCTGCCTGCACTAAAGATCTCTGAGGAAGATGTAAATAGGCTCTTTCAGCGCATGAAAACAAAGAAAGCTGGAGGACCTGATAACGTCTCCCCATCATGCCTGAAAGCCTGTGCAAATCAACTCGCTCCGATCTTCACCCGGATCTTCAACAAGTCACTGGAGAAGTGTGAGGTCCCCTCCTGCTTCAAACGATCCACCATCATCCCAGTGCCCAAGAAAACCACCATCCTAGGATTAAATGACTACAGGCCTGTAGCCCTGACGTCTGTGGTCATGAAATCCTTTGAGCGGCTGGTGTTGAAGCACCTGAAAGACATCACAGGCCCTCTACTGGACGCCCTGCAGTTTGCTTACCGAGCAAACAGGTCGGCAGATGATGCTGTTAACTTAGGTCTACACTTCATCCTGCAACACCTCGACCGCCCAGGGACCTACGCCAGGATCCTGTTTGTAGACTTCAGCTCGGCCTTCAACACCATCATACCAGACATCCTCCACCAGAAGCTCACCCAGCTCAACGTCCCAGCCTCCACCTGTCAGTGGATCAACAGCTTCCTGACAGACCGACAGCAGCAGGTGAGACTGGGGAGCATCTTCTCCCGAACCAGATCAATAAGTACTGGTGCCCCCCAGGGGTGTGTTCTCCCCACTCCTCTCTCCCTGTACACAAAAATCCCCAATCAAGGTTCAAACATTGTATCCTGAAGGCGACCCGTGTATCAGGATGACAATGCCCCAATACACACAGCAAGACTGGTGAAAGATTGGTTGGACATGAAAGTGAAGTTGAAATCTCCCATGGCCTCCCAAGTCACCAGTTTAAATATTATTGAGCCACTTTGGGGGTGTTTTGGAGGAGCGAGTCAGGAAACGTTTTCCTCCACCAGTATCATGTAGTGACCTGGCCACTATCCTGCAAGAAGAATGACTTAAAATTCCGTCTGACCACTGTGCAGGACTTGTATATGTCATTCCCAAGACGAATGCTGTATTGGCCGCAAAAGGAGGCCCTACGCCATACTAATAAATTATTGTGGTCTAAAACCAGGTGTTTCAGTTTCATTGTCCAGCCCTGTAAAAAAATAAAGGGAACACTCAAATAACACATCCTAGATCTGAATGAATGAAATATTCTCATTGAATACTTTGTTCTGTACAAACTTGAATGTGCCGACAACAAAATCACACGAAAATCTTCAATGGAAATCAAATTTATTAACCAATGGAGGCCTGGATTTGGAGTCACACACAAAATTAAAGTGGAAAAAAAAACACCACTACAAAGCTGACCAATTTTGATGTAATGTCCTTTTTAAAACAAGTCAAAATGAGGTTCAGTATTGTGTGGGCCTCCACGTGCCTGTATGACCTCCCTAAAAACGCCTGGGCATGCTCCTGATGAGAGGGGCGGATGGTCTCCTGAGGGATCTCCCCAGACCCGGACTAAAGCATCCGTCAACTCCTGGACAGTCTGTGGTTGAACGTGACGTTGGTGGATGGAGCGAGACATGATGTCCCAAAATGTGCTCAATCGGATTCAGGTCTGAGGAAGGGGGGCCAGTCCATTGCTTCAATGTCTTCATCTTGCAGGAACTGCTGACACACTCCAGCCACATGAGTTTTAGTATTGTCCTGCATTAGGGGAAACCCCAGGGCAACCACACCAGCATATGGTCTCAAAGGGGTTGGGGATCTCATCTCGGTACCTAATGGCAGTCAGGCTACCCCTGGCGAGCACATGGGGGCTGCAGCCCTCCAAAGACATGCCATCCCACGCCATTACTGACCCACTGCCAAACTGGTAATGCTAAGGATGTTGCAGGCAGCAGATCGCTCTCCACGGTGTCTCCAGACTCTGTCACGTCTGTCACATGTGCTCAGTGTGAACCCCCCTTCATCTGTGAAGAGCACAGGTGGCGAATTTTGCCCATCCTGGTGTTCTCTGGCAAATGCCAAATGTCCTGCACAGTGTTGGGCTGTGAGCAAACCCCCCCATTGTGGACGTCGGGCCCCATACCATCCTCATGGAGTCGGTTTTCTAACCGTTGTGCAGACACATGCAAATTGTGGCCTGCTGGAGGTCATTTTTGCAGGGCTCTAGCAGTGCTCCTCCTGTTCCCCTGCACAAAGGCGGAGGTAGCGGTCCTGCTGCTGGGGTTGTTGCCCCCCTCGGCCCTCCCCAGTCCCCGGTTTTACTGGCCTGTCTCCTGGTAGCGCCTCCAGGCTCTGGGGACACTATACTGACAGACACAGCAAACCTTCTGGCCACAGCTCGCATTGATGTGCCATCCTGGATGAGCTGCACTACCTGAGCCACTTGTGAGTCCGCCTCATGCTACCACGAGTGTGAAAGCACCACCAACATTCAAAAGTGACCAAAACATCAGCTAGAAAGCATAGGTACTGAGAAGTGGTCTGTGGCCCCCACCTGCAGAACCACTCCTTTATTGAGTGTGTCTTGCTAATCACCAAAGATTTCCCCCTGTTTTCTATTCCATTTGCACAACAGCATGTGAAATTGATTGTCAATCAGTGTTGCTTCCTAAGTGGACAGTTTGATTTCACAGAAGTTTGATTTACTTGGAGTTATATTGTGTTGGTTAAGTGTTCCCTTTATTTTTTTGAGCAGTATATATATATACATACATATATACACACACACACACACACTGTATATAAACTGCAATCTGTTGTCTGAATGGACATAAAACTCTAGAATAACTGAGGGACACAGAGGACATGAACTGTAATTTGTCTAGACTTTCATTTGATTTATTGCTACACAGGCGTGCGAGGATACACAAAAATGATTCAGAACACGAAAGTAAGGCTTCAAAGCCAGGGACAAAAGGTCGACTGATCAATAAAACCATCATCAAACAACCATTTAAATCTATTGAGCCATACAGCTTGTAATCAATAGTGCCTTATTTTGTTTTTAAATGGTTTTGACCATTGTTTGTAACTTTTTCCACATGGTAATTTGTTCTATTTTTTATGTTTTACTTCAGAGACACATGAATCTGTCTTTTCTGGGATTGACTTAACATTCATATCAATGATTAGACTGAAGATTTTATACTTTATAAACGTACTGTTTGGCTTTAATACAATTTTAAGTTATTTTGTGATTTGATCACAAGCAGCCAACGAATTTGAATAGTCCAGTCATTCATTTTATTAAAGACCATATATTAAATCAGTCGTTTTGTAAGGTAGTGGTTATTAAGTTTATATTTTTTCATCTGCTGTGTAATGCAATAGAAAACTTTTACAATGCAGAAAAGGCAGATTACGGTTTTAAACTGCATTGATTGAACTGCTTGTACTGACTGGGAATGCTGAAGCTAGCTTCAACAGCTACTTAATGTGGCTTTCAGGAATGGCGGTTCATGTATTAACACCAACCAAGGCAAACAAAACCCTGACGAGAAACAGACGAGAAGAAGAAAGTATAACAAATTTTTAAAGAAATACCCTTTATGGGTTGGGTTTATTAAACTGAAACTATGGTTTAAAGAATCTGTAATCAGTTTAGAATATTTAAATACGGTTTGACCTATAGATTGTGGTTTTCCCACATGTCTTGACCTTAGGTTGTCTTGATGCCTAAAAAAAACACATTTGAAAATGCTCTTTTTGCATTTTCACAAATAAAAAAAACCTAAATTTCAAACTAGAAAAAAAAAATATTTAAAGGATCTCCTTTCAGTGGAGAAAAATCCAACAGTCTGGTCTTTCAACTAGAGATGGACACTGGCAGCTTAGATTTCTTGAGAAACAATATTTTCGATTTTTTTTTTCTACAGAAAAACAGATAAAAAAAGATAGATAGCAGTTATTTAACACAGAGTAAGATGTTGCCAGGTGGGCTCGGCCTCCCCATTAACTGCACATGCAAATCATTTCTAGAGAACCCATTTAGGAAGCAAGTGACAAATCGTTTTTTGAAAAAAGTTTTTTTTTTTCCTCCTGCCAGGCCCTGACACAGAGGTGACAAGGGTGAAGAGCCATATTACCTATACCAGTAATCGCTACAGCTTTTCTTGATGTAAAAGTGCGTTAGCATTTAAGCTACGCAACATCTCTCCTCTAAAGCGGCTCTTACCATCCTCTGCTTACATGTAAGCCTGAGAATTACAGAAAACAACAATTAAAACTGTGTGTAAAACCTTTGTGTCAAATCTAAACAGTAAACTTACACTATATTGCCAAAATGATTTGTCTGTCTACTTTTACATCTACATGAACTTTGATGACCTCCAATTCTTAATCTATAAAGTCCACTTTGTTGATGGACCCACATTTGCCAGCAAGGGCAAATTTAACTACTCTGTAAACATGTTCAGCAAGGTTTAGGAGTATGTTGACTGTTAGATGAGAAAACCAGAAGGTGCCTATGCCATACCGAAGGTTATGAAGTAGGTATACCATATAGGTCAAGGAAGTTAAAGTGTGTAGTTATAAGGCAGAAAAAGTCTAACAAATATAATTTATGTAATATCCTGTTGTTTATTTTTTTCATTTATTAAATTCAAATACCCAGTGCATTAGTATGAAGTACTGCAGTGTTCAGCAGTGTTCAAAATGCAGCAACAGCTGTCTACCCCATCCACTGCCAGAGTGAAAATTTCTTACACACATAAAGTCTTTATTCTTGTTTCTAACATTCACATTATGTATTAGACTATGCCACCACTTAATAAAGTGGCTGTATTAAGTAACTAGCTCCAGTGTCTATATTGTCAAATTAGATTGTTCTAAATTTGCAGTATGTCAGTAGTTAGATCATTATTATAACATACTGATACAAGTTTTTTAAACATGCACTTTCTTTCAAAATCAACCTCCAGGTTTGTTATAAAGTTTGATTCCTTTTTTTTTAGTATTTCTTTAAGTTGCTAAAGTGGTTAGTAAATCCAGTTGATAAAAGTGTTACATCTTAGGAATAATATAAAATAAGTTGCCCACTATATCTGGGCAGCAATTAATATTCTTGGACAGTCCAAATAACTTTGGGAAACCCTCATATGCATCCAAGTTTTTCATTAAAACCACATTAGCTCCTGGTGAAGCACAGGCTGGCTCATAAATTCACTGTTTTGGTACACTGCATACAAAAAAAAACTCACACATTGTCCTTCTTTGTTTACATCAGTAAAAATAAAAAATAAAACCTAAGCTTTTAATTTAGTAAACACTCACCATTGAGGTTCCACTAACAAGTTCTATATAAAATACTTCTATTCTGGACTTTCCACTTTTAAGGAAGAAGTAAATATTTGCTTGCTGCTCATGTCTCTCAACCACAGTTAAACTCAATTGCACTAGTTGCTATGGAAACGTGTTTCCCCACTCCCCTCTTCCCCTTATTTTTGACATCACTAGTTTCTCTCCTCTGGTCTCTCTCTCTCTCTCTTATATGCCTGATTGGATGCAGCAGTACAGCCTGAGAGGAGTGCTTATTTACATTGAAGAGCCTGTCAAAACATCACGAATGGTTTCAACTGATCACAGTGACTTATGGATGGTATAATATCCCAACTTCTGCACCAATAAGTCCCACGCATGCAGGAAAACCTTTGAATAGACTCCTCTTAACAGCATCTGGTTTTTATCACCCATGACATGGAGCAGCACTTTTTGATGCACAGCATGAGCCTCTCACGGCTAAGGCATTAGTATCTTCCTGGCTTTAGACATTTGGGACATTTCATCAGTGCATTACTTGTTGTTTTAATTACAAGACCATACCAGATGGCCAGCGATGTGTGTGTGTGTGTGTGTGTATATATATATATATATATATATATATATATATATTTCATAGATTTATGACACTTACTGAATCCTAATTAGATCTTTCTTAATCTTTAGGTCCAAATTACCCATGTAGAGTTCAACTTTTATATTTTAATCCTAATCTTAAATCGTAGTTTCGGGCCATCTATTTAAAGAAGCTTACTATGCAATTCATGTGTGCTTAAATCCCTTTTATGAAATATTAGTGATTACTTTTATCTATGAATTACAATATTCTGCTATCATAGTCTACACATAGGATTTATTTTAATGGACTGTCACATTCAGCGAACTTGAAACACTGACGTAATGGTCATACTTATGAGTTATATAATAGGGCAGCACACATTATAAAAAGAAGCTGCAGTCATAAGCGGTCTGCCTCACAGGACAGATCGAATCTTTGAAAAGAATCCGATCAGTCAGAAAATATTAAATTTCCTTGTACAATACCTAAATAATTTTGCTATCAGTCAAACTGTAGAACTGTGCCGCTCAAGGTGGCAGCAGGTTGGAGTAGCTCTGTTACTGGACGAAACCTGCATAATGTGAGCTACAACAACATTTAATTTCCCTTTGGGAAAAATAAAATTATTTTTGAATTGAATTGAAAAAATATATATATTTTGTCCATGTCCAATTGCTTTCCATCAGCTTGCAACAAAAGGGCATCTAGCTACAAAAAAACCCTTCTAAAACAATTTTGTTAGACGTTTTAAGTCTACCAATACTTATGTTAAGGTTGGGTCACTTCATTTTTAGTTCCTCAAAATTTACCAGCAAGTACAATCTGCTATAGTCTGTCCTAATTTGCTTGCCATGTTAGATTTTTACTGCATGTGATTTTGAGACTTACTGAGGGCTTCCTGAAGATTTCAAACATAATTTCTTTGAGATAAAATACACAGAATTACTTATTACTATGAAACAAAGTTGAGCTAAGCCTACTCTCTCATCAGATTTAACCTTGGGATGCAGCAGGATTGCAAACATTCTTCTGTCCAGAATACCCAACCCAAAGGTTTCCTTGCGGTGCTTACAAAAGGTTGAGAGGATGTAGTTACATTTCCTCTTTTTCAGACAAAGAAATTCTCTTTGTGAATTTCTCTGAATTAACCAGTTAATTCCATGCTGCTTGCTCGCCCACTGCACCACTTTTTATTGGAAAAGAATGCCTAATGCTACTTTTTGATGAGTTTAGGTTTTTGCAGCTTCCCTTTTCCTTTTAGCCTCTACTATAGTAAAAGCTTTTAATTATAGAGTTAGTCACATGGTTTTATTATTGATTTTAGTCATGGAATTGGCAATAATTCAGAAATAATGATGCACAAGGTAGCGGCCCTTCTTGTACCTGTAAATTTAAGTTAGTAGCACATGGAGCCAAAATTATGTGGGGTTCTTCTTTAAAAACATTAGCATAAGCTTTGATGATGTATGAAACAAACTAGATGGTTTCCCATGGCTGAGAAAATGCATGGTCCCCTGATACACGGACTGTGGTGTGCTTAAAGATGGAGGATGGGCAGCAGAGCGGGTAGTCAACTAAGGCTTTCATCTGATCTGCATGAAACAACTATACCACCACTATTTCCTGCTAATCTTTGTCCCCTAAATAACAAGATGGATTTTTTACAGTTTAGACACTATTATGTTTTTGACCATCTACATAATAAAGTATCTGTGTTAAGATGTATGTACAAGTGGTGTCAACAGCTAAAAAAAAAATTCTACCCAGGAAACACAATGGTGGGTCTGCTGCAAAATCTATTTTCTGCTGCTGTGGTGTGTATCTGAGTCAAAACCACAAAGCAATAATGGAAGTGGTGGGGACTCCTGCCATGCATCGGCCAGTACAGTAGTTGGTTACCAAAGGGACTTTGAAAGCAGGCTGGTGTTGACCTTAAAATATTTATGTCTGCTGTATGAATTTGATTATCCTTTGAATTGGGAGCACAGCATTGTTGCTTAAAAGCAAAAAGGTCCTCGAGTTGTTTTCTCCATGAACGTGAGGGTATGTACTCCGATTTTAGAAAATGGATGGATGTATGGATTAATAATTTGAATTTGTCACAGCATAACTTCCATCTGATCCCTAAAATCACACGTATGGTGTTGTATATTGCTGCCCTTGCAATGGTTTTGTTTTCTAATCATCATGCATTACTTGCACTCAAAAAATAAATTCAATTAGAATTGTTATTCAGTTCAGTTTATCCAGCTGAGCGTGAACATGCTCCAAGACATTTTTCTTTTAAACTCATTTTTACCAACTACTGAAAGAAATACAAAATGTATAAAACCTTTTCTTAGCTATTCTGGAGCTACAAGATCATAACTACACATAAAAACTCCAACTGCAGTCAAAATGTGAGTTACAGTGATCGTCCATAATCGCTATGCCTCTGTGAGCTGCATTTTTGCTACTCTCTGTGCTGGAGATAAACCGCGACTCAATGAGCTTCGATGCACTCCACTTCAACGGCCAACAGAATTTGCCCTCGTTCAGGCAATTTAGTGTGAGCGCCCCTCAGCATCTGCCTCAGCTGTCCGCCACACAACAAGAGCCCACAGAGGCAGAGAGCTGAGCGTCTGTGACCCATCATGCCATGCTGTATACTCCGGTAATGAGTCACTGTTTAGACGGTAGAAAACATGCCAGAATAAAATGGAGACATTGTGTTGCAATAAAACGTCAATTATTTGGGAGAGATGGCCCTTAAAGAAATAAAATTACATGAAATAGATCAACTTTCACTTGTCATAGAAAAACCACTATGAAATAATAAATAATTTCAATTTCAATTGGTGTTTTCAGTTTGGGCTTGTGGCTCACAATAATTATTTTTATGTTCAAATTTGAGAAATGTTTAATAAAGTGTAAGAAAAAGAAAAGTAACACAGGTGAACTAAAGTTGCTGAAGCGTGAGGATGTTACGTTTGCAGTGTTGAATATAGGCATTAATGCATAACACAGTAGGCACCAAAGATAAAAGTGGTGATACGAATGCCAGTACGAGTTAATAAGGTGAAGATTTATACAGAAATTATACACCGAGGGGGAAGTCAGAGGAGATTATGTCTGTAAACAGTAGTTTGGAGATCTAAGAAAATGGCACCCTGTGAAGGGATTTAAAAGCACTCCATCAGGAGCCCACGGTCTATAAATGATGAAAGTTGTCGTCTTTGGACCGGAGTCTTTAAAAAAGAAACTGCTTAGTCAATCACTTAACCTTGATGGCATTAAATTGACCTCCAGTAATAAAGTAAAAAACCTTGGTGTTATTTTTGACCAGGACATGTCATTTAAATCTCATATTAAACAGGTTTCTAGGATTTCATTCTTTCACCTCTGGAACTTTGCAAAAATTAGAAATATCCTGTCCAGGATTGATGCTGAAAAACTAGTCCATGCATTTGTTACTTCAAGGCTGGACTATTGTAATTCTTTACTATCAGGATGTCCACAAAATGCAGTTAAAAGCCTTCAGCTGATTCAAAATGCTGCAGCAAGAGTTCTGATGCAAATTTAAAAGAGAGATCATATTTCTCCTATTTTAGCTTCCCTTCATTGGCTCCCTGTTAAATCCAGAATAGAATTTAAAATTCTCCTTCTGATTGTTGAAAACTTTTTATCCAATTTGAATAAATAACTGAATCTGACTGCACTGTTCAATGATTCGGATTAATTGGAATGTATGTACCTGACTTTTGTGAAGTGCCTTGAGACGACATGTGTTGTGAATTGGCGCTATATAAATAAACTGAATTGAATTGAATTGAATTGTTCCATATGTTCCTAACAGGGCACTTCGTTCTCAGACTGCAGCTTTACTGGTGGTTCCTAGAGTCTCCAGAAGTAGAATGGGAGGCAGATCCTTTAGTTATCAGGCTCCTCTCCTGTGGAACCAGCTCCCAGTTTTAGTCCGTGAGGCGGACACCCTGTCTACTTTTAAGGCTAGGCTTAAAACTTTCCTTTTTGATAAAGCTTATAGTTAGAGTGGCTTAGGTTATCCTGAGCTATCTCTGTAGTTATGATGCTATAGGCTTAGGCTGCTGGAGGACATAAGGACCACTCTCACCCTCTTCGCTACTTTCTCACACTCCTCTCCAATTTTGCATTATTTGCTGTTATTTCAGCTTTTAACTTTTTTCTCTCTCTTTTCTCTTCCTAGAAGCTATACCTGGCCTGACTCTGTGTCTACCTGTGACACCTTTCTGAAGAGGGGTATCATCCGAACTCCTGCATCAGTCCTTCTTTGTTCTCTTTGTGTCTCTGCTCTGTTCTCTCTAACCCCCAGTCGGTCGTGGCAGATGGCCGCTCAGACTGAGCCTGGTTCTGCTGGAGGTTTCTTCCTGTTAAAAGGGAGTTTTTCCTCTCCACTGTCGCTACATGCATGCTCAGTATGAGGGATTGCTGCAAAGTCAACGCCAGTGACTTTCCACTGTCTCTACATGCTCATCCGGGAGGAGTGAATGCTGGAAGTCACTGACTGGATGCAATCTGCTGGGTTTCCTTAGACAGAAAAACTTTTTTCCAATTTGAATAAATAACTGAATCTGGCTGCACTGTTCAATGATTAGGATTAATTGGAATGTATGTACCTGACTTTGTGAAGTGCCTTGAGCTGACATGTGTTGTGAATTGGCGCTATATAAATAAACTGAATTGAATTGAATTGTTCCATATGTTCCTAACAGGGCACTTCGTTCTCAGACTGCAGCTTTACTGGTGGTTCCTAGAGTCTCCAGAAGTAGAATGGGAGGCAGATCCTTTAGTTATCAGGCTCCTCTCCTGTGGAACCAGCTCCCAGTTTTAGTCCGTGAGGCGGACACCCTGTCTACTTTTAAGGCTAGGCTTAAAACTTTCCTTTTTGATAAAGCTTATAGTTAGAGTGGCTTAGGTTATCCTGAGCTATCTCTGTAGTTATGATGCTATAGGCTTAGGCTGCTGGAGGACATAAGGACCACTCTCACCCTCTTCGCTACTTTCTCACACTCCTCTCCAATTTTGCATTATTTGCTGTTATTTCAGCTTTTAACTTTGTTCTCTCTCTTTTCTCTTCCTAGAAGCTATACCTGGCCTGACTCTGTGTCTACCTGTGACACCTTTCTGAAGAGGGGTATCATCCGAACTCCTGCATCAGTCCTTCTTTGTTCTCTTTGTGTCTCTGCTCTGTTCTCTCTAACCCCCAGTCGGTCGTGGCAGATGGCCGCTCAGACTGAGCCTGGTTCTGCTGGAGGTTTCTTCCTGTTAAAAGGGAGTTTTTCCTCTCCACTGTCGTACATGCATGCTCAGTATGAGGGATTGGCTGCAAAGTCAACGCCAGTGACTTTCCACTGTCTCTACATGCTCATCCGGGAGGAGTGAATGCTGGAAGTCACTGACTGGATGCAATCTGCTGGGTTTCCTTAGACAGAAAAAACTTTTTTTCCAATTTGAATAAAAAAAACTGAATCTGGCTGCACTTGTCAATGATTAGGATTAATTGGGAATGTATGTACCTGACTTGTGAAGGCCTTGAGCTGACATGTGTTGTGAATGGCGCTATATAAATAAACTGAATTGAATGATTGTTCCATATGTTCCTAACAGGGCACTTCGTTCTCAGACTGCAGCTTTTCTGGTGGTTCCTAGAGTCTCCAGAAGTAGAATGGGAGGCAGATCCTTTAGTTATCAGGCTCCTCTCCTGTGGAACAGCTCCCAGTTTTAGTCCGTGAGGCGGACACCCTGTACTTTTAAGGCTAGGCTTAAAACTTCCTTTTGATAAAGCTTATAGTTAGAGTGGCTTAGGTTATCCTGAGCTATCTCTGTAGTTATGATGCTATAGGCTTAGGCTGCTGGAGGACATAGGACCACTCTCACCCTCTTCGCTACTTTCTCACACTCCTCTCCAATTTGCATTATTGCTGTTATTTCAGCTTTAACTTGTTCTCTCTCTTTTCCTTCCTAGAAGCTATACCTGGCTGACTCTTTCTACCTGTGACCCTTCTGAAGAGGGTATCATCGAACTCCTGCATCAGTCCTTCTTGTTCTCTTGTGTCTCTGCTCTGTTCTCTCTAACCCCAGTCGGTCGTGGCAGATGGCCGCTCAGACTGAGCCTGGTTCTGCTGGAGGTTTCTTCCTGTTAAAAGGGAGTTTCCTTTTCCACTGTCGCTACATGCATGCTCAGTATGAGGGATTGCTGCAAAGTCAACGCCAGTGACTTTCCACTGTCTCTACATGCTCATCCGGGAGGAGTGAATGCTGGAAGTCACTGACTGGATGCAATCTGCTGGGTTTCCTTAGACAGAAAAACTTTTTTTCCAATTTGAATAAATAACTGAATCTGGCTGCACTGTTCAATGATTAGGATTAATTGGAATGTATGTACCTGACTTTGTGAAGTGCCTTGAGCTGACATGTGTTGTGAATTGGTGCTATATAAATAAACTGAATTGAACTGAATTGGAAGTCCGTTTTTAGAAACTGTGATTCTAAAAACAAAATTCTGCCAGTATTCGAATAGACGTAATTTCTGCCCCGGTTCTGACCACAACTGTTACTCTGATGTTCACAGGCAAGCATCAGCACATTCTTCCCAACAATGGTGTGACCAGAATAGCCTACTTTATATTAGGGAGCCGTGCAATGCTAGTGCAAGACTTTCTTTTCTGCATATAATCAGTCTGTGTTTTATTTGTGAGGGTTTAACTGCGCTACAGTAATGTTCCTAGGACACTGTCTGTTATGCCACTCAAACACTTTAAGTCCATCACAACTATTTTTCTCCCAACATGTCGTTTTGCGCTAAAAAGTCATTTTAAGCTAAGGCTACACATGTGATGTAATAAAATAAAATCAAACTACAGCTGTAGTAAAACTCATTCCTTCATTTGGCTCAGCCAATCAAAGCTGAAGCTAATTAGTGGCTTAACATGCAGGATGATTGTTTGGAATAAGCAGGTATCGATTTACCACGATCTGCACATCAGCAGATATTTTTTAATGATTCATAAATTAAGAAAATATGCTGTTAAAGAATGTATTTTCTTTCCTGCTAAACTTTATGCTCCCTACTCAAGCTATCTGTAGTAGCCGTCTTTAACCATTGCCTCTGGTTTGTTTTTTTTCTTACCTTAAGTCCAATATAACAACTGCTTTATAATTGTGGGGCTAAAAGTATTTTCAACAGCGACATTTTTTTTTCCTTTGAGGAGAAATTTGTCCCCAATACCCATTTACTTCCCTCAGGGCTAATCCAAGTTCCCTGCATCGATGACGAAACAGCCTTTTTCGGTGACGCCCATCCCAGCCAAACAAGGAGTCGACAAATTTCTGTAAAAAAATTATTATTTTTTCAAGAACACAAACCAATCTGTGATTGCTGTGAGAGATTTCCAGAAGATGCCTTTACAGATGCTACAGGATCATCCATAAATAGAAGTCTGTTCCTGTTTTACTGGGAATGAATCAAAAGGTTCTTTCTGTTCCCGAAAATAACTTATCTGATTTGATAATGTTATGGAAAGGCCAATTGTGATTTATTCATGTTTCATGCTTTAGAGATTTTTAGATTTAAATATGATGAAATATGCCCCTAAAGGCAAAAAGATGTTGGATGCAGAGAAATATTAGCTGCATCTAAATTTTCATGTTTCTTTTTATCCAGATTAAGGCTCCAGCAGAGCTGCACAACCTGTGCAAAGACTGTGAGCAATCTGTCACTAGGTCAAAAAAAAGGCATGCATAATCAGTTAAATGGAAAGACTCTCTGAGGCTGACTTCTGGGGAGTCTATGAAAATCACGTTTTTTTTCCTGGACAGAAACCATAAGAAAGAACGGGGACTCTGTGTGGCATGAACAATGACCGAAATGTTAACATCACTGTGAACACAATGAATCACCACAGTCTGTCACTCCTACGCACAAAAAGGTTATTTTTTTCAGATTAATCACTACAGTGGTTCTCCAGTGACTTCCCCGTTTGCGCTAGTCACGACACACTCTCATGAAACCTGCAAAGCACCTGTTTGTGACATGCGAGAAAGCCATTACGATTCGGCAGGGTGTGATGCGACAAAGCTCTCCACACAGGACCAATTTTCAAACATCTTTAATAATTACTGTAACACCAATGAGGCAAAAATTAGGAAAGCAAGTCAGAGAAGCTGGGAGGAGCCAAATGACCACTCAGCCACAAGATGCCTGAGACTGCACAGAGAACCGAAGCCTGGCACACGAACACAGTTCTCTCTGTGTGTCCATTCATAAGGCAGACACGCTGAGACGAGCCGGATAAGCCTGCCTGTGACTCCACCAGGAAGAGGATCAATAGGAGGGAATGCACCATTTCGGATATACACAGACAGACTGAGCAAGGGCAGGGCAGAGAGGTAGAGCAGCACTCAAGTACTCATTATGCTGTGTAGGGTGACCACAGTGTGTGTCGCCACTTCTGGAGTTATCCAGAAACAGAAGACAATACAAACTCCTTAGAGATTAGGCAACACTTCATGGTGGATTAAAGAACTAATGAAAATCAAAACTGGCATAAGCCTCTCTCCATCAATGTTGTAACGCTGAAGACAATTGTCTGAGGAGGCTGACAGAAGGATGAGAACCCAGGTGCCAGGGGCCCAAACCTCCCAAGTGACCAAATAAATACTGAACAATGTTTGCCATGGCTGTCTCTTTTGTCTCCCTTGCTGGCATGGAAACAGTTGGCTGCATCTGAGCATTTGGACATCACCACCAGTAGTCAATCACAATCTGACGCCCCACCTCCTGTACTAACAGAGTCCACACTGCATGCCAAATATCAAATGCCTGTAAATAAACAAGGGTCAGTCTCAACGGAGGCCAAAAGGATGATCCCTCAGCGAGTCTTTTCCTGTCCTCCGATTATTACCCCTCTGCTCGCACCGTCTCCAGCTATAAGACGATCAAACCCAGGGAAAACAAAAATGGCTTTGCATCAAACAGGTTGTTGCCAAAAAGAAATTGCTATACTGTCAATTGGAAGTTCAACAAATTACCATTACAACACAGGTTTAAAAATAATTTGATACAGCCAGGGTGGATGTTAGAAGACAGAAGGATGCAGACAAAGCAAAAAGAATACTAAAGTACTCAATCCTCCCTGAGGTTTTTCTCATTTTGTCATGTCACAACCAGAAACTTGTATTTTATGGTGATTTTATGTGCAAGAAATAGTGTATAATTACAAAATGAAAAAAATATGCAGTTTTCAGGGTTTTTTTTAAACAAAAATGTGAAAAGGGTGCCATGCATCTGTATTCTGCCCCCCAGATTCAATGTTTTGCAGAGCCACAGCTATTACACTGGCCAATGTTAATGGGAATGTCTTTACCAGCATTGCACATCTACAGGTTGAAATATTACTAAAAAGCAATTTTCAAGTCTTGTCACAGACTCCCAATCGGATTTAGGTCCAGCCTTTGACTGGGCCAGTCTAACACTTATACAAGCTTTGATCTAAACCATTCCACTGTAGTTCTGCATGTATATTTAGTGTTGTCCTACTAAAAAGGCGAACCTTCACACTGGTCTCAAGTCTTTTGCAGTTTCTAACACATTTTCTTTCATGGCTGCCCTGTATTAAGCTCAATCCTTTTATCCCCATCAACTCTGACCAGCTTCCTTGCTCCTGCTGAAGAAAAACATCCCTACAGCATGAAACTGCCTGTATCTGCAACAGTGAAGCAGCAAACAAGCCTTATGGCATGAGTTCAGATGATCCGTTTTAAAATCCGCCACTTACAGTGAAACAACCAGCGGCGGACAGCTTCATTGACTAAGAAATAGTGGAGGGGCGAAATGAGCAGTGCACCCTTTTCACTACTCTTATGGTGAGTAGTAAAGGAATTAGCGGCTAATATAGCTAATAATAAAACAAGTAAAATTAAAGATTATATGTGCAACACATTTTAACATTAACAAACAGTGGACTCAGACTGAACTGACAAGCTGACCAAAAACCAGTCAGAACCCGTTGCAACAGACCCCGCTGGCCATTGTTGATCAAAGGATATGATGCAAAATGATCAGAAACACAGAAATTGAATGTGGCAGGTCCTGAATATGTTTGCATGGACCAGATGCATGTTCGCACTGCTCTCTGATTACTTGTATAACTAAATCCAGAGTACACATTCACATCAAGGATGTTAACACTTCTAAGTGTTGTTAGGTTTCATCTTGTCAACTGTATTGTGATACAGGAAAGTGACATTTCTAAATTACTTTTTAATGGGTGCTCAATTGCACACTAGCTTTTGGTGTTGCACAAATTAAGACAACAAAAATATTGCCATTTTGTATTGGTTATTTTTTCTAATATTCATTAGAAAGAACCCTCTGATGCGAAAATAAGTTATAGGATCGAGTATTGAACATTTCTCTTAGTATCTTTATCAAGTTTGACATTTTTAGTATTGTGATGAACCCTAATTTATGCTAAGAAAATATTCAGGTGATTTCTGAGAGCATTTGGTTGCCATGGATTTTAATTAGGGGCATAAGATTATAGAAGGTTGATACACACTACTTTTCAGATTTTTAAGTGTGAAAAAATGTTATAGTTTTTCTCCAATGCATTAATTTGTGTTGGTCAGTGACTTAATATCCGGATAAATTACATTTAGTTTTGTGGTTGAAACGTGACCCAATCAGAAAAGGTTTAAGGGTTCTCCTGCATGTCACTGTAGGAAAAAAATCAAAATAATTAGAATTGAGTTCACACTTTCAATAAAAATCCCTTTTCTCTGCTGGTCTCATTATTGACTTTTTTACAACAGTCCTGAGTTAAAACATGAAGCTGAAAATGAGCAATACTTTAGAAAATGATCTCCTGTATAAAACACTCTTGGTTAGATGTAGGATTTCAAGCCTGCAGCCCAAACTGTGTATTGATCTAAGTGTTATTTATCGATTGTAATCTGAAAAGGGACCCGACTGAAAATCAAGTTAACAACTTTAATGCTTGTGAGGAGATGCCCCCTCTCCTTCAACAAGTTACCTTCTTATTCAGTCCCACAGACAGACATGGATGTTTCTCCCTCCTAAAGAATCTATAGAGCCTCTCTCCCATCCCCACTATCTGCTCTGCTCCCTCTGACGTCCCAGTCCATTCCCCTCTCTGACGTATAGCCGCAGAGCATCGCTTTGCAGAAAATCTGCCCTTATGTTAACCAACTGAGAAAAGCCTATGATCACAGTACAAAGGCCATTTATGCATGACAAAGAATCGCAACTGCCTTATCCCAATTTGCACATGCTTTTCAGTTCCCCTTGAGATATTTGCCTGCTGAATGTGATCCATCTTCAGACAGTTACAAGGACGGTACAACCACAAGGCAGTACCATGGGACCGACTCCTCTTCTGATCAGAGGAAGGAAACAGAGGTCCGTATAACTAAGGGGAGTGTCTGTGCTGTTGGAAATCAGCATAGCCACTGGAAATGGTATAAAACCCATACATTTTATGGTTAAACAGCAGTGCTTGCTAAATTCACTAAAGAGAAACATTGATTGATACGACCGGTTCGTAGACCTTACAGAATGTTGCTAATTTTGATGATAAATTTACCATTCTACAGAGCCAAGAGAAACTGCTGGTTAAGCATGGCTGGAATCCATCCCAGCATTCATTGGGTGAGAGGAGGGATACACCCTGGATAGGCTGCCAGCTTATCACAGAGCCAACAAAGACACAAACAACCACACTTAATCCTAGAGCTAATTTAAGAATTACCAACTAATTAAACGCCCATGTCATTGGTGTGCAGAAAGAAACTGCAGAACATGGTATCTCCCCACAAGATCCCAACCTAGGCTTGAATCACGAACCTTCCTTCCATTAGGTGGCAGCTTTAAAGATGCCTGTAAAAAGGCTCCTCTGCTGTCATGACCCAGAAGTTTGAGTGGCTGTTCTTCAAAAGGAAGGTCTAATTGGATTCAGTCATTCACATCAAAATGCCCTTGGACTGAACCCCATATTGCATTAAAACTTTCATTGCTAAGTATAGAGAAAAAAAGCTGCATTTACAGCATAATATGAAAGCTCGTATGAGTGTGTTTGTAAAAGTGTCCACAAGAACTAGACTGTGAAACACCTTCTAGAACCTAAAAAGGTTAAAACACTTTTCATACACTGAGCATGGAAAATTTGTTTACTTTTACAGGTCCTAAAAACTGTTTCAATGCTGAATAAACTGGGATATTTACAGCTTTTTATTAAATAAAATTAAAAAACAAAAACTTATAAAACATTATTCAAAATAAGCTTTCTTTTCACAAAGTGTTTGTGTTATCTTCAAAACAAATCTTTAAAATGTCTGCCAAGGTTCGGTCATAAAAATGCTTAAATGCTTTCTGACGAAGAAGCACAGGGTTCTTCGGAAGTACATCTACGTTAATTCATGATACGCCTAATTATGCTAGGTCAAGACAAGTCAAATTTATTTATAAAGCACATTTAAAAACAACAGCTTGTGACCAAAGTGATGAACAATAGAAGGCAGAGGCAGAGACTAACTGAATAAACAAAACATATGTACAAAAGCATAGAACACAGAACAATAAAATACTGAGAAAACTGGGTTAAAAGACAGGGAAAATAGATGTGTTTTAACAGAGATTTAAAAACAGGAAGTGAAGAAGCCTGTCTAATGTTGGAGGGGAGATTGTTGCAGAGTTTAGGATCCACAACTGAAAGGGCCCGTTCTTCCCAGATTCAACCTCGTTTTTGGGACAACCAAAAGCAGCTGATCAGGTGAGCTCAGTGCCCCAGGTGGAACATAAGGTTGAACTAGGTCGGAGAGATATGCAGGTGCAAGGCCATTTAGGCATTTATAGGTCAACAGGAGAATTTTAAAATCTATTCTGTGACCCACAATAGGGGGGATAAACCCGTGAAATGTGTTAAAACCTATGAACTCCAGTAAAGAGCTGAGCCACAGCCTTCTGGACAAGCTGGAGACATGAAAGGGAGACCTGACTGACCCCAACATAAAGGGCATTACTGTAATGGGGGTTGTAATGAAGAAATGGGCTATTTCCTCAAGGTCAGGTCTGGTCAACACTGGCTAAAGTTTAGACATCTGCCTTAACTGGAAAAAGTTTTTTTTTTTTTTTTAAACAGAGTTAATCTGCTTATTAAACTTAAAAATTTGAGTCTAATCATCCCCAGTTTCATAGCAGACAACTTAAGACCTGGCTTAAGACAGCCAAGGTTCACAGGCAGAGAGGCAGCAGTAAAGCTAAGGCTGACCACAATAACTTCAGTCTAATCATCATTAAAACCTGAACGAATTCAGGTTATTCAAGCTTTAATGTCATCAAGATATTTTAAAAAATGTTGGATGGAGCAAGAACTATTAGGTTTTAAGGGCAGATAAATTTGGCAATCATCAGCAAAACAATAAAAAGAAAGACCATGTTTCCTCAGAATAAACCCTATGCCATCAACTCTATTTAAAATACAGTTAACGGTTTGACAACATATGGCAATGATTTGGGAGAAATATTTGTTTTTCCCTGATTTAACGGTGGTTTGATAAAATTTTCAACACCGTTTTGACATAATAAAAGAAACCTGTAGGTTATCCTTTTTCCATTTGGGCTCAGCTTTCCTGCACTGACACCTGGCTCGGGTGGTCGCATTTAATCAGGGCTGAGGTGTGAGTTTAGGGTACATAGTTTTAGCGGGGCCACTAGATCCAGGGTCTTAACACAAGACTCCTGATACTGTGAGAGCAGCTCATATGTAGTAAAACACAAAGAGGATGCAGAGTTAGTAACAGTGATATTGGTAAAAGCAAATAAGAGCAGCAGTTCAAGAGTTAAATATCCAGCAACACCTGGCTGGAGCAGGAATTTAAGCCTTACAAGCAAGAGAGGCGTCAAATAAAACAGGTTTATGACAGTATCCCCAATTTCTAAATTAAAAACTGAAAGACAATGAGAGAAACCGAAATCAAGTGTATGACCAGGCTGATGAGTGGGACCGACAACACAGAAGTTAAAAGACTGTTAACAGTTAAGTTAAAAGACTGGATAAGAACCGTGCTGGGGGTCCCTGGAGTGACCCCCAGCACGGTTCCTCGGGGCTCTATAAATGGACTTTAAATCATAGGAAAAGTGTGATGGAAATCATTTTTGAAACCTAGCTTTTTAAAACCTTCATATATCTTGATACCAATAACTGGCCTATGCCTAGTACCTGATAGAAAAGAGAACAAGTGCAAACGAGTTATGACTGATTCTACAAGGAATCTAAACTGTATATCTAAACTTTGCAAAAAAGTTAAATCATGTGTTTGGTCTATTGTTACTTTGTTTGTAACAAGGTTTATTGGTAACAAACAGTTGGAAAGCCTGTTTATGTCCCTTCAAATGGTGCCACATCCATAAGGAAAAACACAATTGTGAGTTAAGAAGTGAAGTTCGATATTTGGGTTATGACCATGAAAAACTTGACTAACCCTCTCATCTCCAAATGCTAAACAGCACCTCGTAACCACAAATTAATAAGCTGTCCACCAGTTTCAAATGTATTGTTACTACAGAAAAATAGCCAAAATTGCCTTACTTCGTGTAAGCTACTTCTTCTGAACTCAAAATTGTAAATACTTTGCCTGATCACACCTGAAATATTAAATTCCACATTGAACAGAGATTCTTAAAAACACAGTTTGAGATTTTTGAAACTTTTGTGGCATTTTGATGTCCTTAGATTGAAAACCACAAAATATAGAGTGGTCAAAGATGGACTGACTAAGAATACACAATATGGAGTTCATTACGTTTTCAGTTCTAAAAAAAAGAGCCCACTGCGGTTCCTTAAAATACTTTTAAAACCTCATCTAATCCTTGTGAACTCAATACTGTTAGCCCTGGTGAATTGGATGCATTGTTAAACCACTTTTAATGACTCATTTGTGCTGTGAAAAATGTTCCTCAAAGTTTTCTTCATCTGCTGCCATCAGAAGAAAAAAATAAAAATCAGACTATTTTTCAAAAACAAAACTGAACCTGCTCAGTCATGGGTTTTCTCCTTACCTCCACATAAGTGGGAGGTTGTGACAAGTTATGCTGCGTTTACACTGTGTAATCTTCTGTTTCAGTTAGTCAACTCTACCACAAGTGTGAGCAAGTTATTTAGCACTTCTGGTACAACAACAATTCATTTTCAATTCATAGACCAGACAAGCAATGAGTCATAAACCACCTGCTACTACACCTGCCGGATAAATCTGTTCATGTTTACTGTTGGCATTTACATAGGTATTACTTTATATATAAATCCAATACAGCATACTGCAGCCCAGAAATATTCAGCATTACCAAGTATTTTGTATATTTATACCACATGCAGGTATTTTCTCAAGAGAGCAAGACTAGATAAACTGTTTTGTTCTCTTAAAAAATTGCTCACTTTTATTCTTTGATTTTATTATAGGCATAATCCCAAAAAAACAACCATAGATGGCATTACAAAAGAGCAAGGAAAGCCCAAGGTTGTGTTTTGCATTCTCTGAGAGCGGCTGCCAAGGCTTGGTCAGTTTTCACAGCAGCTCTACTAAAGGCAACAGATGGTACAGAGGCACCTTATGACATAAACATGAGCTTCCACACACACACCTTGGTGGCCAATCATAGGCTGGGCTGTAAAAATAGACACTGGGACAAGGCTAGCCTCCAGAGAGCTTGCAGCACTACTTCTTAGGGCTAGAGTTCCCAGACAGAGGCAGAAAGAAGAAAAGAGAAACTCCAGTTGCAGCCACATGGTCTGGACCAACACAAGTATTAGAGAGGATGGATTGTTCAGGCTAAACAATGCGTTTAACTAGTCAGTCAGTCAGTCATTTTCTACCGCTTATTCCATAGTGGGTCGCGGGGCAGCTGGTACCTATCTCCAGAAGTCTATGGGCGAGAGGCGGGGTACACCCTGGACAGGTCGCCAGTCCATCGCAGGGCAACACACAACCGTGCACACACTCATTCATACACTTAAGGGCAATTTGGAGAGACCAATTAACCTAACAGGCATGTCTTTGGACTGTGGGAGTACCCGGTGAGAACCCACACGTGTACAGGGAGAACATGCAAACTCCATGCAGAAAGACCCCCGGCTGGGAATCGAACCCAGGACCTTCTTGCTGCAAGGCAACAGTGCTACCAACTGCGCCAACGTGCAGCCCCTGCGTTTAACTATTTGCAACAAATCAGTTAAATTATATTGTGATTTTTATTAAGTAGCTTTGGGCTGCTGTTAAATGTTTGACCTTACGATAACACAAAATGTTGAAGGTAGCGGTCTGCAAAAGAATAAGCTTGACTCAAATGTATTTAATCCAGTCTGAAGCAAAGCCAAGAGTATAAATTTCACATCTGAGCTGCAGATCAATTGAGGTTCTGTTTGATATCCTGTGAGCTGCACTGCCAGAATAAATTTGCCAGGAGTAAAAATATTAGACCTCATTCAGAAAGCCACTGTTGATACAGGTCTTCTAAGAAATCGAAATAATACTTTCTTCCATTTGTTCGATGCTTTTGTTAGAAGTTCTTGATTTATGCACATAAATTTTCCAACTGTGCACAAGTTCTGGATTTCAAGGGTAGAAAACATGCATACAGGTAGGAATCACAGGGTGCTTCACAATATGAAAAACATGGCCCATGATACTGATAGCAGTGAGTATAATCTACTTTGTTAATGGATGGTAATCTGTCTGCTGCTGGCACAAAGTCTGACAGCCACAGCCAATCAAACGTGCACATAAACAGATTAATTTTAGAGGACCTTAGCACCGCTATCTCTGTAAGTAAATACAGCGTTTATTTTAATACTATGCACTTCCACTTGTTTAGGGCTGCAACTGTCAGTTTGTTTAAATGAGATCACTTTGGGACCAGCAACCATACAATAGTCCCCTAGGCTAACACCATGCTGGAATTGTAGAAAAACATGTCACCCTGTCATTAGATAATATCTAGAACCCGAAGCAATGTAGGAGCTACACTAAAGAGGCCTCAAATCGCAATTTCATTTTACAAAAAAATGGTTTCAACATAACCTTCCTCTAAGCAAAATCTTAATCTTAGAAATCTTAGAAATTCATATTGAAAACAAGGGTAAATAGTTTTTTTCAAAATGTATTAAAGCCTTGGTTTTAACAGCTATGTTTCATATTAAAAAATGACTATTGTGGTTGTAGTAATTCAGGAATAAAAGGCAAATACAAAGCAATAACAACGAAGCAGTATAAATATGTAATAACCCTTGGAGAAAAATACAGATTCACCACACTTGTCTATGAATTATCTTTTAAGCCGTTTTAATTTTTTTAAATAATAAATCACAAATATTTTTATTATAAAAAAATATATATGTATTGATTCTCCATCTTACTTTTAGGAGTTGACAGACCAGCTTTGTGATTTTTAACACCATGATTTTTTTTTATCATTGACATTAACTAATGAATTTAATGCATAATAGGAATTATGCATGTGCCCACAGCAGTATATTTATTAGTCACTCTTTTACATGAAAGGCAACCACATGAATCATAAGCAATTGTTGAAATTTGTTCATTTTCTTCAGAAAATCATGTTTATATGTTTCAAACTAAGATTACAGGATTTAAATTCATCACCAACTTTCTCTTTCATCCAATCATTCAGCTCACGTCTTTGATTTGTTCTGTTTGAATGTTAATAACAGTTTAATTTTGGTTTTCTTGGTTGTAAATCCCATTTAGTTCAATCAAATTTTTTTATAGCTCATATATAAGTCCTGCCCCCCCCCCGACTTCTTCTTTTGTTGTGGCTTTTCCACTTTGAAGGCATATTGTTTTCAGTTTTCTGTCATGATGCTTTGACATCCTCTTTTAGTTGACTTGTAAGGTTTTTTTTTTTTTTACAGCCTAATCGTTTTGTTTGCACTTGTTCCCAATTTCAGAAACATTAGACAGGGAAGCATCACGGCCTTTTTATTGGATCACATGACAGCACACTTGTTGGTGCCATGTTTCCTGTCAGTCAGCCAGGTGCAAGAGCCTGCTATGGTCTTAGAGGACTTTCTGTCAACTTTAGTTGACAGTTTTCTGTGGTATTTTTGAAATAAGAAAAAGTGTAGAGATTTCTGTTAGGTTGATAATTCCTTTGTTGTTGTAGTACTTATTTCTTAAAATCTCACACAGTTGGAAACCCAATTTATTTCCCTTTAATTGGTGCCTCATTTGTAAGCAAAATCTATTGCTGTGGCTTAATCTAGAGAGCAGAGTTTGTGGGTTGCACCGATGAATACTTGACAAATACGCTATGCCAATGCTAGACAGCTTATTCTGCTGCTGACTCTTGTCTGGTGTCGTCTACAGCCAACAAACATTTACAGCATGGGACCTACTCTTCCTGATAGTCACTAGCTTGGTGCCACATTGCTGAGGGATGTCATCCCATTCTTTAACCAACATTTGTTGCAGAATCTCATCTAAATATATCTCTTTTTCGAGATTGTGTGCAATAATGATAGCCTTGTCTTTACAGTGAGGGATGTGCCGTCCCACACCATCACTCTGCCTCCACCAAAAACTGTTTGGGTTTGGCAGAGAGGATTTAGCAAGGTTTTCATAGGCACAAGTCACATACTCAACTGTGATGCTCAACCCAGAAATGCATTTGCTTCACAAATGCGGCACATTTTAAGGCAAAATAAAATGGTCTTTTCAAAGAGCCAAGAGGCATTGCTATAACAAATTCACTAAGGAAACCAACACAAATTTCCTTACTATTTGATCTAAGGATTGATGCAAATAATAAGCAGATTTCCAATCTCCCATGATTTCATACTTAATTCCGGTACTTAGCCTGAATAAAACAAAAGAAAATCTAAAACATCTGAATAAAGTGTGATGATTCTGTATTTTAGTGAGGAAAGCCCATGTGACAACACATTATTGTAGGTGGTATTTATTCTTTTTCTTTCTAAAATCAAGAAGCATAAAGTAAAATATACAAAGAACTCAAAGCTAACTCTCACCTTTGTATTATTATACCAAAACATTGGGTGAATACTGTTTTCCAATACTGTAAAGTAAGGCCCACCCATGAACTGAATATACAACACTTGATGTCAAACATCCTTAATGCTCCAGCATGGTGGTTTAAATCCTCTGGGTGTAACGGCTCCCTGACCCTGTTCAGTCAAACTGTGTTGTGTGCGTTGTTGTAGCCCCTGAGGCAGATAAAGCTGCCATGTGCTTTTATAAGGTGGAGAGCAGTCCTTCAAAGACACATCCCCCTCTCTGCTAATGATGGTTGTTGTGAAAGAACCTACAGTGGAAGTAGGTGCACAAATTCATCAGAATTCCACCGAGAATAAGGTAGATTATCATAGTTTGCTAAAGGCATACATGCTGCACAGTCACAGATTGCTTATTTTGTGTAACCTTTACTGATAATATTTAATTAACCAAAAATGCTAAATGCCTGCATGCTTTTGTTTGTTTTTCACCTTAATCTACCCTCAGTTTCCCTTATCTAAGAAAGTCATAATTAAACCATAAGGAATTTGGCATTATTTAAATGGTGATATTTAAATAAAAGCTTTTTGAATTGTAAACACCTTTAATAGCCTACTTTACAATTTTTATTTTTTGACTAAATAATACAAAGTAAAATGAGTGCTGCTCCAACCAATACCAACTGAAGTTTTTCATATTTACTTACATTACAACCTCCGACTTCAATTAAATTTGTATGAATTTTAAGTGATAAAGTAACACAAAGTAGTACATATGTAACTGCCAAATTAGTTCATCCTTTTAAAAGAGTCGCAGGAAAAAAGCCACACCTTAAAGGAAATAAAGTTCAGTTTGCAGAAATTAAAACATAGGAGACAGCATTCATATGGTAGAAAGGTATCTGGTCAGAGACAGAATCTGAACTTCTTTTTTTTCTACCTATAAGCAAAATGCTGTGTGGCAAAAAAAAAAAAAAGTTAAATCAGCATCCTTCCAAATACACAACCCCACACGGTAAGAAATGGTGGTAGCAGCATCATACTGTGGGGGTGCTTTTCTTTAGGACTGACAGAGAATCTGGTCAGAGTGGATGGGATGACAGATGGAGCTAAATACATGACAATACTGGAAGAAAACCTATTAGAAACTGCAAAACACTTGAGAATGGGGCAGACGTTGACCTTCCAATAGAGAATCTGGTGCGAGACAGTTGCTGTTTTAAAAGGTTCTTCATCCAATCTGACTAAATGTGAAACATTTTAGAACAAAACTCTGTCATTAGATGTGGAAAGCTGATTTCGACATATCCCAAAAGACCTGCAGCGGTAATTGCAACACAAAGGTAGTAAAGTATTGACTCATCTGGGCTGGATCAAATGCATGCCACACCTTTTATATTGTTATTAAAAACTACATTTGAAAAGCATGCATCTATTTCCTTATACTTCATAATTGTGTAGTGAATTGTAGTGACCTAGCAAATAAAATTCAAATAAAACACTTCGAAGCTGTTGGGTTTAATGTGACAAAAGGGGACAAAAATTAAAAAGTGCGACATTTTTTCTAATACAAACTAAAAAGCGGAAGCATCACACAGATTAAATGGATTTCTTGTCGTGTTTTATCTGTATTTTTAGTTGCATATTTTAAAGTTTAACTGTGCAGATAACCTGTCATGACAGTGAGCTGGTTTCAACTTGATTAGTTAAGATAGTTCCATTTGCTTCAAAAGCCCTGTCATATTCTTTTGGTTTTTATGGTATTTATGTCGAAAAGTTGGACAATAGGACTCATGACACATCCGGGCTCTGTTGGCAAAGAAAGCAAGATGGCTTTCAGGCAGCTGAAGTCAATGAGTCATACTGCATGGAGCTCCTTTAGGGGGGTATGAAAGGCATGGTAAAATAGACCATGACAGACAAGCAGAGTGATGCCAAATGTACAGTGGATACAAAGAGGTTAGGTTCAAATAAATGGCACTGTGTGCAATTTTTCTTCTTTTTTTTTTAATAATCACACCCCAGTAACAAAATTCTAAAGGGAACAAAACAACTTGTCTTTCTCTATTATATTTAGCTTAAGCAAAACTGGGAAATAAAACACAGAACAAACAAAAACACACCTTAAAATGAAGCTGATGAGAACAACTAAATATTCTTTACTGACAGTAAAAGCAGCAATGCAGCAAATAGGCAAGCATCAACACCCAGTCCAATACTTGAAATTCATCAGACATCACTTATAGCATTTAGGTTCACCACATAACTACATCTAATTATTGCAGTTATGAGCTGATAGACCTTTATGAAAATATTTTCTCTGTAATAAAAATCCCATTCGGTTACATTGGTTACAAACATTTGGGTAATTGCACACTTATTTCAAACTGTGAATGGTTTACCCTCTTTACGGAAAATCGACAATTTACCAAGAGTCACTAGTAAGTCATTTTCAGATAGACACAGGATTGGGAAAAATGGGATCAAACCATCAGCCCGCTGACTGACAGAAAACTGTACTATCATACAGAGACAACCAACACAACAGAACATTCCTACATTCTCCAATGTTGCTTTGAATTGTCGCCACAATGTGTTCAGCTCATGTTTTTATTCTTTTCATGACTAATTATCACAGTCAGCATCTACCGCAAAGTTAAAGGGTACATTTGAAAATGTGAGAAGGATTTAGATCAGGAAAGCATGACTTGCACCTCCTCACACTCTGGGCATTGATTAAAAGCTTGTCAAGAGTTTCACAGAGAGCTCAATCTGTGGTTCAACAACAGCCCAAAATTGATTTTCATCACTAAACAAAGGGATTCAAGATAAGCTTTAAATTAATTGTATGATAGTAGTCGATGGCCGACATGGATTTAGCTAATGTTTATTGCTTCTGAACAATATAAGATGCCAACATACAAAAGACAAATCTTAAATGAAGATTTATTGCTTTTCTGCGTTGTCTTCATTTACTTATATGGGCACATCTGTCTTCTGCAAAAAGTAAATGGACTCAACTAATTAAAAACAGACTATGTTATGTGGAGTTTGCATTTAATCTCAGAATCAATAGCATAAGGTGCTGCTGAAAAGCTTTGCTGATTACCTAAAAGGGCAAAAAGTCATCTTCATCAAACAATTTAATCTGTATGTTACTTTCCAAGGCAGCTGCTACAATATCCAGAAGCTTTAGCATTTCCAAACAACACCAAAGAAATTGAGTCATGCAGGAGTTTTTTTTGGAGGGGTTCTAGGAGAGCTGTTTCCGAACCAAGCAATATCCAAACAGCCCACAGCCTTTCCGAACGAATCTCATCCATCACGTCCACTCCAGTAATGTGGAGTTAGCTCTAGTACCTCTGCCTCTGCAATGAATACTTCAACTATACCACCTGTTCAGTCGGTGAGTGTGCCAGGTTCATGAATTCCACTAACTGCCCGGTGCAGCTCTTGATGATACAGAAAGGTAATTTTGGGAATGCACAGCTTTAAATAAACAACCTAAATTGGTTCTTTGTAGCCTCTGGACATTGTTTACTTCCACACCCAAACCTCAGTGGCTACAACCGATTAGTTACGGTGTCTGTCTAAAACAAGGAATGGAGTCTACAGTAGATCAACTAAATGTTTTTATTGTAGGGCTGGGCAATATAGTGAAAAATATTTTTTTTATTATGACTAGTTTCTACTTTGATTACAGTACAGAATATGACAGTGTTGTCATTGTGTATCTGTGTGCTTTTGAGATGTTAATTTGATTATGCTGACTTCCTTTGCAGCTGCATTTATATATGGTTTGAGTTCATGTTTACATTCATGTAACACATTATTACGTACGCAGCAGAGGGCCTCAATTTTTCAATTCTTACTTACATTCTGGTTCCTGTCAGCTGGTGAGCAGTTGGACTCACTGAAGATACCACAGTCAGATCCATTTTCAGTTTTGGAGACAATATCCGAACCCCATATTTAGATTGTAAGGCTATATTTACAGTTACTGTAATATAATATTTCTAGTGCCTTATTATTTGTGTCTACACCAAACAGGTAACCCAAAGTTGTTAAGGTTGCCTCTAGGTTCCTTCTTTAAAAGATGTCTCTAACGAGTCTGAAAAGGCTCCAAATCTTGCCATAAAGTACTGATGTGGCAGAGTAACAACATTAGACCTGAAGACCCAAGCTGTTAGCTTGACTGATGGATTGACAGAAATTGTCTAATGCTTAAGACTGTTTTAATATCAAATTCAACTTTTTTCCTACTGGGAAAGCCATCTTGCGGGATGGATACACCTCTTATAAATATTATACAAGAACATATAAGTACATTTAAGACAGAAGCTAGAAAAACAGTATTCAAAAGTATTTTATCTGTAATGAGGAGTAACTAATTATTTTTTGCATTAGGAATAGAGTTGATGTTGGTGCATATGTGAGAGATCGGTCACTGTAAAACAAGATTTCACTGTGGATTTTAAGTAAAGACAAAACGATTGCAGAGTTTGGCATCTTATATGAACAAGCTAGCATTACACAGAGACCACAGTTTCTGTGTGTGTTCCCCAGAGAATGTGGATCCTTAACTGTGAGATTTACAAAAGACTGCCAACACTTCTAGGTCCAGAATGTTCCATGACAGACAGAGGTTTAAAGTTCATAAGGATAAAAACGAGAATTTTTGCTGAACTCTGTTCAGCCTTCCTGTTACCTCCTGAAAGTCTCACTATCTCTCACACTCTTGCAACCTGAATTAACCGCAGACATGTCTCAACGTTTCTCTTTTCAATAGCCGGCTACAAATCTATGATTTCTATGACTTTTTAAAACACCCCACTAATATTGATCGAATAACTAACTTTGAGTTGTCTTCACTCATCCACTATCATTCACTATTGTCTACATGGGAAGTTCAATACTAGGAAAAAGATGAGAGTTTCGGGTTTTTGGGTCTGACAGCAAATCAAGCTGATAATTCCATCAACAGCCAATTTCTCGATTCTCCCCAAGTAAAAATAATCAGAAAATTCCATTCATGAAATTACCTCTTTAGAGTGAGGCAACGGTTCAAATAAAGGGGAAAAAAGAAAAATGCTAATGTCACAGGGGAGCAAGCAGTGATGAGGCAAATGTCAGGGAGATGGTGTAATTTCCTTAATTACTTATTCATTATTCATGGGGATCAATCGCCAAAGGCCTTTGTATGCTGTCCAGATAACAAAGGTCATAGTGGATGTTAAGATTTCAGGCTGCCCTGTGTCAAAATTATCAGCCTACTATGAAGTTCACACTAAATAGTGGGAATCATGAAAACACTGAGTGTTTTGCCTGGAACTGAAAAAAAGATTTGAGACCGCAATGCAAAAATATAAAAATCAAGTGATCAGTATATGACTAGATGGCTTTTTATTATTGAAGAGTACTAAGTTCCAAAAAGATATTAAACAGTATAGAGAACCTCTGTATAGAGACATTTTTTAAGTTTTGTTAAAAATCAAAACAACCTGATCCAGTCTCCACAAATGAACAAAGAAAAATGAAATCCATGCAAAAAAAGTTGAAATAGTTTTTCTCCCAGGTCAATCATAAAAAATAACTTTTGTTGTATTTATCTATGGCAGGACAATTGATTTGTTTTAGCAAATTTAATTCAATTCAGTCCAATTCAAAAATACTTTATTAATCCCAAAGGGAAATTAATTGTTGCTGTAGCTCATGTTATACAGGTTTGTTCAAAGAGCTGTTGTAGGTGCTGATGGCTGTAGGCAGGAAGGATCTCCTGTAGCGGTCTGTCTTACAGCAGATCTGAAGAAGCCTCTGACTGAAGACACTCCGTTGTTGTAGGACAGTCTCATGAAGAGGATGCTCAGGGTTCTCCATAATGTTCTTCATTTTATGAAGCATCCTTCTTTGTACAATGATCTCTAGAGGTTCCAGAGGAGTCCCCAGAACAGAGACAGTCTTCATTATTAGCTTGTTGAGCTTTTTTTAAGTCCCTGGCTCTGATGCTGCTTCCCCAACAGATTATGGCAGAAGAGATCCCACTCTCCACAATAGACATCTAGAAATTATGCAGCATCTTGCCGCAAACCCCTAAGGTCCTAAGCTTCCTCAAGAAGTACAGTCTGTTCTGTCCCTTCTATAAGACGGCTTCACTGTTGCATCTCAACCCCATTCTGTTGTCCAGGTGAACACAGAGGTATTTATACTCCTCCACCACATCCACTTCTTCACCTAAGATGGAAATAGTGTTCGACCTAGTCCTGTTTCTTTTAAAATCTACAGTCATCTCCTTTGTTTTATTCACGTTCAAGATGCGATGATTGTTTCCACACTGTGCCACAAAGCGGTCCACCAGCTCCCTGTACTCAGCTTCTTGTCCATCTCTGATCCACCCTACCTACATTCATTTTAAAAGCTATGATGGCATTAATTATTGCCTTTAAAACTTGTATAATTTGCAGTTGTGTGCAGTAGGAAAATGCTTGTATCAGAGACTCTAGCAACAGGAAGTGTTTATGTCTTTTAGAGCCCAACATCCCTTGTGGATGTTACACAGAATTTTAAATGTGATTTCCAAACTGCAATTCCCACAACTGAAAGCCGATGAGTCTACTAGAGGCACTTATTATGTACAGTATCCTCAATAGTTATTGGCACACCTGGCTCGTGTTGTAAATACTTCTCTCCTAAAAATGACATTGAGGGCTACAGAGGTGAAATAACATTTCAAAAGCTATATCAAACTCCTTGTATGCTCTTGCATATTCTTACACTGAAAAATTCTGAAAAATCCAACATTCAATTTTAGTAAATTTATTTAACAGGGACAAAACTAACTTTCTAAACAAATAATTGTATTTACAGAATCAACAGTGCTATAATTAGTAACATCCCCTGCAAATTCTATTTTCCTTTTAGAATTTAATCAAGCACTTTTTTATTTATACTTTTAAGATGATCGAGTGCCGCTGAACTTTTAATCCACGACCTTCTGCTTCCCTGGGGATGTAATTATGAACATTTTGGTCCATTTCACTTGGCCACGCTTTAAAACAGGAAAGAGAAGAGAACATGCTACTAAAAGCAAAGCTGTTACAGTGTTTCCTATATAGCCATGTGTGCTGGCACTTTGAAAGACACCAGTTACGTAGGCCTGAACATAAGGAAATGAAGATCTTGTGGAACTTCAAGTCCTGTGATATATATGGTAGTATGCGTGCTGTTGCTGTAAGAGGCTAGTGTATATTGGAGAGCAATGGCTTGGAATTAACAGTATAATGCTACATTATAACCGGGTACCTTACTTTTCTGTGACATCAGTCATGTTTTTTTTGCAATAAAGAAACAATAGACCATTTTTTAATAAAATTGAATTGCTTCTAGAGTGCCATCAAAATTTCAAACAATTATTACCCCAATTAATCAGAAAGCAGATTATGGCGTAAACTTAATTTTCAGTTTCAACCATTGCAAGTCTGAGGTGTCTACATATTGTAGTATGACACGAAGTGATATTATTGGGTCATATCTGAATCTTTTGAGTCTCAGCCGCATTTTTGAACCAATGCCACACATGTGCTGTATACATGACGTGTGAGAGGTGCGCCGCTCGTGGCAGAATTTTTCAACACGCTGGTTTATATAGTGATCAAAACGTATATGAGAGGCAAAGTGGGAGTTTTATTTTATTATTGGTATATATTCCAACACCCTTAAAACAAAAGACTGTTGTTACACAGTATTTGGACAAGTGTATAAGGCAAATGCGGGTTGATTGTCTTAAATCAGGAAACTGCAACATGAAAACAGCTACTTAACTAATCTTCCCCATATCTACAGTCAGAGCAATTAAACAACTGGACTACAGACTAAGGCAGGACTAGGACCCATGTTTATTTTGCAAACACACAGTGAGGAGGATGGTAAGGGAATTAAAAAAAAGTCACTGTTGGAGAACTGCAGCATTTTTTTTTTCTGTGGAAGACTTTGCTACTGCGACAAAACCCAAAGATATTAAAGCCTTTAGACAATTAAAAGAAACAATTATTAATTTTTTGCTATTTTTGAGGGCAATGTGTGTAATTACACAGAAAATACAGAGAGGGCAATTTGTTCCATATGAATCATTAGCATTCACCGATAGCACTCACTTTAGATAAAATAAAGTTAAGCATTAAAATATATCTGACAGCTGACACAGAACCAAATGCATGCAATAATCACTGTTACCATTTCAAAGTGGATCCTGTATGTTGAATGGAAAAGACACATGCTGTAGCTGCCAACTCTTCCCTGGAGATTGTGTCTTATTAAAGTGATCTAATTAGATTGTTATAAATACCCTAATTCTTTCCACAATGACTTTGACTGCACTACTTAGGTTACTGACTTTTTTGACACAATGTCTGCTTCGTTATGTTTCGTTCAAATTTTAAATATTCTTCTCAGAGAAATGGCATATTCACTTTAAATTAAAGCCTTTGTACTAAATGTGTTTCAAAGGAACACAAAATATTTTGCTGCACATTTTATATTTGAGTCTAAATATCATCTTTCTTAACATTGCAGATCTAATTTGCAGTATTTGACTAGAGTGTTGACTTGCTGCCAGATATTGTGAAGCAAGTCAGCAGAATTGCACATAGCAGAATCTGAATTTCATCAAAAGATGAAACTTCAATAGATCTCTGACCTGAGAGAACAAGAGGGCGTCGTTTCTTCCCTACACTCTGGGTAGAATTAATTATCTAACAATCAGAAAAATATAATATAATTCAATTTATTTTCCTAGAGAATAGCTTCTCTAAGTGCCACTTCAATTTTTTTTCTTTTTCTGGAGACGAGCTGAGAGGCATGTAAAGCAACCTTTTGGAAAGCAGGCAACTATAAAAAATTTTTATATCAAATAGATCTGGGCCAACAAGACTACCCTATAACAAGACTAGTTGAAGCCGACGCAAAACCTTTAACGATGTAATTTAACTCCAATTTTGCTGAATTGGTTTATTCAGTACAAAGCTGGCTTTGTACTGAATATTTTAGTTTTATTTTTAATTTATTTTTTATAAATAGTAAATGGAGTGAATTTGTATAGCACTTTTCCAGTCATACCAACCACTCAAACTGCTTTAAAATACAGCCACATTCATCCAATCGAACTCACAACCCTGTGCACATTAAAACACCGATAGGCAGATCGGCTGGCAGGTTGAGGTTAAAGGCGTTGCCCAGGGGCACATCAACATGAGGCAGGAGGAAGCTGGAATTAAACCCACAACATTCGAATTGGCAGGAGGACTACTCTTACTACTGAGCCACCATCGCCCCATTAGACTATTAGACTCTCTGCTGTAAGAAAATGTCTTTGTAATTTAATTTCTCTTTTAGCCATTAAGGCCTCCATTTTTGTAAGAAGTCGCCTTGCATATTGTACATCTTTTTAAATAAATCATGAGCCTGAGTTTCAGATATAAAAAGACATAGCAAAGACTTAAGTGTAAGACCATCTTTTGCTAATGAGTCGATGGTAAACAGAAATCTGCGGGCTCAATAACAAATTAAGGCCGCTATTTTAGGGCAAGATGTGACCTTTCATTACAGAAGTAGGGAAAGAGTGGAACCCAACCTAAAATGTGTGTCACCCATCTCCCATTCTAAAAACTAATGGCTGGATTGGCAGCTTACACTTTGACCCTTGATGGGCTTGCTTAGCGGCGCTTAGGTGTAACATTTACAGGTTGATTTCAACGTCCCTTAGCCTCAGTCCTTTCAGAAATCACAAAGATACTACAAAAGAGTCTTGGCTTGAAGTGTTTTGTGAAAAAGAATAACGACTTTTAAACTTATTGATTGTTTAAAAACCATACACAACGTGAACAAGCTTGAAATGATAAAACCTAGTAACTACTAACTCCTGTCACAATGGAAGATGCCAGATTGTACAGCTTGTTGCTGTAGCAAAATCTCATCAGACAGATCAAAATGGGAATTTCTGAGCAACGATTAATCGATACCAGTTGGGTGTGAACACTTATAGTTTTGTGTCTCTGATCTGTTCTCTCAAACCCGAGTCGGTCGTGGCAGATGGCCGCTCACACTGAGCCTGGTTCTGCTGGAGGTTTCTTCCTGTTAAAAGGAAGTTTTTCTCTCCACTGTCACTACATGCATGCTCAGTATGAGGAATTGCTGCAAAGTCAATGCAAGCAACTGTCCATTGTCACTACATGCTCATCCAAGAGGAGTCAATGCTGCAAGTCACCGACTCGATGCAATCTGCTGCACTTTCTTGGATAGAAAAACTTTTTAAACAATTTGAATAATAAACTGAATCTGACTGCACTGTTTGATAGTTAGAATAATTGGAATGTATGTACCTGACTTGAAATCTAAATGTTTCGACTGAATTGACTTTGTAAATTACCTTGAGACGACATGTGAATTAACGAATTGAACTGAAGTTATTTCGACTCTGAAAAGAGGGTGAAGAGTATCAGGAAAAGGAGACAGATGTGTAAGCATTTGGGGTAGGACATAAGAAGACAATTTTGCAGCAACAGTCACAATGCAGTTTTTAAAGAAACATTCTCATGCTGTTTGTCATAGGCTGTCTTTGGTCAGGGAAGTGCTAAATTGCTGGTTAGTGCAACTGTAACCCTGAATGACCAAAGACCACCAATTTAGTCCTACAACCAGAGATTTTCCACAAGAAAAGATTTCAACCGATACTCAGGACTGAGTCAATCTCTGTCCATTTTATGCCCTGAGCAAGATAGCTTTGCAGTTTTTTTCCTTTTCTTGCAGAGTTTCTTCAAAGTTTTGCAGATATTTCTAAGCATGCATTGGCCATTTCACTTGCAGTGTTTTAGTTTATCTGTTTAGTTTACTATTTGCCCTAAACTAAAGATACACAGCTCAATCAAATGTCCATGTACAAATCCACTTCTATCCGGAGTCAAAATGTCAGGATTGTATTACCAAAAAAATAGTCCTCTGTCAACAGATAATATATGTTGTGTGTAATGAACGTATTTATATTAACAGACCTGGAGGGAAGTAACATTACCTCCAGGTCTGTTTTGCACGTTCTTCATATTACTAAATCTCGTCACTGTCATTTGTTAATCCTACATTTTTGTTAATTATCGTTTATTTTTTGGATCAAACATTAACAGAGTGATCAGCTGATCTGTTCAGTGCTAGCAGATGTAAGGTCTGTAAGTAAAAAAAAAAACACTTAAAGGGAACAGAACTTTTAATTGCTAAAATAGTTTCTATTTGAACTCAAATTAAAAAGGCTGAATTGTATAATTATACCCAATTTATCTCTGAATGCTTAGACCCCTTTGAAGATCATTTAAAACACCTTATCACTGTGTGAAACAGAATCATCTTTAAGTTCCCAGGCAATCTTCAAATCTGTAGAGAACTGTAATATTAGACAGGGTGGCACATTTTATGGACTACATAAAAATGCCTGAGGCACAACAATCCAAATCTCCCATTCTCTATGCATAGTGATGCATCCTATAGTTTTTCAATAATGAATGCACCATGATGTGCATGCATGAAGGAACACACACTGCTTCCCCTCATACTACACAAAAGAAAATGATAGCTAAATCTTTGCCAGCAGAATGCTGCTTCATTATAGAAAGATAAGACAATTTTCTTAATCAGACATACTTTAGGCTCAGAAATACTGTGAGCTTCAGCTGAGAAGCCTCATCTGTATTACTTGCAAACTGGCATGTAGTTCTTTCCATTGCAGACAGTGGCACGACTATAGGTTCACCTCCTCTTTTCAGGGTCACATGGGCCACAGACAAGGTTGTGATGACTCAGTTTAGTCTACAAGAAGCCCGGGAAGGTGCTCTCAGTTTATTATGGCCCTTGCAAAATAGGAAATTAGTCGTTATTTGCAAGTGAATAGCTTTGAGAGAAAAGCAAATACATTTTGTGAGTACTCCAAGCATTTACATAAAGGACTGGTAAACAGGGGCTGGAAGGAATTGGATGAAGTTGTTTTAACCAATGTCATTCTTTTCAACGCCTATGTAGAAGCAGCCCCCTCAAATCTGCTACTGTGAAATCCGATGGCTTTTATACAATATGAACAGCCTAAAACACACAAATTAATCAAATTTTGCTAGGCACCAAACTACACATTAAAGAGTGAAAGGAACTTACAACTGATTAATTGAATGGTGGCAGACAAAAGTCTCCAGCTCTACAGTGACAACAGAAGTTAATAATAACTGTTCAGAAAGAATCACATTTAATGAAACCAGTGCCATACAGGAAATAGACAAAGATGTGAGAGGAGGTGATGTGCACCACTGTGGAATTTTTGAACGGTCTCTGGAGCTTTTAAAATTAGAAAACAGATGAGGCAGAATGCAGGTAATTGAATTAGCAAATGAGCAAACCTGATTCAAAAACAGCCTGTTCCATTTTAACTGTGCATTATATTTGAGTAAAGTAATATACAGAGTAAACTCATCGCACGTCCACCAACCACAGATGCAAAGAAATGGAAAAGCTAAAGCTCAGGCTCTTTGTCGATATGACAAAGCATCACTTTTCTTAAATGTATGCTTCCACTTTTAGACTAGACAGATGCAGTGCCCCGCAAAAGTGTTCATGGTACAACCACCGACTTCAGCGTATTTTAACTGACACACCTGAAGAAGGATAATTATCAGACCGTTTAGGATGCTTGCAAAGCCCCATAATTCACAGTATTTGGATTGTTTTTTTTTTTTGTTTCCACTGTTCGTTCGATAAGAGTATCAAAAAATATTAAAATTAGGGCAACAGGAAAAGTTTTAACTGTGATACTTATTCCTGACATTTACCATTACACAACATCCCTTCCTCTGTCACGACCTGTGTGGACATTAAGGGCAGTTTGAATCCATCCAACAGCCCCAATACATTATTGATATGCAGAGCAGGAATGCCAGTCACTGAATCCAATCAGTCCTTTGCAGGACCTCGCACACAATGATACTGTGATGTTGATGACGATTGCGATTCAATAGCCCCACAAACTTTAGTTCCCAAATTGGTCTGAGTCCTGGTCTCAAGACCGGTGCTCAGATCCGTAATTTAAGTCTACCTCCACTCATTTTCCCTGTCGCAAATCAGTCAAATCAAGTCAGTTAACGTTTAGCTGGATGTGTGGGCTCTTCAGAGTTATCTGCTTAACTTGTTACCAGCTTGTCAAATATATCGGACAAGTGGCATGTAGTGGAGGGTCTGCTTGGATACAGGTTTGGATTGGCCTAAATATTGTGGCAGTACAACCAACTGAAAAACGTAAGGCGCACCAGTGCTACCAGATGGTCTGGAGCTCTGTTATAGGGTAGTTTGCTAGTGAGCTGCCAAAGACCGATTTTTGTTTGCAGCAAAAACTACATTATGATGATTAATTACCTTTATGCCACTTTAAAGTACTGTGATGTACCTTTCCTATTATATCTTTTTCTTTTTTCATGTACAGTACTTTTAATTATCTTGAAATGTGCTATTTAAATCAACATGCCTTGCCTTCCCTTGCGTTGATCTTATAGCAACAGTCTTGAAAATGGGCCGACATTGGTTTTGTCTTTGAAGTGGACTTGGTCTCGCCTCTCAGAAAGTCTTTGTCTTACCTTGATATTGACTCGTTCTCGGGTTCGGTGGTCCTGACTACACTAACAAGAGTGTTATTGCAAGAAATACCATTAAACATTATGATAAAATCTCAAGCCAATATTGCCCATCCCCAGATCGACCAACACAATTATTCCATAATTATTAAAAAATTATTACAAATAATAATTCAGAAAGTGTGGTGTGCCTTTGCATTCACTTCCCTTTAATCAAATACATCTAAGTAAAAACCAGTGCAACGTGATAACTCTGGAGGAGCTGCAGAGATCCACAGCTCAGGTGAATCACATTTGCAGATAAATACATGACAGCAACTTGTTAGAGGCGGCAAGACTAGAGAATGGGACTGCGCTTGATTTTCCATCTGGACAACTCTAACCACACAACCAGGGCTACAGTGAAATGGTTTAGCTAAAAGCATATTAATGCGTTCGCTCAGTCAAAGTCCAGAATGAGATCAGATCGAAAATCTGTGGCAAGACTTACAAATAGTTGTTCACAACAGTGCTCCAATCTATCTGATTCAGCTCGATCTTTTTTGCTTATGAGAAAAGGGAAAAAGTTTTAATCTCTAGATGTACAAAGCCAGATGAGACATAACCCCAAAGGCTGTTTAGGTGTAAGTTTCTGAGTGTGACTGCACAAAATTAGAAAACATTCCTAAGAGTGTGAAAACCTTTGAAAGTCCCAGTATTCCCAGATTTCACAAACTGACCTAATTTGCCTGGTTAGCTAAGGAAAACCTAAGGAATCTACAAGAAGATTTTTAAATATATCCACCACAAAGCATTAACTGATTGCAGTACTTGTATAAAGTGTAAACAAGGGGTAGTAAGTCATAGAGATCTACATGGAGGCCAGTGTTAATTTTACCTCAAGCTGTCCACTAGCCTTATAATGTTTAATTGCTACTTGACCAAGACAGACTGGATTAGTGGCTGAGACATTGGAGGAAACTTCAACAGTCTACACCTTTCCATTGCTTTGTATTGTTCAGCTCTAAAGTAGAGAAAAGCCTTGTAATACCAAGAGGTGTGCCAGTCTACGATTTTGTGCCCAGAGGGATCTTGCATTTTCAGGTTTGCCTTCTTTCATTTCCTTTGATAAGGGACAAAGATGCATAGCTCTAATTTCATGACTGAGACAAAGTCTTACCAGGTTTTGAATTAAAAGAAAAGCAGGAGTGGTTTGATATTAGAAGGACTGCATTCTTTGGCAAAAAAGCAGCCGCTGCAGCAGACTTTCATTAATCACACACAAGAAAAAACAATCCTCTCCCTTGTCCTTCGGTTCTGTGATGGATTTAATTTATTCTACACTCATGAATTAAAACTTATTAATATTAATCCCTAATATAAATCTCAAAGGCTGGATTTAGGGATACCACCACCACAGAGGCTAATCATTTACAAACAACCACTAATCCCACAGCCTATCTCCCCTCTGCCAGGAAAACCCTAAGGAGACGATGTTTATGCTCCTCGTGCACTGCCACACGGGTCACGTGCACATGTAATGTCATCTATTTAGTTTCCTTAGGCAACAAATCTCCTCTGAACTCTCTCAGACCTGGATCTGTCTGTTCCAGTCGCCATCACCCAAAGAGTCATGTCCTGACTAAAATGATTCCCAACCTCCCCCATGCTCCTTCTTCCTTATTCTGGATGAAAATTTAAGTTGCTTTCATGTGTCTAGCAAATGATTTTCATCTGTCTATTCTGCAGAAGGTTGTTATTCAGCTGACTTTTTTAAAGTAAAAATAAGACCTTTTTAGAAATTACTAGTCTTAACTAGAGCTTCACAATATATCAAATCACAATTGCCATTGTAATATGAATGTATGCAATAATGCAATTGCAAAGGCTGTTTGGATCCAATATTTGGTCGGCTGTTATATTTCGGGTTTCATGCATTCAAACTCTGCTTGCCATTCATATATTTAGCCAGTCAGATGTATTTTTCTATACACACCTGAGCTTAGTCACCTACAGTGCTGTAAAAGAGTAACTGCTACCTAACCGCCCTAGTAACTGATTTGGCGTCCCTCGGCAGCAACAACTGTTGTCAAGCGTTTTTGATAACTGACAGCGAGACTTTTACTTCACTGTAGAATTCTGACCCACTCTTCTTTGCAGAATTGTTTGTCATTAAACGCTCAAAAAAGTGTCAACTCTTGTGTCGGCAGTCCAAATATTAGTTTCCTAAAAGTTGAATGACTGACTGAATTTCTAAAGATTAGGGCATGTCATTTTGCTTTTTGAGATCTTTTAACCTACCTTGTGTTGTCAGTGTTCCATTTAAGTGATTTTTTTTCTTCCATTTTATAGATCTGGCAGTAATCATGCCCTGAATGTGGCCTAATCTATTAAATACCAGGGTATCTGATGACAACTGATGGCTGTTCCACTGATATTGCCTCATAATTTAACTGTTGTGTGTCTATATTCCTTGGTAGTCTATTGGCCTATATAAAAAAATTAATGTCTAAAGCAGCTGGTCAGATTTTCTGGCCTGCTCACCTTCCTTTTTTTGCTATGATGGAAAAAGTAACAGTAATTGAGTTGAAACCATAAAATTTTACTTTCGGCTGGATTTCTCTGACAGGCTTATTCAGTTTTAGAGTTGTGTTTGACAGTAGCAGTAGAAAGCACAAATCTGTTTACTTTGGCAAAGTTAGCTGAAAAACAAAGTGCAAAGAGTAACGTCTCTGTTGCAAGGTCGGTGTGTAGGTGATCACTCCTGGTTGACACAAAAGTATTTTTTTGGTCCACATTGTTTAAATGGTAAGCTAAAGGTATTTTTGCCTAGTACTGCCACAGTGAAAGGTTAAAAAAGCTGTATTAATCAGTCACAGATCTATGATGATCAAAATGAAACATTATATTGTTTTTTATATCGTTTATTTGCATGGGGACAAGGGATAAGTATAAACAAATACTGAACACTATAACATTTATGGCCTTCACTAATTTGCAATTCATGTCCCCAGATAACAAATTAACATTATTGTTTAAATGACAAATTAGCTGATTTCATGCTTTCAAAAATGAGTATTGAATGCTTTTTTTCCCCAACTGCTTTTATGAAATGGTAAAGGAAAATATTCCAAAGTCATTAAGAAAAACAAATACAGTTTGCCAAGGACAAATCGTTAAATCTTTACATTTAAATAAATGCTTTGCTGTTTGTTTTAGAGAGAGATCTAGTTTATATTTGCCTCCACATGACATGCACGCTACTCTGAAATAATTGCTCTATCAAATCTGCGCTGCTGGACTTGCAGCCATTGCTTATGGCAGTGCTGGTTTCCAGCCTCACAAAACTAAGTCAGTCATAAGGAGGGCTGGAGCTACTGTAAGTCAGCCTGCTTCCATCTTGCTTTAAAAACGGAACAGCACAGAGCTACGTCATAATTTCCACGTGACTGATGATGTAAGACAGCCTCAGTGAACCAACCCTAGTGTAAAGCACAAAGCTGCTTTCTCCTATTCAAAGATGCCATATGGTGAGATGCAGAGATGTCCCACAGTTTAAAGACATTTATAACTAATCTCTTATCTAGTCTGGCTTCATTCTCTAGGACTAGAAGTCATCTTTGAAAATGAATCAAAATACCGGTTATCAGTTGGAAGAGGATCAATTACAGGACAGGGAACAGAAAGAGGGTTAATCCCACCTCAATCTCAGTTCAGTCATTAATGCTGTAAGCAGCCCTCCCCTACAATCGGCAGTTTAAAGATGGGGATTTTATTTCATTTACATTCAACTACTTACGGCTATTCGACCACATAATTAAATCTGATTTAGCTCCACAAAGAAATATTCCAAGAAAGCATCTCCTTTTTAAGAATCTCAAGAACAGTGAAGAGCACAAATGCACTGTATACTGACATTAAATGGCACTGAAATATATTGAACGATAATTGGTTAGTAATTGTAAAACTATGTAGATTTTACAATATGCACTGAAAGCATACATTTTTATTGTATACTGAATAACTTACAGTGTCAACATTGTTTGCCCATCTAAATCAAATGGTCCACTAACAAATATCTCTTCCCTATATTGTGATTCACCCCTTTTGATCAGTGGTAGTTTTCAATATAGGCAATATGGGTCACAGGCCAGGGCGCTTTTCATCAGGGGTGACACAAGCACTTCATTTGCCATCCGTCATTTGTGCTTGAACAATTTGCTATAATTTATTGTCATATCCAGTCAAGGACTAGGCGCCCCCCTGGGTTTGGCACAGCTTACGGACTGCAAGAATATACAGGGGTACACAAACACTGGCAAGGACTAGGAATGTGCAACTGCATTTTTTTTTTGCGTCATTTTAAAAATCATTACTGTGATTTATCATGATGATGTTAAACTCTACCTAAACCTAAATATTGCTGGAATTGTTACTGTGTAAACAATTTTACCCGTGTTGATTCCAAGAGAGCATTAATAAATATACCGGTACATCTATTAAAAAAAATATTCAATGTAATTATTGTGTTGTTTAGTGGAAAGGTTCCACTACTTACTGTAACTGGTGTAACAAAGAAACCTATCTGATAAGGGATATTTTTTGTTAGAATTTCTAGACTAGTACATAAGCGCAGAAATTTTAAACATACTTTTATCACTATCACAGTAAATACCACAAAATACAATTATAGAATTTAACATCTATGTCCTTCAGTGTTTTTTGAAGAATCTAGACTCCATTTGATCCTCCCTAGCTCAAATTTTAAAGTGCTTACATTGGTCAAACCTGAACTAGATTATTCTGCACTGATTAGATGTCACTTAAAACATAGTTTGAGATGTGGGAAAACTATATTATATTGCTGTAGACAAACACTAAAGGATTTTCAAAGAAAGAGGCTTTCCAAGATCAAATATCTAATTTGTCTAATCACTAAAGATAAAATATTAAAACACCATTAGAAATGTAAAAAGCTGGTCAACATTCAGAAAAAGGTTTTGATTGCTGTAATAAGAACACTGATTTTTCTGTTCATTATTGAGACGTCTATAAATCGTTTTTGACATCATAATTTTTTTCACTGTAGATTCAACATGGGCACCAAAGTATAGAGGAACAACCTCACCATAATTAAGAATACATACAGAAATAAAACTAATAATGCAATTAATTACTGGGCCAAAACTCAGATATTAATATATATTTATATTTTAATCTTTAACTGTTGTAATTTATCTCTGTGTAATTATGCCTATTTTGTGTTTAAACCACTAATTTCCAAACATACTTTTTTTCTTGAACTATATATTTTTTTTCTTTAATACAAATTAATTTCTTGCAGTCTTGTTTTTCCAAGCCTTTTTTATTTCTTTCAAATTTACTACCACCCAAATGTATTTAAAACATCTCTTTTTTTCCTCAACAGTATTGTCAGGATGTGCCATTTTGGACTTTGTTGTGGTTTTGTGTTTGTTTACTTTTCAGTTAGGTGTTTCTATTCCTTTAGGTTTAGTAGTTTGTTTATTCCTTGTGTTTCCTGATAGTTTCGTTCTCTCTCCTGCCACCTAGTTTTAGTAGTTCTTTCTCCCCTCACCCATAGTTCCCTTGGTGGTTGCTTTCTCTTTTATTTATTACTTAGAATGGTTTTCTCCTCTGATTATTATTATTGTTATTATTATTATTACAGTTCTCTTTGCTTCTTTGGGTTTTCTAGTTTACTTTCTCGCTTAGTGTTTCTGTGCTTGTTTATTGTTAGGTTATTTGTTCTTGCTGCACTCTTCTTGTTTATTAGTTTCCTGTTCCTCTTCTTGTCATTTGTTCCCCTTAAGTTGTTATTTACTCAGTGTTCGTTTCCCTTTTATATTTGTAGTTCTTCCCAGCCTTATCCCTAGTTTAGTTCCCCGTGTTAGTCTATATTGTTTCAGTTCTTTCTGATAGGTTAGCTTTTAGTTATTGTTTGCCGTTATACTTAGTTCCACTTATTGTTTACGTTTTGGTTTGCATTTATTCTAGGTCATCACTTTCTCTGCTTCCCTCCCAGTTAGTTTAGTCAGTATTTGTTGGGGTTTGTTTACTTTTCAGTTAGGTCTTCCTCTCTGTCTTCAGGTTACTTTGTTAGTTCTTATTTTCCAGGTTGTTATAGTTTTCTTAGATCTGTTTCTCTGAGTTTGTTATTTAGTCCCTTCTCCCATGGCTCAGTTTTGTAATTAGTTTCACCTGTCCTTCAGCCTCCCTGCTAGCCATGTCACGCCTGTCTCCTGTTCCATTGATTTCCTGCCTATTGTTCCACACTCATTTCCCTCTGTATATTAGTTGGTCTGTTTTCTTTGTTCCTCGCTGGTTTGTTTCGTTAACTTCCCTGTTGATCATTGTTACTCTGTCAGACCTGGACACCTGTATCCTCTCTGTTACAACCTGCCAGCCTGCCTTCTGTTAAGCCAGAGTTTGACTTTAATAAATCATCTTTCAACTCTACATGCCGTCTTCTCGCCTGCCTCTGCACTTTGGTCCACAACAACCTCAGACTATGACAAGTACATGATTTTGCAAATAGTTTTACTGTCCTTTTAATTCTTAAACACTGATATATTTTCTCCTATAATGTGTCCATGTTGTATTTTCTTACCTAACATGTTTCCCTGAGCCCATTTATTCACGTCTTTCAATTTTGCATTTCTCCGTCGCTGTATTGTCTTTTCCGGCTCAACATGAATCTTGGACATGTAAAAACAAACAGGGCGGGACAGAGACAGAGGGGGCGGCCTTTGGACCACCGTCTCCGCCACAGGTTCTCGCCTATTGGCAGAGGTCAAGCCTCTAGGAACTAGGTGCTGAGCCTTATTATGGCTGCCTGGTTTTGAAAAGGAGACGCTAGCAGCAACTAAATTCTGTCATATTGCTAAAGAAGTTAGGCATGTTGCGGGTTTGTTACTAGATGGCCTGGTAATCGGAAAAGTTTACTATATCCTGTTGACTCTAACTGAGCGAGTACTTCAGTTTGCCGGAGTACTAAGTATTAAGACATTTACGTTTGTGGACCCGCTTTCAAAGTAAAAGCATGACTCGATGACGACTGTTTTCCCATTCTAACCAGAGAAAACGCTTTTTAAGAACTTCAACATTAAATTAGCATATTTAAACATTTACAGTGATACTTCCTGAAAGATATTCACATATACATTTTCAAAAATAAAGTCTTGTAAATATGGCCAGTATTAATCACCATTATAATTTTTTAAAGGATGATTTCTGTCTTGATTAAGACTTCAGTTTCTATAAATGTCTCTTGATAGGTTTTATTCATATTTCATGTTTTGATTATTGGTAAACTTGCTAAATTTACCAATAATGTTTTACTTACATTATTTAGCCCTAATTAAAATTTAAAACTTTAAATTAAAACGTGCTTTGGAATACTCATTGAATTTGAAATCACTTCATGTGCGTCGATAAATACTGCCAGATACAATTTTAACCGTTTTTTTCATGTTATACTACATAAATATATAATGTAGTATATTTCTGACCCATTTATAGCTCCAGGGCTTCGGTCCTTTCAAAGCAAAAACTGAATCTTCAGAGGCTGAAGATAAACCACATGTTTTCTACATCTCAGCAAATCCTTCCTTGAGAAAAAAAGTTTTCTTAAAAAATTCACAAGTAGATCTAGTCTACTGTGGTATTACAAGGGTGTGTGTGAGTGAAATTGGTTCTAAATGCTTTTCAATATGAGAATTGAAAGAGTTACACATATTTACATAAGTGCACATAGTAATACTCGACAAAAGATTATTGCAGTAATCATTTTTTCCTTCATATTGTACAAAAAAAATAATAATTATGCAATAAGAGGTGTATTACCATGACAATGCAGTGAGAGCTCCACTCCCACTGCGCTTTCCTCTCTAGCCCGAGGAACACCCCTTCACATCGGATTGTACATGAAGGATTAAAAGGCTAACCCACGGAAAATCCTGAGCCTGGTGTGGCCAAGGGCACTACTTCAAACATAAGCACCACACACTTCAGAAAATACTGACGTTAATCAAAAGAGGGCGTGCAAATATCATTAGCATGTAATTTCACACAAACTCCCTCATTAAACTTACGTAAGGACGCGTTTAAAAACTTAGAGGATCGCATTTCAAAACCTGCATCGTGGCATCAGATTGCATAACAGATGATTCAGAGTAGAAGTTGTGCTTGCTGTGCTTGAGTAATACCCACGACTGCCCCTGACAGACCCTTGATGTTCATATTGCCAACCAGGATGCCACCATCGTGCTGCAAACGGACAGGTGCATGTCTAACGCGGGGTTTATTTTGTTTTTGCACAGTTTGTATCTTTAACTAAGAGATAGTGACACAGCCCGGGAGGCTTGGCGTGAGTATTTCCGTGCATTTGTGTTTGTGTCCACAAACAGGGAGCCCAGCATCACTCTCTGTCAACAACAACCAAGTCCCATCCGAGCAGAGAGCAACGGCCCACATAGACACGACTCTCAAAACACAAACCCCAACATTCCCTGAGTCACACTTCAATACAAACACCGCCCTTACACACGACTTGAATCCCACTGCATCATAATTTATTTACTGTGCAATAATGCAAAGTCAGCGTGCAGAGGCTGGCCACGCAAAGAGCAGCGGTTATATTAGCAGCCAGCTGAATTGTGTTTGTGTGTGTGTGGATATGGAAATAGCAACGTAAAACACTAGCCAGCATGCTGTCTTTACTAGACAAACAGCTCGCCTGTAAGCTAATTAGCAGCAGTCGCAGCACCGTCACCGTCGCACCTGCTAAATAAAAAGAGTGCCTGCGGGCGGAGGAGGCAAGAGAGTGCCTGCGGTCCTGGACCACAATTAAAAAGAATGGCAATAGACTGGGGTATTCAACGACACATTCCAAAAATAACACTAAACGCTAAAGAGTCTTACCTGTACAGCCCACAAGAAGCAAGGCTAAAAAAGCATTCCTGGTCTGGACCATCTCAACTCCCGAGTAACCTGAACGTTAAACGGCGTAGCAAACGTTTAATCCCCGCTCTGCTTAGTGATGCTCTCCGGGTTTCCCTTTCTTTCCTCTCTCGCTTTCTCCCTCTCTCTCTTAGCAACTGCTCACCCTAATCTTTACATCTGAGCTCGTCGATTTTAAGTGTCAGTGGCCAGCGTCTTTGATGACAAGCAGCGGTCAGAGATAAGCAGTGATGAGCGCCAGTGCACAGTTCAAAGTCTGACTGACAAGTGAAGCCTTCTCACACGTTAGGATTACTCCGCGCGGGCGGAGTGAAGAATCTGCCGCTGCTAAATAGTGCGCTGGGCTCAAAGACAGGCGCTGTGATAATAATGATGAGGAGGATGATGATGATGATAATGATGATGGGGAATCCCAATTCAGGGCAATATTAATAAAGTGTTTGCCTGCTACACCTTCCAAATTCTTTAAAAATTATTATTTTGAAATAAGCTATTCACAGTTTTGGATTGTGAGCTACATATTTATTGTGGACCCACTAAACTGTTAGATATGTGATGGGTTTCAAAGTCAAGTCAAGTCACATTTATTGGTATAGCACTAAAAGACAACCACAGTTTACAAAAGTGCTTTACATAATAAAACAATAAAAAAAACATCAAAATAATCAATAAAAGCACCACAACAAACACACAGATATCCAGCTTAGCTAGAGTTGAAAGTCATTGAAAATAATTTTTTTTTAAGCAGACTTAAAATGATCAGCAGTTTTAGACGCTCTGATTTTCAAAGGTAGGCTTTTCCAGAGCTTTGGGGACACCACAAAAAATGATCTGGGGGCCTCTAGGAGCAAGTGACAAATTGAGCTAAGAGTCTTAACTGGATTGTAAGAGAAAAGAATGTCAGATAAGTGTGTGGTGCAGAGACATTAAGACTATTAAACGTTATCAGTAAAAATTTGCACTGTATTCGGTAATAATTTTATTATTCTGTGTATTTTGTATTTGAAACGTAGAAGTCACTGTGTTTCCGCTCTAATATTGGGTTGATATCTACAAATTAATCTCATACAAATGTCTGGAATTTATGTAAACACTCCAATTATATATACAACTTTTGAAAACAAGACTGACTTCTACCAGAATCATATTGGAATAATTTGCAACAAAATGGACATGATAACTAAAGAGTCTTGGTTCTTCATGGTATAGATTCAATAAGGTGTCAAAAGCATTCCTACATTCCAATTGAGAGTTGATGACAATTCTGGCCTTACCATTTGGATTTTGGAGCTAAAATCGAGACTAATTAGAAAAAGCAATGTTTTTTCCAATCTGTTATTACAATTTTAAAATTATCATATGCAAACTGCGTAATGTGATCAACAAGTTATTTTATATTTTATATTTCTCTTTTTTGGATATTCTAGATAATTGTCCTGTCAATCAGGAGTGTCTGAAAACCACCAAGGAAAGTGAAACGTTCAAGCTCTTTTAAATCCCGTTTCCTTCCAAATCTGATGCTCAGTTTAAACTTCTGGAAGTCATCTTCACCACATCTAGATGATTAAGTGCACGTGATTGGCTAATTTGCTATCTGTGTTGAAAAGTACCTAATTCAATTCAATTCAGTTTATTTATATAGCGCCAATTCACAACACATGTCGTCTCAAGGCACTTCACAAAAGTCAGGTACATACATTTCAATTAATCTTAATCATTGAACAGTGCAGTCAGATTCTGTTATTTATTCAAATTGGATAAAAAAGTTTTTCTATCTAAGGAAACCCAGCAGATTGCATCCAGTCAGTGACTTGCAGCATTCCCTCCTCCCGGATGAGCGTGTACAGACAGTGGACAGTCACTGGCGTTGACTTTGCAGCAATCCCTCATACTGAGCATGCATGTAGCAACAGTGGAGAGGAAAAACTCCCTTTTAACAAGAAGAAACCTCCAGCAGAACCAGGCTCAGTGTGAGCGGCCATCTGCCACGACCGACTGGGGGTTAGAGAGAACAGAGCAGAGACACAAAGAGAACAGAGAAGCACTGATCCAGGAGTAATTTCTATGCGAAGGAAAAGTAAATGTTAATGGATGTAGCTCCTTTAGTCGTTTCACCTAGAAAGAAGGAAAGAACAGAAACTCTGAGCCAGTTTTCAAGGTTAGAGTCTGAAGAGAGCACATAGAGTTAGTTACAGTAAAAGCTCAGTCAGTAGCCATGTCTAGGAGAGAGAAAGGGTTAAACACTGAAAGACAGGGCCATGTGGATCATCGGCAGAGGGTGAGCATTAAGTTGATGCCAGCAGAAGCTCGGACGATGCCCCTCTCCAGAAAGGTGTCACAGGTAGACACAGAGTCAGGCCAGGTGTAGCTTCTAGGAAGAGAAAAGAGAGAGAACAAAGTTAAAAGCTGAAATAACAGCAAATAATACAAAATTGAAGGGTAGTGTGAGAATATAGCGAAGAGGGTGAAAGTGGTCATTATGTCCTCCAGCAGCCTAAGCCTATAGCAGCATAACTATAGAGATAGCTCAGGATAACCTAAGCCACTCTAAATATAAGCTTTATCAAAAAGGAAAGTTTTAAGCCTAGCCTTAAAAGTAGACAGTTTGTCCACCTAGAGCCCACTGATGGCCATTGTTATGCTAAAAACCACAACAATTGGGATACCTCTCTCTGTCAGATTGACCATAACCATTGGAAAAGAGAGGGGGTCATACAGGTAGCAGAAATGGAGGGTGTGTTTGCACCTCAACCATAACTGAGCCGGTTTAGGCTAAACCTGACTCCCCCTTACTCCATCCAACAAGGGGAGAAGAAGACGGAGGTAAAATAAGGAAGATAGCTCAGGATAACCTAAGCCACTCTAACTATAAACTTTATCAAAAAGGAAAGTTTTAAGCCTAGCCTTAAAAGTAGACAGGGTGTCCGCCTCACGGACTAAAACTGGGAGCTGGTTCCACAGGAGAGGAGCCTGATAACTAAAGGATCTGCCTCCCATTCTACTTCTGGAGACTCTAGGAACCACCAGTAAAGCTGCAGTCTGAGAACGAAGTGCCCTGTTAGGAACATATGGAACAATTCAATTCAATTCAGTTTATTTATATAGCGCCAATTCACAACACATGTCGTCTCAAGGCACTTCACAAAAGTCAGGTACATACATTCCAATTAATCCGAATCATTGAACAGTGCAGTCAGATTCAGTTATTTATTCAAATTGGATAAAAAGTTTTCAACAATCAGAAGGAGAATTTTAAATTCTATTCTGGATTTAACAGGGAGCCAATGAAGGGAAGCTAAAATAGGAGAAATATGATCTCTCTTTTAAATTTGCATCAGAACTCTTGCTGCAGCATTTTGAATCAGCTGAAGGCTTTTAACTGCATTTTGTGGACATCCTGATAGTAAAGAATTACAATAGTCCAGCCTTGAAGTAACAAATGCATGGACTAGTTTTTCAGCATCACTCCTGGACAGGATGTTTCTAATGATATGAGTAAGTATTTATATACAAATTAAGACCACCTCCGTTAGCTCAAAGCCCTTGAAGGTCCTTCATATTAAAGTACTGGCATTATTAAAGCAAAAGAAACAAGAAACAAGAAATTGTTACTCAGTGCTGAGCAAGGTCTGCTCAAACAAGTACTGTGTTAAAAGAAAACAAAAGCAAAATGCAATGTTGCATTCAAGAAGTTCAGTAAGACCAGGTGTTGTTTCTTTGACAAACAGAGCTGCTGTCCCTTTAAAAACTGTGTTTTTATTGGCATGGTGAAGAACAATACTTTGTCATATATCTCAGACAACACGTATAGGGAGCATTTTATTAATCTGCATTTATTTTTACCTAAAAAAATTATCCTTCTTGGTGGTGAGGATGTTAATGTGGACAAACCTAATTGAGAAAGAACTAATAATACTAGAAAACACAAATGACCTGCCGTCTATTTTAAGTACCAAAAAGATCCATGAATAAAAAGCAAATTGTGTTACATCTGAAACATTTTCAGGTTTAATAGGATTGTTATGGTGCGTTCACACCGAACGCAGACTGTGTGCACCGCCTCGCGCCGCTCCACTCCTGAACGCGGCTCTACATAGGGATAACATGTAAATCGGCCGCTCCTATCGCAGAATCCGCGTTCGATGTAAACGCACCATTAGAGGTTTGCTAAAGGTCTAGACAAGCACATTAAAGGAGGGGGAACAAAATGCCATGGGTGCAGAAAAAAGTGCCTCCTTGATGCGTATGGATGGATGGATGGATGGATGGATGGATGGATGGATGGATGGATGGATGGATGGAACTGTGGACCATCAGGGCTTCAGAATAACAGATATTTAATAACAGATGCATCTAAACACAGCCTGCTCTGTCTTATGGTAACAAGGGTAGTTGACAATCTGAAGTGTAAACAATCACAGCATAGATGAGAATTCTGTCCAATGATTTAAATCAAACCTCAACTACACAAACATTGCATTAAAGGTGACCTATTATACTTCCTTTTAAAGATTTGGGATAGGTCTATGGGCTATGCAAAACATGTTAATTAAATTGTTTGCAACAAAAAATTCTCAGATAATAAGATTTCACCACCTCAGTTACCCCTTTTTTGAGCCGCGTTCAGAATGAGCAGTTTTAGTGCTCTGTCACTTTTATGCATCTGGCCACATCTCCAATCCAGGTCTTCGTACATGTGAAAACAAAACAGCAACTTATATGACAGAACAATAAGTACTTACATTTCTGTCATCTGCAGATTTGACATGAACAGTAGGGACTGAAATTTGTCTTCAGTTTAAGTGTTTCTGCAAATCCTGACGTGTACTGATGTGAGTTCTCGAAAACTAGTACTGTCTTCTGCAATGTGACTTGAACATTGCCCTCAAAAATAAAATAAACCCAAGAATCTCCGTTGTCCGGCTGCGGGAGAATGTGCATGGACACATGTGGATCTTTGCAGCCAACAGAACATCTGCCTCTGAGGGTAGCCATTGTAAAGCGCATGTAAGGTAAAACCAGCCGGCGAGACATGATCCTCTACTGAAAATCAAGTGGGTGGAGCTTTGCTTCAGTTGCAAGTCAGGGGCGGGACTCAGGTAACATTGCTAGGTGCTAGTGTAATTGTGACGTCACAATTACACAGCCTCTGAAGCCGCGCGTTTTCTAGAAAAAATAAAACTTTCATTTATAGCCAAAAAATGGCTGAATGTTTTGGTGTTTTGTTTTTTTTTTTTGCTTTTGGACTGTTTTTAGAAGCATTAGTGACCCAAATGGAAGTATAAAAAACAATCAAAAAGTGAATTTTGCATGATGGGTCCCATTTAACTCATTAATTCAATGTTTGTGAAGTTCAACACTTCTTTGACAGTCTGACTAAAACTAACTAAGGACTATAGCTTAGGTTGTTATTTGCCAATGCCAAATGCATTATATAAATGTGTAGAAAAAGCATACAGTGTTTTGCAAATGTTTGGTGTTGTTGGGCTCAGCCATGGATACAGAACAAAGACTGATTGGAGATTGGAGTGAGAGAGGAGTGTGTACAGTGTCTGCACAGCAGGACCAACCCACACTGCAGCATTTGGACACCCTGAGAGGGCGGTTAATTTTTTTATTTGCACTGCTGGCCTACAAAAGAGATCCAGTGGTTCAAAATCTGATAAACCAAAACCAATCTGTGGGCTGGCTGAGAATGTATTGTGGTCCAAATCTTGCCTCTTTGCCTCAGCCCATCTTTGCTCAGAAATGTTCTCCGATTGTACCACCACGTGGAGTGTAGCCTCAAATATTTGCAAGGATTTTGTCCCTCTTCTAGAAAACCTTTTGCTAACATTGAACTTGAAAGTAGTAGAAAGAAAAAGGAGGTTAACTCTGCACAGTTTAAAAGGGTAGAGATCTGACCAACTTTTGCACCTCACAGAAAAAATGTGACTCAGCAGAATGACTCATTTATGTGAATGCCCCCTGTACCCCCAACATACAGTACTGCTATATTTAGTGCATGCTGAAGTTGAAAGGTAGAAGAAGTCTATTTTTGTTTTTAATTTTTCTTGTCACTGTGAAAGATGCTGTAAGTGTAATTTCAAACTGTTTCTTTTAGAGGATTATATTTAGGATGATGTATAAATCCACGTCTTATTTAATTATTCAAAGCTGTGGGACCTCATTGGTCTGGTCAGCTAAATTCTGTATGAAAAGTCCATCTGGATGTGTCACTTTCCATTTGTCTATGGAAAAATGAAGGGAAAAACTGCCTCACCCACTGAAAAAATCTTTCCAGCAGTTGAACAGTGTTGTGGTCTCAAGTTAAAATATTTTCATTTTCAAGGTGGAAATAGTACTAATCTCTCTCTCACTTTCTTACAGAGAAATACATTTATTAAACAGTCTTGCATAAAAGTAGTGTCCCTCTTACATATTTCTTCTGTTTTAGTTTTTTGTCACACTGTTTCCGATCATAAAACAAATTTCAATATCAGGTAAAGATAAGCCAAGTAAATACAAATTTAAATTTTCAAATGAGGATTTCATCTAATCAAAGGAAAAAAAGCTGTCTGGCCCTATATGAAATATAAATGTCCCCCTTAATAAATCATAAATCAACTGTGATTAACCACATTTTTCCAAATCAATTACACCAAACATACCCAGGCCTGATCTTTGCCACACCTTGAAAAATATAAAAAAATCAACTAAATAGAACCTGTCTTAAAACATCAAGCAGGCAAAAATATCTCAAAAAGCAACATATGGCCCAATCTAAAGAAATTCAAGAATAAATGATAAACAAAGACATTGTTTACAACACCATTTTTAAGCCTTTAGGACTCCAGGAAACCACAGAGAAAGCCAATATCCGTAAATTGAGGGAACATAGAACAGTGGAGAACCGTCCTAATAGTAACCAGCTAATCAGAAATAGTCCAAGAGACCATCAACAAATCATAGAACCCAGAGCAACATCAAAAGCACTGTAGGCCTCACTTGCCCCATTGAGGTCAGTCTTTACAAATAAGCAATGGGAAAGATTTCATCATCTAAAACACCAAGGTCCACTTCCCAAAATCATGTCTTGATGATGGCCAAGACTTATTCTGTGGACTGAAAAGTTTGCATGCCGTTAAATTTACTAACTAACTTAAAAAGCACATCATACCTACATTCAGACATGACAGTAGTAGTTTAATGGTCTAGGGCTGCTTTGTTACATCAGGACCTGGACAACAACTTGTTGTAATTAATGTAACTATAAATTCTGCTGTTTAAAAATGTTCCTAAAGGAGACGATTAAAGACATTAAACTCTAGTGCACTTGGGTTAAGCAGCAGGGCAATGATCTGAAGCACATAAGAAAGTCCACCCTTTATTTGGCAGAAAAGAGAAAAAAAGTTTTCTATGGTCTAGTCAAAATCTAAACTTGAATCTGAATAAAATTAGGGGGCACAACCTTAAAGAGAGAGTTGAAAACCCTCTAATGTAAATGAAGTAAAACATTTCGGCAAAGAAGAGTTGGCGAAAACTTCTCTAGTTATCACAAATGATTGATGGCAGCTTTTAGGTTTCAGGGCAATTTCTTTTCCATAAAAGCCCTAGTTGGTTTGGAAAGCGTTTTCCCCGATAGTAAATAAAATCTTCATTTGAAAACTGTTTTTATTTACTCAGGTTATCTCTGGCTGACATCGAAATTTGTTTGATAATCTGAAACATTTAATTGTGACAAAAAAACACAAACATTCCTGTTCATTTTTAAGATTATGGCTAACAGCTAATGAAAATCTTCAAATGTTTGTAGAAAACCTGAGTATTACATGAATCCAAAACATAATTATTCTTTATACAGAATTTATAATTTATACAGCATTCATCCAGTATTTTGTCGGGGCTCTTTTTGCATTAATATTCCCCTATATTATTGGGGTTTAGGCCAGATAAATTAGCTAACAAGCACCGTGTTACCATAGTCAGTAAAGAAGGTATTTGTACTTTTGGCAGTGTGGGTAGGTGCCAAGTCCTGTGAAAACAGCATAAAACAAATGAAAACAGCATTTCAATAAACCTTGTCAACAGAGGGAAGCATGAAGTGCTCTATAAAATCCAGATAGACAGCTGCTGACTTTGGATGTGACACCTTTTTTACTACACGTTCTCCTTCCACTCAACTTTCAATAGGATGGTCTCTGTGAGCAACCAGTTTAGTCAGCAGTCTATGTTTTTATCGGTCTTATTTAATATAATATTTTTAGGAACAGTATTTTCAGTTTCTGTTCACTTTGAACCATTATAAAAATGAACGCAAATAATCGGAATACATCCCTCTGTTTGTAATAAATGCATATAATATGCACTTCACTATTTTAATTGAATTACTGAACTGAAACATTTTTTCTGTGATGCTCTAATTTATTAAGATACACCTGTACATTTAAGTAAAATATTTGCCTTGAACTAGAAAGTGCTGCTAATGGAGAATGCGTGGATGTTTCCTGACGAATCAGTATGTTTGTATATTGCGATTTACTCTCTGTCTCCCGCTATGCCAGGATCTTTCTTTTCCAACTCTTTAATTATCTTACACCTACTTAAGCCATAACTACTTTTGTAGCATGTTCATACATACTTTGCTGCACCCATTGATGCTTTAACCATCCATCCATATATTTATCCATCCATGTAACCATCTATCTATTCCATTTGGTCTATATTTCATACATCCAGCAGAGGTTTGCATGATCATCCTCCACTCTACGTTTTAAAATAGCTTCTATTACCTCCTCCACTGCTGTAGCAGAGGGCCTCATTCAGCACTGATGTGAACATTGTTTTCTGGGTCATGGGAGAAAAGCAGAGGTCGACAGTGCAGAGAAGAGAGCAAGCACGAAGTATTCAGTGGGTAACAGTGCAACTAATGACAGAAACAAGGAAGCTATGATTACTTGATGGTACTGTTTTTCAGGCACATTTCAGAAAAAAAGTATTTGCATTTCTTGAGTGGATTATTCATTTGTGGGTTACCACAGCTCAGACAGTTGCTGGAACCCTTGGTAAAGATGTTGAAAAAGCCTTAAAATAAAGCAGAAGAATAAATTTACACTGGAAAACTTCCCAAAAATGAAACCTTCAATTTTTTCTACATTTATTTAGAGGGAAAAACAATATCATGTGAGAAATAATTGTTTTCCAACAAGGTCAATAGTAAAGATTCCCATAAAATAAATGTAGCTGTGGCATTTTTGTCAGTCGTACTTTATCCTTTTAACTTATTCTCAGTGTATATGAATGTTTTATTAGTTATTACTGTTTTTTTTGTGTATACATAAGTAATAAAAAATATAAACAGAAGCTATTTTAAAAGTCGCTCTTCAAAATGGGCACCACAAGCAAACATGCTATTAAAGTAAGGCATGTTTGGTCATCTTTCTAAATCTGAAATTGCTGCAAGAACATAGTTACTTGAAAATAGTTACTGAACTTCCTCCATTCGGGTAGTAATTGAACAGTTTAAAATATAGCTGGAACTGTGAGAAGAAAGCCACTAAAAGGAGGAGTTTTGCTCTATTTCTTGTCATTCCACACTGTAAGGAAGATGAAAGAGAAAGGTTCAAAAAGATCTCTGCAGAAAAGAAGACCATCGTTTTGTTTCCAAGACTCCATAACAACAATTTACTTTAAGGCTTTGGGTTTAAGAAGATTTGTTTTTTAGTAAAACTGGCCCTCAAAAGAAAATCATGAGTCAGTCAGATCTGGAGCCCTGTCAGATTTGTTCTACTTTCACTTTGTTTGCTTCTCACTTTATTTCACAAGACATCTGTTCTGTCTGTCTCAAAGCTGTGCGTTACAAAAGAGCGTTCTTCAGCAGAAGGTAAAGGTGTGCAGACACAAAGCAATACTGTACAGTATGGTCTGCGTCTCATCAAACAGGTTCAACATAGTCATTATGCTCTGTTTACAGCTTCAGTCAGCTTGCTGGAAATTGGGTTTGCGGAATACGGACCAAGCTATGCACATTTGTACACACTGATTTCCTTTTAGAAGCATTGTGTTTAATGAACTGCAAAACAAAATTCCATATTTGATCTTTTAAAGGTTTTTCTTATTCACTATCTACCTCTATTGCAAGCCTGTGGTTTATGCTTCACAGAAAAGCCACCAATTTTATCAGGGAGATGTTTTTTCCTCTTTCTCTGTTTTGTCCTTCTCTAACAGCGTCCTGCATCCTCACGTCATCTTCCAGCCTGCTGCTCAAGGTGTTTTTATGTCTTCAGAAATAGTAGTGTGCTGTGGGTAAGCTTTATGGGCTACTGCATGTTTCCAAACTTGATTGGGTCTTTTGCTGATTGTAATTCTCTTCACATCACCCAGAAGGTAATTTTTCAGTTTAGCAGACATCAAATTAATTCTATTTATTAAGCATTTAAAAAAATATATATCCACAGGATTGACAGAGGATTTTATAAAAAGGACAATTTGATTGCAATACTCAAACATCTTCCAGCTGTTTCAGTCACCTCAATCTGTCGGAGTCAAATTATGAGGTGTGTGACTGTTTTACTCACAATTAGTTAATCCGTTTTTACCAGCAAGCCATGTGCAAATTGCTATTGTGCAAATGGCAATTACTCCTCTCTGAGCAGAATCACATGCAATTTACTTTCATAAATGAAAAATTAAAATAGATTGTGATTAGTTTTGTCAAAAGTTTTGTCAAAAAGGATTTTAATTAAAGAATAGAACAAAGGTTGATGAGAGTTTTATTTTCAGTTTTTGAGCAGAACAATCAACTAAAGTGTAAAAACTTAGGTGAAATTGTGCTACAAAGGTTTGGATTATATAGTGAATTACAAGGTAATCATCCTCTGTCAAGTTTTCACAATGTTTGAAGCATTACAAACACACTATATTTGATTCTGATTTTGTGTGACAGTCAGGGTTCTGCAACCTGCAGCTCTAGGGCCACATGTGGCTCTTAAACAGCTCCATAGTGGTTCCTAAGAACTTTGGCCAAAATAACAAACTATGTTTCTAAATATAAAGCTAATGAAAATTACTTGTTTGCAATTCCTGCAAAGTATTTCTACCACAGATCAAAACTAGTGGTGCAATACACATCTTTTTATGAGGTCACCAACTTTTTTTTTTTTTTCCATGAATATAGAATTCAAGAAAGTACATTTACCCATTTTATAGAAGTTTGATTTTTTTCTTTATTCTAAAATCTAAAAATATATACATTTCCTGTTTCTTGATTTAATCACAGAAAAAAATAATTTTTGTATCGTTAGTATTTAGAACAAACTGAGACTTTGTGCTTTTTCCAAGGGTGGAGTAACTGTGTGGCCCTGGACAAAATTTACTTGGCAAGACACAAGGCAGAAATGGCTTTTTGGATGGTAAAGGTTACTGACCTCTGTAATAGACTAGCAGCAAACAATGCAGAATTGTGAAGTAGAAAGAAACTGGTGCATTGTTTTTATTTCTTTTTTGACAGATAAATATCTGGAAAGTTAATCATGCATTTATATTCAGCCCACCTGAGTCAATGCATTTTGGAGCCCCTTTCACAGTGGTTACGGCTGCAAATCTGCAGACTGAAAGGCAAAATATTTTAAGTTCCATCAGATTGGATAGAGAAAGTCCGTGATGATCAAGTTTCAAGTCTTGCAACAGATTCTCAATTGAATATAGATCTGCACTTTAACTGAATCATTCAACACATGAAGACATTTGATCTAACCCATGTTGCTGTAGTTCTGGCTGTTTGTCTAAGGTTGTACTGCTAGGAAGTGAACCTCAACCCCAGTTTTTAGGTTTCTTCCAGTTTCTAAGAGCTTTTCTTCTATGATTACTCTTCTTCCATCTTCTCATTAATTCAGACCAGCTTCCCTGTCCATGCTAAATAAAGTCAACCCCATATCACAATGCTCCCACCCCCATCTTTAACGGCTGGGATGGTGTGCTCAGGATGATCTGCAGTGTTAGTTTTCTGCCACTCGTAGAAGTTTAATTCTGGTCTCATCTGACCTGAGCAATCTCTTCCACACATTTGCTTTGTATCTACATGGCTGCAAATGGGTCTTTGTTTTGGACTTTGCTCTTACCATTGTTCCATACAGGTTAGATTTGTGAAGTGGGTGATGAATAGCTGACTTGTCAACTAATATTTCAACCTGAACTTATGATTTTTGCAGCTCCTCTAGAGTTACAACTCCAGGAGGGTTCAGAGAGGTCAATTTAGGTGGATTGCCACATCTTAATAGGTTTCCACTTTTTCCATACTTTTTCCTTTATTAGAGAATGGACTGAACAGTGCTCTGTTTTGTTCAATACTTGAGATATTGTTTTATAACCGCATCTTGCTTTAAACCTCTCCACAGCTTTCTCTCTGACCTGTCTGCTGTGTCCATTGGTCTTCATGATGCAGTTTGTTTACTAATGTTCTCTTACAAATCTCTTCAGCCTTCACAGAACAGATGGGGTTATGCTGAGATTATATTACACAAAGGGGTACTCAATTTACTAATTAGATTATTTCTGAAGACAGTCGGTTGCAATGGATTTTATTTAGGATTATCAAACTAAAGGAGAATAAATAGAAATGTGTTTCCTTCAACTTCACAAGTATTCACAGCTACAGAAACACAGAAAAGTTTAAGGGGTATGAAAACCTTTCTATAGCTATGTAGTTGAATGACTCGGCCAATAGTTTTGAGAAAGCTTGGAAAGCAACATCCTTCAATTACCACCTTCATTGCAGAAAGCCTGTGTTTCCTGCAATCTCAGGACCAAGAGGTGCACAACAGACAGCTTGAGAGGGAGATGGTGTTGTCACATGGTGGACTGATTGTCCTGAGAGTCTGTCTTGCGAAGCACACAGAGCTCCTTTGTGCACTGCTGATATTAATCTGTAAAGGCAGAAATCCGGAGGAGTCTGACTAAGCTCACACATAACCACACACATCAGTACACACTGAGGCACACAGTGTCAACCATATGGATATTCATTATGTAACAGCAAAGAGAGGAGAAGCTGTGTCCTGTGCATGCAGCTTTTCTCTACATAAAGATTTTATTCTTCTAAGACAATTTACAGAACACATTCAGTCTGTGGGCCTGTTGTCACTCCAAGTAGACATTAGGTGCAGCTTGCAGATGTCATTGAGGAATGCTAGCCAACTGTCATCATCATGTAGGACAGAGGAGGCTAACTGTATTTCAGACAAGTGACAATGTTTCATCCCCAGCCTATTAACATAAGCCAGAACCCAAGCATAATGTTCTGTGACCACTTCTTAGTCCACTGAAGTCCAAAAAGAACACAATTAAATTAAAAAATAAAGTCTAATTCTGAAATAAATAGTTTAAAACATGGCTTACTTCTTGAAATTTTATTCCAGCAAATGATTACTAATAGCAGTATGGTAGAAATACTAATACTACTACTACTACTACTACTACTACTACTACTACTAATAATAATAATAATAATAATAATGCAACAGTATAATACACCTTCAAAAAATTATTCCATAAACTTTATTTACAAAGTATGGTAGAGTTAAATTACCTTGTTCAGTAGTAGTCCTGCTCCTGTTTCAGCTTTCACGTTTCCAGCCATGGAAGGTCAAGAGCAAAAACACAAAAAACATGAAGATAGGTCAAACAAGACTGAAAGGGTAGTTGGAAATAAATCTTAGATACATGCTGCCATCTAGAGATACAGAAATATTACAACATGCAAATAGTTCTGGGCATATGAGCACATCACAACAATTTCACTTTACATGTAATTTGCTCGCTTTAACATTTGGGGGCAGCATATCTCTTCTTCAAGAGTTTTGCCTTTCTCATTTGATTCATGCGTGGGCTGCATAGGAAGGCAATTAGAAAGAATTATAACTAATGAGGATCCCTTTTCTGCTGTTAAAGAGGTGTAATTTGGAAAATGGCAAATGATAGATTTTCTCCTAATGCCAACTGTGTGGCCTCACACTGTCTGACTCTGACCCCACCCTCCTCCAGCTGGAAGAGAGGACTGACACTAAAAGTGCTGTGTTCTTTTTGGACTTAAAATGCCATTGTTAGTGATTGATGAATCGAAAGATCTCTGTAATGTTGAAAATATAAATGTTACCCTTTTGGTCCTTCAGAATTATCATGTTATTTTATAAAGCTATTTCAAAATGAGTCTAATCTCCATGTTGCAGCAATTGCTACTTTTGTTGTTGTTCTTTTTATGAAATCTTCACACGTTTTTGCTGGAACATACAAAAAATCAACTCAAAAATCAGTTACTTAAAATGACTGTAAATAATTCTTTATTTAGCTTATGTGCCCTTCACAGTCAACATTTTAAAAACACACCTGCACACCGAAAGACACCAAAATGACACTCTGTTAATTACATGAAATGAGTAAAACACAGATGTTAGATCCGAGCAGGTGGCAAGCAGTTGATCGGAGCTGTGAATTCTTTCAAAACAGAAGGGAATGGTTCCTCTTGGAGTGTCATTATTTATAAATGGTATTAATGGCTATAGCACCAGAGTGAATTTTAGGATTTGCATAGCAGACTGGTCATACAACTTGTAAAGTGACTTCAGTGTGCGCTGGCTTTTGTAATTCACTGTGGCAGTTTGCATCAGATCTTCAGTCTTTCAAGAAGCCTGTCACTTTGGATTTTGCTCAAGATGTATGACAAGCCTCTGACATACTCGAACCCCATTTTAAGCCAAGCACTTTATGCAGAACACTCATCTCAACCAACAAATCACTTTCAAATGCCCCCTGTAATACTGAAGCGCTGCAAGACATCTAAGTGTGAAAATGAGACAAGAAACAATCATTGTTCGCATGGAGAGTCTTGTGTACAATATTTTTCACTTCGGCAGATGAGGTAATAGGATTATTTGACTAGAAGTAAAGCTGCTGATAGTTTTTAGTATTTGCAGTATGCTTTTAAAGCCCGCAACCATAAAGTAACGTGCAATTTTCACTGCATCACTGTCTGCCTCCTTTTACTTTACTGGCATTGTTCAAAGCCCAAAAGTAAAATAAAACCCTGTGTCTTTTTTAACAGTTTTTTAAATGATTGGTGTTTATGAAACTAAAGTTGTTGTCTTAAACAACTATCTAAGCTATGATGCAGTATCTGATGTAATCTGATCTTATATGATATACTGTACTATGATATGCCCCTGCTCTGAAATATGTTCTGGTATGCTTTCATGCCACAGTGTTATGTAATGTTGAGCTCCAATATGCTTTGCTGTGATACCCATGTTATAATATATTATAATATACTCTTGATATGCTTTAATATACTCTGATGTGCAGTACTGTACTCTGTTATCTTATGAATGATATGCTCTATGCTATCCTCTAGTATGCTCTAATATGCAGTGGTATACTATTTTTGCTATGATATGCTATATTATGCTCTAATATGCTCCTATATGCTATGCTATGACATGTTATGCTATAGTATCATATGCTCTAATTTGCTATGCTATGAAATGCTAAGATGTCCTAATGTGCTATGATATTTAGCTCCTCCAATTTGCTCCAATCATCTATTTCAGTTTTCTTGCCTTTTAAATTGTGAATCATAAGGGGAACATGTTTATTCACGTGGTATTTTAATTAAATAATTTAGTAAACACAACGTTCTAGTTTGAAATTAGATTTAGAGCTCACTTACTCAGTTACACAAGATGAATAGGCCAAACTTTCAGCACACTATTGTGGGAAGTTTGTGGAAGGACGCCTAAAACATTAGATTAAAGTTGTACACTTTAAAAGTCAATTTGACCAAATACTAAGGAAATGTAGGTAAACTTCTGAATTTAGAGAAAGTAAAAAAAATCTCTAAATTATTCTCTCGCCCATTCTTCTGGAGTTTAACAAATAGAAATTCCCATATAAACAATAGTTGTCAGACTATGATATATGTGTCTTCTTACACTGTATGTAAATATGTTGGCTACTTTCGTCTGTATCTTTATTTATCAGTGGTTTCCAAAGTTGAAGCACGGCGTCAGAAGACAGTCGGTCACTGATTGGTTAAGAAGCAGAGTCTCTAGTCACAGCATACCGTATTTCAGTAAGTAAAATTTTCAACAGTTAAATTAATAGCAAGCTACCATTAGGTAGAATTACCTTACCCTCACACGTCCTCTAGTTCATATCCTTCCTTGATACGGCATGTCTTCCCCCTCTCTTGTATTTACAGTTACAGTTAAAGTCTGATAAAAGCCATACACAGAGCAGCAGTCTAGGCTGTAGTTGTGATTTTTGTGTCTGTATCACATAACCATGGGGCCGCCTTGCTATTGACGATCCCAAATTAATCAAACCATGTTAAGCTGATCTGACTCGAATAGATTAGGTTTTAATTGGAAAAGGGCAAAAATGTTGCAACAGACATTACAAACTGTGAAAACCAGTTCATTTTACTGTTGACACTGTTTATGTTTTCAGTGCATCCATTTAATTAACCTATTAGGAACTAATATTGGTGGTGTAGCAAGGAGTTGCTCCCCTGGAATTTTGTGGATCAGAAACCACTGGGTCTGGGAACAACCATCCAACATGTACAGTTTTCTTATTCCAAAATATTATTTAAAATATTTTTAAAGTAAAAAGGATTTAATGTTATTTCTTGACCTACTGCAGCAGTAAGTCGTATCATGTTGATTTCTAGACCTGTAGAATTTATGTAACCCTTTGGAATTTATGTTTGACATTTAGATAGGGATGATTTACAAGTACACACTCCATATGGTTCATATGTTTTTGTAATTCACATTTATATATGTTTTTCCACTGTCTAAAAGCTAAATATATATATATATATTAAAATATATATATATATATATATATATATTAATATTATATTTTATATATATTAAAAATTTTCACTACTGGGCCCAAAAGTTTTTTAGATACACTTTCTCACTCAATGGGTCTTTATTTTCATGACTATTAAAATTGTAGTTTCTCTCCAAAGGCAACAAAAAAGTGAATGAACACAATAGCAACCCCTTGCTTTGATTACTGCATACTCTCCATGAGCTTCATTAGGTGGTCACCTGAAATGGTTTTCCAAAGAGCCTTGAAAGAACTTCCCAGAGGTTCATTGAGAGACGGCCAAAGGTCATCACAGCAAATGGCGGCTATTTTAATATAAAATACGAAGAAAAATTGTAAAAGAATTGTAAAATTCTTTTACAATTTTTTGTTTGCTACATAATTGCATATGTGTTCATTCACAGTTTTAATGCGACCATTGAGAATCTATGTACAATGTAAATAGTCATAAACATAAAGAAAACCATTAAATGAGAAAGCCGTCCTAAAGCCTTTCAGCTATTGTGTGTATATATATAGTTTATATAATATATATTTATAATATATTATATATATATAAAATATATTTTATACAGGGGTTGGACAATGAAACTGAAACACCGGTTTTTTAGACCACAAAATTTATTAGTATGGTGTAGGGGCCCCCCCTTTTTGGGCCAATACAGTGTCAATTCGTCTTGGGAATGACATATACAAGTCCTGCACAGTATCACACTACGTGATACTGGGGGAGGAAAAACGTTTCCTGACTCGCTCCTCCAAAAAACCCCCCAAAAGTCACTCAAAATATTCAAAATTTGGTGACTGTGCAGGCCATGGGAGATGTTCCCCAACTTCACATTTTTCATGTTTCATAAACCCAAATTTCTTTCACCAGTCTTGCTGTGTGTATTGGTGCATTGTCATCCTGATACACGGCACCGCCTTCAGGATACAATTTTTGAACCTTGGATGCACATGGTCCTCAAGAATGGTTCGGTGCCCCTTGGCAGTGACGCGCCCATCTACAAAAAGTATTGGGCCAAGGGAATGCCATGATTATGGCAGCCCAAACCATCACTGATCCACCCCCATGCTTCACTCCGGGGCATGCAACAGTCTGGGTTTTTGGTACCTTTTTTTGGGGGTTTCTCCACACTGTAAACTCTCCCCCGGATTTGGGGAAAACCCGAAAAGGGTGGACTCAAAGAGAAAAAATTTACATGTTTTCACATTGTCCCCAACCCCAAATTTGTGCTCCTTGCAACCAAAAAACCGACGTTTTTGGCATTGGCATGAGTGACCAAAGATTTGGGCTATAGCAGCCCCCCGTGTATACTGACCCTGTGGAGCTCCCGACGGACAGTTCTGGGGGGAAACAGGGAGAGTTGAGGTGCACATTTAATTCTGCAGTGATTTGGGCAGCCGTGGTTTTTTATTTTTTTTGGTAAAAATCCAGGTTAGCCCCGAACATCCCTTTTCAGACAGGCTTCCTCTTGCGTCCACAGTTAACCCTTTTGGATGTGGGCCGTCCTTCTTGGGGGTTGGGGGAATTACCCTGGATACCGTGGCTCTTGATACATCAAAAAGGACTTGCTGTCTTGGTCACAGATGCGCCAGCAAGATGTGCACCAACAATTTTTGTCCTCTTTTTTGAACTCTGGTATGTCACCCATAATGTTGTGTGCATTTTGGGGCAAAACTGTTGCTCTTTACCCTGCTAATTGAACCTTCACACTCTGGTCTTACTGGGGGCAATGTGCAAACAATGAAGGGCTGGCTACCAGGCTGGTCCAATTTAGACATGAAACCTCCCCCACTACAATGAACAGTGTTTCAGTTTTTATTGTGCCAACCCCTGTATATATAATATAATATATATATATATATATAATATATAAAATATTTTATATATATTATTATATATATAATATATATATATATAATATATATATATAATAAAATATATAAAATTTTATATATAATATATTTTAAAATATAAAATAAAAATAATATATGTATATTATAAATATATATGCATACACACATTTTTTGTGTGTGGTTTGGTGGATGCGTTAAGTATCCATTGCAGTAATCCAGCCTCAGACTGAACTTATTTGAAGCTGCCTAATTAATGTAATATCACATTTAGTGCAGCAGTCAGCTGTTTATAAAGGGAACAACTGTTTAAAGCAGTTCTCAGGTACTCAAAGGTAAACTCAGAACATGATTCCACTAGAACCAGACCAAGATAAACCAAACTAATTAAACTGCCATTTAACTGATCTTACAGGAATAACAGCATTTATCTAAATCAATGCTTGAAGGCAAATTAAGCAGATTATTACAGTAAAATATTGGTAATGTTGAATGTTACTTAAAGCCCTGTTATTTAAAGCCCATAGCTCACCATTATTTGGTTTGATTATGAGACTGGTTGAACAGTTAGTGTACTGGCTTTATTAAAAAAAATAAATTGATAAATTGATATATTGAGTATTTTTGGTGAGATAAAACTATTCTGACACAAAAACACTGATTTTAAAACTATTACAGGTACACAAGACACTAAATGTTTGTTTGTTTGCTTGTTTAACGGGTGGAAAGAATTGAGTGTATGCATATTCAAACAATGGAAAAACATCTGCTACTTTATATTTTACAAACATATGTTGGTGTGCACTATTCAAAGTCTGAGAGAAGCTAAGGGCAAAAGATACAATATGAACTTCAAACAGAATAAACAAACTTTGAAGACTGTTCATTTGTCTCCTCTCACTTCTGTTGATTATGAAAAAAAAAATGAGCATAGGACATTTGCCTCTTACTCATTTCTTTTTGACCCCACCCTGCCTTTGCTTTTCTTCTCAAAATAACATTAATTGTTACAGACTCTCACATTGTATCTGCCCATACCAAACATACATGGGAAAAAGAAGTGAGCAAAAACCAATTCAACACCCTCTCCCCCCAGCTAGTTTGAAACAAAAATCATCCTCCAGTTGTGTTTCCATTTACTGTTAGGGTGAGCCTATGAGAGTGAAACGCTTCAATAACTTTTGTTCACTTTTATGTTCTATACTCTTAATTTATTAATCTGCTGCTGCCAACATTTAGAAATTCCTGTATTATTTAGGATTAGCCCATCAATGTGCTGTCTGTGTGCCACTTGATCTGCAGATTTCTACCTTTGTTGTAAAAGGTTTCATGACCTGCAACATCACTGAAGTAAATCAAACAGACAATGAAAACCAAGGAGCTTTCCAGACTGATCAGGTGATTATGGTTTAATGCTGGGCTGAAAAAACATTTAGAATATATTTCTAAACCTAATTATATCCACAGTTTTGGGACGAGAACAAAGAACTAGGTCTGGAGTTTGTTTAAAGGTAAAACCTCCACAAACATTTGGTTGAAGGCATTTTTATTGAAAAAAACCGTAAAACATATTTTTTAATAGGGAGTGGAGCAACATTAAAAAGATTTGAAAAGTCATTTGTTCTGCTCCAAGTGGAACCTGACGTAGCTGCAGGTCAGTTTGCTCCATCCTCAGTTCATTTCCAGTTGTTACTATTTTATCCCAAGCTACTTAAATTTTCATAGCCATGTACTTGCCCATTGCAAATTATTTTATTTCTCTTGGTATTTGAATATTTTAAGTAATTTAGGTTAAAGAGGAAAGTGATTATAAAAATGCTCAAATCTCTCAATAATGTAATTTAGCTGTTTAATATTTTCACTGAGTATAGTTTTGATCCCTGTTTGGAACAGCTGACTTTTATTAAATGTGAAAGATTATGACCCTTAATGGAAATAAAAAGACTTACTTTATATTATTGGTTGTTCAAGTGAGTATTATTCCTACACTTGTTTATGTTACATTTCTGAATGAATCAAACAGAATTTGCTTTTATTTTGAAGAACTGGATGTGCTTTTCTAATGATAAACATAGCCCTTGTTCAAAATGTCTAACTTCTTGGCTAGACACAGCACTGTTTGGGAATAAACTCATTTTCTTCTACTTACTTTAAGTTGGAGCATTTGGAAGATTACTAGTAAATTGTGTACTAATTCTGAATTTAAAATATGTCAATGAAATAAACAGTAAACTTGATCCTAGATATGTTGAAGAAATAGTAGCGTCTATTTAATGACACAAGTTTAACTGAGTAAGATGTCTGAGGTAAGCTTATTTTGTTCTGAGATGACCCAGACTCATTTATCACCACTTTACTTTCATCCCTGATTACATGAGATAAACTGTGTTTATGAGTATCAAGTCTCAGACTTAGTGGCAGTTTTTAAAATGGGCGATATGGCTAAGTTAGTGTGAGCACTTTAAGGAAAAACTGCAGTATGCAGGTAATTAAAGTTGTATCTGATTAAGGATTTCCTTTCTGGTGCTAAACTGAAATGCAATTTCCATGTTTTAAAGAATCTAGACTGAGTTCAACTGAAGCTCAAATTCAAAAATTCTCTGACGAGTCACAAGTGATGTGAATAATAATGTGAACAGTCTTTAATTTTTTTTTTTTTTAATTTATAAAATATTTATTATATTTAAGATGAAGGAAATTTTTAAGCATTTTGGCATTAAGACAACTTAAATTTAAACATGCATGAAAACTGCGTGTGATACTGTAAAACCTTAATTATTTTAAAAGCACAGTCAGGATTTGTGAAACCCATTTGTGAAAGCAAACAAAAAAAATTGTGCACAAAAAGATGTGCTTGTGCACGGTGGTAATCATGTAAGAAAAGTCCCTTAATTCAGATTTCAAGTCCCAAGTCCTTTTCTTCACTTATGTGTAACATGAGTCTATGTTTCAGTCCCTGTCTCTGTCTAAAGGTGACAAAATCTACCCGACAGCACTGCTACAGTGCAGCCAAGTAATGGCCAAGATATCTGACTGGTACATTCTGTGCCACAATCATTAAACAGCATTATTAGTTAGAAAGAAACTAAGCCTAAGATGTTCAGAATATCTGGAACATACAATAAACAATCACAATCCTTGTTCTGCTGTTGCTGCGCTAAATCAATAAAGATGCACAAGTCCAGACAAGCACTGCATAACAATGCCAGCTCCCCTGCTTTATTTATGTTCTTTTATCCTTTGCTCTGTACCCATTTCACAGTGCAAAATGTCCTCATGTCATGGTTTTATCCCATTCCGACAGAGAGGAAACAGGAATGCAAATGCTGTGCTCTAACTAATTATACATCCTGATGGCTTGGCTGCCTGTATGTATCCACCTGGCCCATTAACTTTCAATTCAGGGAGTGGATTTTCCGCACCATTTCTACAATTAAAGCAGTCAGGACATATACATCTCAATTCTGGCTCATCTGAAGTCTTAAAATTGATGGACTTCATTAGGCTAATATGTTTATTTTTAAATAATCAGAAAAAAACAAAAAAAGAAAAACAAAAGCTTTTCAACAGCTAGTCAATTTAAAGCTCCTTTCATAAGAGCAGCTAAAAATGCTGTGCTGAATTGAAGCTATCCCACAATATTTTTCTGTGTTCAGACAAATACCCTAAAAGCATTAATCTCAGAAGAAACTGACTGTCACTTTCAGGAATTCTGGTCAGATACAGTGCTGTTTATACTTGTTACATTTTACACATTTTGTCACATAACAACTACAAATGTCAGTTTATTATAATAAACTTTTATGTGTTCGATCAACACAAAGTAGTGCATAACTATGAAGATGAAAGAAAGTGATATATGGTTTTCAATTTTTATAAAGAAATATCTGAAAATTGTGTCATGCATACATCATTTGCCCTATTTATGATACCCCTAAAAGAAATCCATTGCACCCAACTTCCTTAAGAAGTTGCCTGACTGATACAGTCTGCCTTTGTGTTATTTAAACTTAATATAAATACAGCTGAACTGATAGCTCCAGATGTTTAAGAAAATTAGATAACAAACAGCATCATGAGGACCAAAGAACACAGCAGAATGGTCACAGATAAAGTTGTTGAGAAGTTTAAAGGAGGGTTTGTTTACACACAATATTCCAAGCTTTAAGGGTCCCGCAGAGTACTGTCCAATCCATCATGAAAAAATCGAAAGAATAAAACACAATCTAACAGGCCAGGTAAGGAAAGCATTTATCACAGAAGCAAAAAAGAGGCAGATGATAACTCTGGAGGAGGCACAGACATCTAGAGCGCAGGTGTGGAATTTTGTCAACAGGACATCTATTAGTTTTGCACTTCCGACATCTAGCCTTTCAGGAGGAGAGGCAAGAAGAAAGCCATTTTTAAAAGAGAGAGCCAGGGGCGCAGCGCAAGGCGAAGCAGTAGAGCATGGGAAACACATACGAAGGCCTCTGTCCTGTGCGCAGCCGTCCCGGGTTTGAGTTCCAACCTCCACCCTACTTTCTGTCTGCCTACTATGGAAAAATAACCCAAAATAAAGGCCACTAGTGCTTCAAGAAAAAAAGGCCAGTAAAAGAATCCAGTGTTACGTTTGCCACAAGCCATGTAGAGGACATAGCAAATTTGTAAAAAGGTGGCTTAGATGACACCAAAATGTAACTTTTTGGCCTACCTGTAAAACACCAAGTGTGGAGGAAGATTAGCACTGTACATAAATATTAACATACAATCCCCACAGTCAAACATGGGGGCTGTAGCATTATGCTGTGGGGATGTTTTGTGAAGAAGGATGTTGCTAAATATGTGGTAATCCTAAAAGACCACCTGTCAGAATCTGCTGGCAAAACTTGAGATGGCAGTAAAGTTTCATCGTCCAACAGGGCGTTCCTAACCATGCAGTGAGGGTTATAATGAAATGGTTAGATTTGAAAACTTCTTTTTACTGACGCTCTCCTTCCAGTCTGACTGAACATATTTTGGAAAGAGGTGATGGATTTGGTAGATACATATTCCAAAAGACTTGCAGATGTATTTACAGTTAAATAGATTTTCCCGGGGGAGCCAATTACATGTACATGCCACTCTTTTTTTGGATTTATATTGGGAAAAAAGAAATGAAAACCATGTACCATTTTCCTTTAATGACAAAATTATTCTCTACTAGGTGTCGTTTTGTCTCATAAATTCTCAATAAAATATAAAATATTACAGTTTGTTGTAATGTGACAAAATGTGGAAAACCTAATTGGGTCGCAATACTTTTGAAAGGCACTGTAGTTACACTTCTTGTTTGAAACACAGCAAAACGAAGAATGACTTCAAATACATGAAGTGAAACATGAGCCAGGTTTGTACCGTTTTGATCTGTTTATGACTCACACTAACTTATTTTTTCAGTGTTACACAACCAGCTCATTTAGAAAACAGCGTTCTTGCGAAATGTCATATTATACAAAGAATAATCCATCTGTTCTCATTTACCTTCATCTGTGACTTCACTGCACTCAGCCTTGCCATATAACTGCATATTTACCAACCCTAGACCCAGTTTGCATTACTTGTCTCCAAGAGTGAAAAACCATGAAGCTATCTGACAACCTTTATTAAAAAAAAATGCTTTTAGATTCCTTACAGATAATTCATCTAGCTGCAGAGAAAGTTCACCCTAGGCAGCATAATAAAGGAAACACAGAAAAGGGCCCTCCTCCCTGTTGCAGCTCCTTTATTAAACCGCAGACAACAAAAAAAAATCATAACAGTTACAAATATGTCTTGCAAGGCATGTCGTCGAAATTCAAAGCTTCATTATTTCGCATCTTGCTCCGTGTGAAGCCGCGTAAAGCTGTTTAGAATTCAGCAGCCATGTTTACCGCTGCAAGAAAGTGTGACAAAGAGATATACTGCAAATCTAGGTGTCTAACTGAGACTGACAACAGCACTTAATTTCAGTGTGTTATCGCATTGTGGCATCATACATTCAAATACTCGTCGCCACTGGGAAATAAATTTATGATGCAATGCTTTCTTTGCGCAATGCAAGCGAGGATGTGTGACTTATGTCTTTGTCAAGAAAGCGTGGCACCTTGAGGAATTTGTTAAAACCTTCATTACTATGGAGCAGTCGTGGGTTTTTAACTCCAACTTTACAAAGGAGACTTTGGGCTTTAAAAAATATTCAATGTTTCTTCAAATATAGGAGCCATTATGGGATTTTTTCAGAAGTAAAATAAAAGAAAATCTTCAAATGTGTTTCTAATCTTTCCAAAATTGGCAATGATAATCTTTAATCCAAAAGTTAAATGGACTGAACTTATATAACGCTTTTCCAGTCATATAGACCACTCGCTTTACACTAGAGCCACATTCACCCAATCACACTCAACGCTCACACATTTATACACCGATATGCAGATCAACTTGAGGTTAAGTGCCTTCCCCGGGGCACATCGACATAGGGCAGGAGGAAGCTGGAATCGAACCAACAACCTTCTGATTGCAAGACGACTAATCTTCCTTTTGAGCCACAGTCGCTTGAATGAGTGACTGATTTCTTCTTTCACAGCTTAATAACAGGTAGGGAAGCTGCAGACAGGGAGCTGACTGATTAAGACCACACTTACTTCAAAGAATCGGAGGGTAAAATTGAGAAAAATCAGTGTTTTCTTCTTCATTCCACTGCCAAAGAAAGCTGAAAAAGAACACTGTTAATTTGTTTGCTTCAAATGGAAATATTTGAAAATACCATGTGAAATGTCAGATTATCAGCCCACCTTTACTCAGCCCTGGGCTTCATTACTGCTGCTTAATATTTTAATGGTTGATATTATTGAATTTATAAATCAGTTAAGGTCGACTGCAACTGTGAACACCATGAAAATTTATTCCAAAATAAAATTATTATGTTTTACTTTGAAAGAAAAGAACAGGATGCTTTATGAATACTGAGAATTTGTTAAAACAATAGTATTCATGTGCAAAGTAGAACCACATGAAACACCGAAAAGCTAATTTATTTGTACTTGCTGTATAATTTTGGTATTGCTTTTGGTTGTGAACATGTTTGATCGCTTGTATCTTACTTCTCCTCACCAGTTCATATCGACTTTAACCAGCACTGCATAAATCCAATCCATCCATCCATCCATCCGTCCATCCGTCCATCCGTCGGTCCGTCCGTCCTATTCACAGTCTATTTTTTCCAAGGTTCTATATTTAAAGGGTGAGCACAATGTGTAGAAACGTGGGCTACTGGGTACAAAATAAAGGTGCCATGTGTTGAGCTGCAATACGGAGAAGACAAACCAAACACCTCCGTTTGTAATAGACAGTCAGTGTTTTGTGCCAACACAGGATAACCAGGTACCAGAATGGCTTCTTCAGATCTTAGGATTATTTCCATGAGTTAATTTATCTCTAACTCTACTTTTCTTCAATATTCTTGTTTCCTTAACATATCCACGCTGTGAAAATGAATTAGGCATTAAACAAACAGAACTGTCCATCCTATTTCATGTAAATTTCACGCCTCCAGTAACAGGCCCCGAGTGTCATGCGGAATTAATTATTTGAAATAAAAGACCCCAACAAGCACACCGACATGCAAACACTTCAGCAACAAATCGTCTTAGTGACACACTTGCGCATTTCAGCGCCTTGAGCCAGACAACATGACAGGCTGCACTGTGCAAGTAAAGACTTCTTGTTAATACATTTTCTGATTAATAAAGATTGTGTTGTAATCTGGGAAAGCATCATGGCATAAAGGATGAGGGATTACTTTTTTTTATTCCTCTCAGAAACTAATTGAAAAGACACACAATGGTGGTCTTATCGCTCGTGTCCCCAGCTGAGCTGCGGTCAGGGTGAGAGATGAATGACAGGGTTAAAAAGGGAGACTTAATAAACAGCATGTGACCGCTGAATATGCAGGTGCTGGATTTTAGACCTAGGTGTTGTATTTTTTAATAAACCAGTATTCATGCATTCAGACTGAATGTTAATATACGCTGTTTGTTGTAGGCACCTTTGTGATGGATTGACGATCAGCCAAAGTCACTCTTAAACTTCAGTGAATGTTCCCGCTTTTCAGGTGGGACAACTGATTCCAGTTTATTATATAAAAACAGTATAATACCCTCAGAATAACTTTCTAAATATCACATATTTGAGTATAATGGTTAAGATATTTTCCTGCATTAGGTTGTGATATAATGTTCTCCTTCAACTGTAATCAAGTTGTATTTTGATGCACAAAACCAAGAACTCCCTATTCTAATAGTTCAAATAAAAGCGCCTGCAGCAAAATGAAGGACTTTTGCAGTATTCTTCCATCTGCCAGCATAGTATATAAAATATACCACAATTTGTAAGAGGCAGATTCTGATCAGGGAATAGTTTTCGAATGACAAGAAGGTCCCTGGCCTCTTTTCCCTGTGACCCCTCAAAGGAATGGTTCAATATGATTTTATTTGCTTTCCTGCCAAGAGACAGATGAGAAGATCTGTATCATGTTTTTGTCTGGAGGGTAAATACAAGCCAGCAGCCAGTTTGCCAAGCTAAACATAAAGACTGGAAACAGGGTCCAAGGGTACAACTGTAGCAAATTGATCTTATGGGGTTTTTCTAAACTGTGTTGTCCAAGTTCCCCACATACAGTTGCAGTAAAAAAATTACATCTACTCTTCAGAGACATTAATGCTAGATTATTTTGGGGCTTTTAATGATTTATTTGAACCAATTTATTTGAAATGATTTATTTGTTGAACTTGTGCCCCAGATATACACAGCCCCCACTCATTTTAACAAGAATTGTTTCTGCCACACACCTGGTGTAGACATCTACAAGGTTCTGGCATAATTCTGATTGGATATTTGAGCACTTCTCGTGGAATTGGTGTTCAAATTAGTGGGTTTCCTGGCACAATGCTGGCTTTTATAACTGGAGTGAGGTCAGGGCCTTTCCAGTAGCTTAATCTTATAGACTGCTTAAGCAATTCCTAAATCAGGATCAATTTCTGTTTGGGATCATTTTTAGATCACCCACGTTTCAAACAGCTAGCTGTTCAAATGAGATTAAGTTGAAGAATTAGAAGCTAACCTTCCACTAGTGCCATTTGTTTTAATGAGTAGAATAACAAAAAATAAGAACTACCCTCAACTACTACTAATTATTATAGCAATCTTGACGATGCTGAGTGTATGTTGTTTTGACTGACATTACATTTTTTTCTGAATTTCCCAACCTATTTTTTTAGATTAAAACAACATTTTGAATAGTTAAATGTTGAAGCTTGTGTGACTCAGCCAGGCATTTTCTTCTTGGTTATTCTGCTAAAAGGGGCTTTACATGGTCTGAAAAGAAACAGACAAACAGCCTCAGTTAAAACATAAATTGCGATATATCTAAGTGAAGTAAAGGTGTTCACAAATACTTTTGAAAGCTTGAGAGCTTTTGGTGGGTGTCTTGGGAGGAATATAAACCCTTTCAGAATAACAACGTGGCATTTGAGACTGACATTTGTACAAAATGTATACCAGTATTCTGGATATTCTTTGCAGCTGACTGTACTTCAACCCACTTAGGCTTGAATCTTTCTCACTTTCTGATCATTGATGATTCCATATAAAATACAGTGACCAAAAGCAGCAGGATTTCAAGGCAAGTTCTGTGGTGGTTTTTAGGTAAATTAGGTAAAGGCAAACTAGTCATCCATGCCCGTAACAGTGACCTGTTATCAGACACAGAGGGGATATAAAGCAGAATGCATACCCAGCTTAACATTATCCATGGTGTGTTAGCTACAGCAATGAGTTTTTATTAGGTTCCACTTGAGGGAGAAAAGCATATTTATTTTAATTGCATTTTCTGACTACACTGTAGATTACAGTACTTTTCAAATACTCTCTTTGTCAAACAAGAGAAACAAAGTACTGAAAGATGAAAATAAAAACAAGAGCTTTCACCACCTGCTTTACAACATCAGTTTTGAATTTTTGAGTTTTAGCATTAGGTTTTGGTCAACCTCATTAGTCCAGTAGCAGCTAGCTGGACTTTATTTTCTATTTTTTAATTTTATCTTGACAGAATGTCAGGCTGGTTTGTCCGCTGGTTTGATTAGAAAACCTGAATCCTCACAGGCATGTTTTTTTGATATTGGGACCTACTTGAACCTTTATACAGACTAACCATGCTGTAAAGGATAATCTTTAGAGCATCATTAGGGAGATACCAAAACTGCTTACAAATGTTTTAAGAAATGCAAAATAAGAGTCTGGTGTGTTTACACTATCTTCTAAACCAAAACAATACCCATCCAATGGGACCTGAAGTGAAGTACAACAAACACCTAGACACTTCATTGCAGACAACTGAAACCATCTATTGTTATGTCTTAGTATTTGACACCTCCTGTAAAGCTACACATTTTACTGTTCTACTATATACTAACTAATAATATGTCAAATTCTTGTAAAACACGTTACTCGACTAAGAATAAACTTTTGGCCAAAAAAAAGTTATGTGCAAGTTCTGGTGTTTTAAATAAATAAAATTTAAAAAATGGTTAAAACAGATAATATCAAAAAAATTCAGACAGAAGAAAGACATGTTTCCAAATGTATTATTTTCCAAAATATAAAGCTACTGTAACCAATAGTTACAGTAAGTGAGGTGTATATGTTAGAACAGCGCAAATGACTTCTAGTAATAATATATAGTTTGCTGTATATTCACATTAGCTACAAATGGCACAGCATGCTCAGCAGATAGAAAATAACATTACAGTCCAGCTGGAATAAAAACCAAAAGTCTCACTTTAGCATAAACTATAGGTCTGCATCTGTGTCTGGTGCATTTTTGTCAAAATGTCCTTATTCTTCATTCAGTGAAGTAACTACAGGTGGGTAGAGTAGCCAAAAATCTTACTAAAATAAGAGTAGCAATCCTTTAAAATAATATCACTTAAGTAAATGTATGTTGCAGTAAAACTAGTAGAAGTAAATTTCTTTCAAAAGGTTACTCAAGTATATGTAACCAGTTACCACCCACCTCTGGATTTAAGTAACCTTGAATGTGTCAATGGTTGTTAAGAAACTGCTGATGTACTCTGATTTTTATGCACAACTGTTTCTTGGGTTTACAGAGAATGGTTTGAAAAAGAGAAAATATACAGTACAGACCAAAAGTTTGGACACACCTCATTCAAAGAGTTTTCTTTATTTTCATGACTATGAATATTGTAGCTTCACACTGAAGGCATCAAACTATGAATTAACACATGTGGAATTATATACTAAACAAAAAAGTGTGAAACAACTGAAAATATGTCCTATATTCTAGGTTCTTCAAAGTAGCCACCTTTTGCTTTGATTACTGCTCTGCACACTCTTGGCATTCTGTTGATGAGCTTCAAGAGGTAGAAAAAAAACCCCTGAAAGGGTTTTTTCCAACAGTCTTGAAGGATTTCCCCAAGATGCTTAGCACTTGTTGCCCTTTTTCCCTTCACTCTGCGGTCCAGCTCACCCCGAACCATCTCGATTGGGTTCAGGTCTGGTGACTGTGGAGGGTCAGGTCATCTGGCGCAGCACCCCACACTCTCCTTCTTGGCAAAAAGCCCTTACACAGCCTGGAGGTTTTTTGGGGGTCATTGTCCTGTTGAAAAATAAATGATGGTCCAAACTAAACGGCAAACCGGATGGAATAGCATGCCGCTGCAAAAATGCTGGGTAGCCTGCTGGTTCAGTATGGCCTTCAATTTTTAAAAATCCCCCAATGTCACCAGCAAAAACACCCCCCCACCACCACCTCCTCCTCCATGCTTCACAGTGGGAAACAGGCATGTTCCGTTCACCTCTTCTGCACCGCACAAAGACACGGTGGTTGGAACCAAAGATCTCAAACTTGGACTCATCAGACCAAAGCACAGATTTCCACTGGTCTAATGTCCATTCCTTGTGTCTCTTCTGCTTGTTGCCTGTCCTACGCAGTGGTTTCCTACCTAGCAGGTATATTACCGTGAAGGCCTGATTCACACAGTTTCCTCTTAACAGTTGTTCTAGAGATGTGTCTGCTGTTAGAACTCTGTGTGGCATTGACCTGTTCACTAATCTGAGCTGCTGTTAACCTGCGATTTCTGCGATTTGTTCGGACTGACTGAGCTTCATTTCTTAAAGTAATGATGGCCACTCGTTTTTTCTTTACTTAGCTGCTTTTTTCTTGCCATAATACAAATTCTAACAGTCTATTCAGTAGGACTATCAGCTGTGTACTGTATCCACCTCGTGCACAACACAACTGATGGTCCCAACCCCATTTATAAGGCTTGAAATCCCACTTATTAAACCTGACAGGGCACACCTGTGAAGTGAAAACCATTTCAGGTGACTACCTCTTGAAGCTCATCAACAGAATGCCAAGAGTGTGCAGAGCAGTAATCAAAGCAAAAGGTGGCTACTTTGAAGAACCTAGAATATAAGACATATTTTCAGTTGTTTCACACTTTTTTGTTCAGTATATAATTCCACATGTGTTAATTCATAGTTTTGATGTCTTCAGTGTGAAGCTACAATATTCATAGTCATGAAAATAAAGGCAACTCTTTGAATGAGAAGGTGTGTCCAAACTTTTGGTCTGTACTGTAGGTCAGAGGAGAATGGGCAGTGTTCTGAGATGATAGAGAGACAACAGTAGCTCAGATAACCACTCTTTACAAGCAAAGTGTGCAGATTACCATAGCTAAACACACAACACGCCAAATCTTGAAGCAGATTAGCATCAGCAGCAGAAGACCGCACTGAGTACCAACTTCAAATGGTGCCAAGTCTGTCACCTAAAAACGGGAAACTGAGGCTACAATTTATACAAAACTAATGAGACAATACCAGATTGAAAAACATTTGCCTGGGCCAATGAGTCTTGATTGCAGCAGGTACATTAAGATAGAAAGGTCAGAATATGTTGTAACCAGCATGAAAGCATGGATCCATTCTGCATTGTATCACTGTACTCTGGTGGCCTCCACAATCACCATATCCCAATCCCGCAAACCATCAGTGTCCCCATACTTATTTGTAAAGGTGAATTTACCTCATCTCTGTTGAGAATTTTGAGACCAAGATGTTTCGCATTAGTTGTTAAATTGTGAACTGACATGGTTGACAAAATAATTGTATTTATTTGGGATGTAATAAAACAGTTCTTGACTCTTAATTTGACATTATTTTCCCCGTGATCTTCATTTAGCTAAACTGCAATGCTTGAGACCTCTTGTTTGCTTTTTCCAACATCCACAGAACAGTTATCGGAGACACTTTTTCTGTGAAAGTTTTTGCAGAAATCACTTATGCCTTTTCATCCTTTTGTTTCAGCGCTGGTGCCCTTTGTGGCCATGTGCCCACAGAGCCCTATTTGGTTCAGTCGCAGTTTGATATGGGTTGAAACCCTGTGGTCTGTCTCACAGGCAGCTCTTACCGAATCTCTTCTAACCCACACATGCTGGAAGAGTTTCATGACTGTCAATTTTTTTCATAACTCCCTTGGTAGTGCTATGTTTTTGATATCATAAATTTTTATGCTCTTATGCAGCTTTCCTCTCTGTGTCATTAAAAATAGAAGAAATTGAAAAAAACAGTTATCTCTTATGCAGTCGAACCTTCTTGGTCAAAAAAGTACTGAAACTTAAGCACTTTTTTAAGAAGTTGTTCAAATTCATTTCTGAGTTCAATGTCCATTTGTTTATCCAACTGATTTTTTAATGACTTTTATTTAAAAAACATTAAAATATTTCTGCCCATAAAAAGTTAGTTTAATTGCATTTATTTCTTCAGCTAAAAGGTATTTAGAGTAACATGTAACCACAGAAATCCTTGCAAGGCTGCGCTCTCCATTTTGTCTCAGCAATATTCACTGTTAAGTCGTCTGCACAAACTTGCTGAAAGTTTAAAATGAACACAAATTCAATTCAGTTCGAAAATATCTTATAAATCCTAAAGGGGAATGAAAGGCCACTTGTAAGATCTCATTCAAACCAAATATTATGAAATGTCTATATCATTCATAGACAATGCAAGTCTAGGCAGGTTTGTGTAGCACTGTTATTTCCTGTCTAGAGAAGGCCAGGCCACAACGTGAAAGCGACCCATCCTTGTCAGGCCTCAAGCAGACGTACAATTTTTACATGATTTATTTACAATACGTTGTTTTTCTTTATATTTTAAGACCGAAAGGGAGCTTGCAAAAACAGCAAACAAAAGGAAACTATCTGAAATATTAATCAAACTTATCTATTCAAAGCAAATAAACAAAATGACACTAACTTACCTCCCTAAGTAAAACAGGAACTAGAACAACAAATAAAAGGCAGTCCACCCCTACAAACTCCTTAATATAGCAAACAACATTGAAGGTGTTTTTACTTAGGTGCTTCAAAGGTAAGGATGTGGCTGGTTAAGATGAGCAGATGTTGAATGATGGGCAGTCCACACCATCATCATCTCCTCGTAGGTAATAATCGTCCATCTTCTGGGTCCACCAATTACAGAGAGGCACCTGCACACTCAAATTACATATGAAGAAACAATACCTTACGACAACAGTCATAACAAATTGTAAATGCAAGAAAGGACTATTAAATAGTTAAAATATACTTTAGAAGGAAACAGCAACAACACTAACAAATAGTAGTGTTATAGCAAAGGTAGTATATAGCAAAAGTATGATAAAAATAATCGGATTACCTTTATGGTAACCTATAGTAAACAATAAGGTTTTAGGCCTGATTTACAAGAGGCACAATTTTCTGCACATCTCTGGTTTTTAGGGAGTTGGTTTCCAAGCTGAGGAGCAAATTCTGCCTTCTGCATTTTGGATTAGATGCAGTGGCCTTATTCATTTATTAGCAGACACAAGTACAACACATTCACATTGATCTAAGTTACTGAAAATATAAGCATTCTGTTCAAGTGTTTTGTGTTTATGTGGCTGATAAATTTAACATCCATAACTATAGGACAGGAACTAGAAACAGTAATAGTTGGGTTCACCTCCACGCACAGCGTGGGCTCTGGGACCCATTTCCTCGAGAGGGGCTGGACTCTCATCTACTCTGATTGGCCCACGGGGAGAGGCGGCGGGCTGGGGTGGGTTTGCTTGTTGCCCCCCCAGCTCAGCTGTCTCGTATTGGGGTTTACCCCAGAGGATGAGAGGGTCGCATCCCTGCGCCTTGGGGTTGGGGACAGGTCCCGGACTGTCGTTTCGGCCTACAGGTTGAGCGCTAATGCGGACTACCCGGCCTTCTTGGCGTCCCTGTCGGGGGTGCTGGATAGTGCCCCTCCCAGGGACTCCATTATTCTGCTGGGGGACTTCAACGCCCACGTAGAAAATGACAGTGACACCTTGAGAGGCGTGATCGGGAGGAATGGCCTCCCCGATCTGAATCCAAGTGGTGTTTCATTATTGGACTTCTGTGCTAGTCATGGATTGTCCAAAGTGATCACCATGTTGAAGCATGTCCTTGTGCCAAGTGCACTGATGGACACCCTAAGCAGGAGGTTGATGATCGACTTTGTTGAGGTGTCGTTAGACCTTCGGCCTCAAGTTTTGGACACTCGGGTGAAGAGAGGGGCTGAGCTGTCCACTGATCACCACCTTGTGGTGAATTGGATCCGCTGGAAGAGGAGAAAGCCGGACAGACTTGACAGGCCCAAGCGCATAGTGAGGGTCTGCTGGGAACGTCTGGCAGAGCCCTCGGCCAAGGATGTATTCAACTCCTACCTCTGGGAGAGCTTTGACCAGATTCCGGGGGGATGTTGGAGACATAGAGTCCGAGCGGACCATGTTCTCTGCATCTATTGTCGATGCTGCTTCCTGTAGCTGCGGCCGTAAGGTCTGCGGTGCCTGTTGCGGCGGCAATCCCCGAACCTGGTGGTGGACACCTGTAGTAAGGGACGCTGTCAAGCTGAAGGAGTCCTATCGGCTGTGGTTGGGTTGTGGGACTCCTGAGGCGGCTGACAGGTACCATGAGGCCAAGCTGAGATGAAGATCAGCTCCTCCAAGTCTGAGGCCATGGTTCTCGATTGGAAAAGGGTGGCTTGTCCTCTTCAGGTTGGAGGGGAGTTCCTGCCTCAAGTGGAGGAGTTCAAGTATCTTTGGGTCTTGTTCACGAGTGAGGGAAGAATGGAGCGGGAGATCGACAGACGGATCGGTGCGGCTGCCGCAGTAATGGGGGCGCTGTGCTGGTCCATTGTGGTGAAGAGAGAGTTGAGCCGAAAAGCAATGCTCTCGATTTACCGGTCGGTCTACGTTCCTACCCTCACCTATGGCCATGAACTTTGGGTCATGACCGAATGAATGAGATCCCGGATACAACGGGAGGGGCTCGGAGTAGAGCCGCTGCTCCTCCACATTGAAAGGAGCCAGTTGAAGTGGCTTGGGCATCTATGGGCCTCCTGGACGCCTTTCTCTGAAGGTGTTTCAGGCACGCCCCACTGGGAGGAGGCCCAGGGGACGGCCCAGGACACGCTAGAGGGACTATGTTTCTCGGCTGGCCTGGGAACGCCTTGGGCACCCCTGGAGGAGCTGGAGGAGGTGTCTCGGGAGAGGGATGTCTGGGTGTCTCTGCTGAGTCTCCTGCCCCTGCGACCGGGTCCCGGATAAAGCGGAAGACGACGAGTACAAGTAACTGTAGGACAGTTTCTATCATGCTCTGCAGTTTTTAGTCTAGTTTTTGTCATCCAAAATATTGATTTCTCTCTTTTCCACATTAAGATGGAAGAAGTTCTGGCCAATCCCCTTGCTAAAATTACAGTGACTCGTTGACTGCAAGGGACTGGGGACAATATAAACGTGTATGTTATCAGCATCTAAGCAAGAGGAAACATAGATGTTGAATAAAAGTGATCTAAAAATGGAGCCTTAAGGAACCCCATATTGAATCTTTATTTGCCAGATGTATAAATGCCAAATGAAACAAAGTAGTAGTACCAGTCTGCAAATATATATTTTTTTATATAATATTTGAATCACTTTATTAGAGTACCTAAAAACCCCACTTGTAAATGTAGTCTGTCAACCAGTATGTTTTTAGCAATGCAGCACTGAGGCTCAGTAGTAACAATACAGCATTGCAACAGTCATGCAACACGAGCATTTGATGCATCACTTTTGAGTTTGTAATTTAAAAAACTGGAACTTGTTTAGGATATTTTGTTTTGTTTTGCAATTTGTCATTTAAAACCAAGGGAATTCGCTCATAAACTACCTTTTCAGTGCTCTTTAACAAAACTATTAAGTTACATTTTGTCATTAAGGCATCCAGGTTAGGCTTTTCTTTTCAGGTAAGGCTTCTTTAAAAAAGGTTTGAAGTTTGCAGTGAAGAATTGACAATCTGCAATATTTTAGGAGCAACACAGCTGAAGACACTGTAAAAAACTTGTGGGCACCATTTTAATAAAACTGTTTCTGTCAGAGATACATACATGTATTATCAGCAATATAGCAAAACTTTAAATGTATGTACTGTACCTGAAATCAGTTAAGGTTGTGCTAATTCAACATTCAGCTCCATAGTTGTAGATGTTAACATTTCTACATTTCTAGTGAAAAGCAAGATTTAAGAAAATAGACAGTTTACAAAGCAAAAGTAAGTTCATGTCTCACTGCACCAGCCAGATACTTTCTTTCCTTCAAAGGCCATCCACTGGACATTGAGGTGGAAGACATCAAATTAAAGGTCAGGTTTGAGGCAGTAGCTTTAGGGCAGTCTGAGGATGAGAAAGGGATGGGAGAGGAGAAGAGGCCAGCATGGTTTCCAATCTAAATTCAGATGGCCTTCCTACCCTGATGTTTACTCAAGAGTTATGTGTTTTCCTCAAGTAAATGTTTTGGGAAGGAAGCTACTCTTTTGAGACTGCAGCTGTGCACAGGGTGAGTTCGAGAAATAAAACTAAACACGATTTTGTGTGTGCTTTAAAGGCAGACTTTGAAGCTACTTTAGAAACCTCCTTTTGGGTTAGAGAGATTGATTTTTTTGATATCAAAGTAAGATGAAAACATGTATAAAGCTACAAAGCTATTCTTACACTCATATTTACTCCGGTTGCAACTGAGTTGCTTTATTTTTGTAGGCTTTTTATTGCTGTTCTAGAGTAAACTGGCAGATTCAGCTTTGCAAGTATTTCTTTTCCAACAGTACCATACGATGAAATAAAATAAATCAAAGCCTCCATTGTTATAAGGAATCTTAAAATAAGCAGTTTTTGCGAAATCTAGGAAACACAGGGACATTGTTTCAGATTTCTTTCTGATGTATCATAAAATTTATTTTTGCAGACAACAACAGCATGAGGCCAACATACCAGGACAGTGCTTGTTGTTAATGAAGAACTTTTATAATTAAGGTCACTGTCTAATAGAAACCACCCCTCCCCTCTGCATGTTATTTGAATAATATGTGTCAATGAAGCCAGCTACACTGGGAAATCATAATGTGAGTCATCCTCAGTGTGGCCTGTTTTAATTCACAATTATTTGCTGTTGGGTCAATTAACCCTTTGAGCAATAATTAGATAGTGGGATAACAGATTTTATATTACCAACTTGTCAAGATCAAGGCGCTTTTCACATGGGCTTAACACAACTGGATGTTTTTTTTAAATCTGTGTAT
>JAHHUM010001224.1:0-297278 GCA_036173005.1 Crenichthys baileyi | reverse complement strand
AGTTGGTTTGATTTTTATTACCTCCGTCTTTTGTAGTATGAACTGTTGATGCTATGACCATCCAAAGCCAGGACATTAGGGTGTCAGACGTGGGAAGGAGCTTGATGTCATGGTCCCCTGGCGAACGACTCATTCCATAAAAACTCCGTGTCCGCCCTGAGTCAATGAATACTGACACCTGATGAGAAGTTGAAGACACTTGAATATTTTGGGGAAAATGAGCATGAGGAGACAGACAGTTGACTTCGGCTCAGTAGATTTCTCCTCACCTCTACGGAGCCTGGGCTTTTTAACGGACACTTGAATGCAACATGACCCTGTCCACCACAATAAAAAACAAAGTTATTCCTCCCTTCGGGGTCTTTCCGCTCCCCCCAGAAATCTTTGAACGACCCAACTGCATGGGCTCCGGGTCACAACAGTGATCAGAAGGGGGTGGAAAAGGGGGGGGTTTTTCTAGTGGGGAACCCGGGGGGACTTTGAGCTAAGGGGGAATTTTAACCCGTCTATAAAGCCTCTCCCTCCCCCTTTCTGTGACCCCAAATCGATGCGGGTTGCCAGGTCCTCAAGTTGGTAAGGGAGGCAGGGTAGTCCCCCGGTAGCCAGTTCACCTTTGATGTTCTCATTCAGACCTTGCATGAAAGCATCCATTTTAGCATGCTCTTCCAAAGGCTGTCTTCTTCCAGTAATAAAAATCAATGATATAAGATGTAACACTTCTCTCTCCCTGTTTAATGGAGAGTTTAAAAACCTCTGGCAGCTTCACGACTAGGAAGAACTGGATCAAAAACCCTGATGAGCTCCTTGGAGAATGCAGAATATGAAGCACATGGGGATCGAAATCATTCTGCCACTTAGCAGTGCCCCATTGCTTAGCCTTTCCAGAGAGCAGGAAAAATAACAAACGCCACCTTTAAAGGCGCTCAAGGGGGAACGAAGAAGGCTGAAAGCTAAAATGAATCTCACATTGAGTAAGAAAAGCACGGCACTGGTCAGGACTTCCACTAAAAAACTCAGGAGGCGTGAGTCTAGGTTTCTCTTCCCCACAGGGGAAAGATCGGAACTCTGGGGAAAACGGCTGTGGGGAGCGGGCGTGGAAGCAGGGTTCATGGAGCACAGCATAGAAATCATTTTCCTCCATGCCGGAATTAAGACGGGCAATCGAGTGATCAACATTAGTGCGCCACTGCTGTCGGGCGATGGGCCCCTTTTTTGGCCAGATTTTTACTGTCACGACCCAGAGACAGAAACCCCCAAATTCAGCCAAAACACAAAGTGATAAGTAAAAGGTTTTTATTCAGAATCAGGATCAGAGAGCAGAAGAGCAGCAGTCAGCTTCCAGGAAACCACTGGAAAAAACAGAGAGACTAGTTAGTGGCTGAATAAAACTCAGAATCTGCAAATTTTAGATAAAGCCACTAACCCTTTTCTCAGTCTGGTGATGGGGGCACAGAATCCAGGGAGGAAGAGATCCAGACAGTTAATGAGGAAGCGTCCGACAGACTGAAGTGGGATTGCCGACTGATCCAAATCCCCCGGGGAAAAGAGCTGAAGCTGTGACAGGAAAAAAGAGGGCTGTGATTGTCCCCCTTGACAATAAGTCCAGGCAGGCTAGAGAGCCAGGGGCCTCAGGCTGAATAAAACAGTGGCTAGGCTGAGACGTAAATCCAGGGACAGAAGCAGGGTCGAATTCCAGGGGCTAGAGGCGTCAGACAAGGGGCAGGGAAGAAATAAAACCAGAGGCAGAAAACGAGTCGAAACCAAAATCCAATCCGTCAGACAAGGAGCAAGCAAGAGGGAATAATCCGTAAGGCAAGGCAAGGTCATGGAACGAGATCAGTCCGGAAGGAACGCTGGATAACTACTCACAAATGTTTTCAAAATCTGGCACCGTCTGCCGGACAGAGGGCAGTATATAACTGCAGCTCCACAGGTGTGTGGCATGACGGTGATTGCGCAGCAACGCAGCAGCAGACAGGTGAAGCAGATGAGTTAATTGCATGAGTGAGAGTAGAGCAGGCAGATGGGCCAGAATCATAACACAAAGACAGCAACATATTTAGAAATTCAACATGTTTCACATGGTGGGAGTGGTGTTTTTAGGGTGATGTTCAGGGTTAGTTTTTTACAACATATAACATTTTGCCATTCTTCCATAAAGTTCAGATTTACAAATTGCACAAGTAATAGTTGTCCTGTCAACAAATTATCCCAACTAAGTTGTGGATAATCCTCCATAGTTATCATGGGCCTCCTTCTTGCTTCTCCGAATAATGCTCTCCTTGACTGGCCAGTAAGGTTAGGTGGACAACCATGTCCACCTAACCTCACAAGTATGGCACAACTGAGGTTCTCAGTTGTGCCATACTCTTTGCATTTTCAGATGATGGTATAAACAGCTCCACATGAGTGTTCGTTGGTCTTCATGATGCAGTTTATTCACCAGTGCTCTCTAACTAACCTCTGATGCTTTCAAAGGAAGCTGGGTTTATACAAAGATTAAATTAAACTCCTTTTTATAAATTTATTGGCTTCTGAAAATAACTAGTTGCACTGGATTTTATTTAAGAGAATCAGAGAAAAGGGGGGCTGACTACAAATTCTCCTCCCAACATTTTGGTTTTATGGATGTTTTGTGATGATATGTAAAAAAAAGTTTAAAGTTGTATGATTGCTTTTGCAAGGCACTGTGGTCTCAAATGACATAAAGTTAACTCTGAGGTTACAACAGGCGTATGAGAAAACCTTTTACAAAATATTTTTAGAGAACAAGTTTAGGATAGAGGATTCTCACAACTAATTAATTTGCAAATCCATATGTGATCCAATTAGGAAGATGCTGTAATATCTGCACAATAATTTGATTGAATCGGATGCTCAAAGCAGCCCCAGTTCTAAAAACCATACCACACAAATTTATTAGCTTAGCTGCAAGCTTTGATGGTTAAACATGGTTTCATAGGACTTCTATACATCTCTATTAATATAATGTTATTACTGGTATTATGTCATCAGTTTGACTCTGACTTTAATGTGGAAAATTATAGGCATGGTATTCTTCATTAACAGCGGGTGGCCATGGCTGTTTGGCTCGTAGCAGAAATAGAAATGGACAGCTTGATGCTAATGATCCTAGATTTGCATTAAGGTGTTCATTCTACTGTATGTGGGTATTCAGAGCCAAGCGTTTCCAGCTGTGCTGATAATTCCACTGAACCTTACATACCAATACTTCAGTGGCTACTTTCTGGACTTTCCCCTATTTCTATAGTCATGTAAAAGCTCATGTTGTGGTTTTATTGCTTTATCTAAAATTGTGTTCACCATCAGGTTGACATCATTTCCCCTGCAGAATTAATACTCATCAAACAACCAGTTATGACCATGTCTGCTACACATGATATGTTTAAATTATTAAGAACTGTTGCTTTATATCAAGACTTAATTAGTTTGAAGTCTATAATAAATGTAAGCTCCTTTATTTAATATGATTCAATGGCTTTATTTCAGAAAGGATCAAATAATAAAAAATTGCCACATGAATTTGGTTATATATTGCACTGATTTGATAAAACTCCCACAGCATCAACGTAAACATGCTGTTTCCTGTGACATGTCTTTTTTTTGGCACTTCTGGCCTTTATTGAACAGTAATAAGACAGGAAAGAGGGTGGAGAGAGAAGAGGAAGACATGCAGCAAATGGCCTGAGACCAGGAATCAAACCCCAGACAACTGTGTCGAGGACTATAGCCTCTGCACATGGTGCGTGGCCACCCAGAGCCCCAACCCTGTGGAAACATTTCTATGACGCTAGAGTTATTTCCATTCACATTTGCACACATTTTAACATGCTGTCGAAATGCTTCTTATCTTGCTACATATGTTTGCATACATAAAAGTTAATTTGACAGACTTGATGAATGGAAGAGAAGTCCTGATACATCATTTACTTAATCCCAGTGCAATATAAACAGGCCATTGTGTAAAGAGGGTAGACAGATCTTGCATGGCTGACTGGGCAGTAGGGTTACTGTGTTATCATTTCTTCAGCAAATTTCTTCAGCAAATAAAGACAATTCTTAATGAGGTTATGGTCTCAATTGTGTGTTGAGCAACAATAGGTTAGGTTTGGCTATGAATAACTTAAGTGCCCAAGGACATTTTTAAAGTTAATAATTTTAATCAAAATGACCAAGTTTACCACCTGATTATGAGAAACTAACAGCCAAAAAGCTCTCAGTCTGTGTCATTTATTGTTTTATAAATACCTGCTTGATGAGGTGTGGTATTATAGAAGAATAGATGAAGAAGTAAATTTTTGCACCGGTGTTCTCAAACAGCAAGCACTACACACATATACAGAATGCAAACAACTTCTCTGCAAAATACAAGAATTCATCAACAAATAATTAGCAAATATTTACATTTTTAGTTAAATTACTTTAGTCAAGAAACTCTTCAACTGGGCTCTTAACATAACTAAACTACTAACCAAAAATTAAAAGGACAAGGAAAACTGATGAACTACAGAAAACAATAAAAGGAACAAATAAGAATAAAACTGAAACCAATAGACGAAGCAGTGAATTTGAAATCCATAAACTTTCAGACAACTGACTCTCAATGTTGTGTTAAATAGCCATCACGGTGGCTCATTGAATAAAGTGATGCAGGCCACTACTACGATGGCGGGAAAAATAGATGTATGCTGTTTCCAAATTCAGGGCCTGCATCCTTCGAAGGACCCGGTCTACGTGGGCCGGATCATTCAATAGCCATGACAACTGCGAAGCCGGAAGTAATCGGCTGGGAATTTGAACGGTCTAGCCTTCACCGGCTGCTCCCAGCCTTACCTCAGTGTTACTTCTGTTGCCTAGCAACCGTGATAGCGTGACACACTGAGCTGTGAAGCCGTAAAAATGGAGCCTGTAGGTTAATATCGATGTCTCCACTTTAAATGTACTGTATATGGTTTTTATTATTCCATTTACATATTCTTGATTGCTTTTAATCTTATTTAGTTTAAAATGTTCTTGTTTTATCTTTATCTTTTTATTTTATTCTCGTTCATTATTCAGCCATTAAAAAGGTTTTAAAATCATTTTTAAGTTAATAGATATCAAAAATATAACACTATCAATAAAATACATTGATGACAATTACCATTCTCAAATTGTGGTACAGGTACTCAGAAAACAAATAGATATCAGCCATCTACAGGATAAGTACAACAGCCAAACAGATGAATTTTTTTAAGCACACTAACCTTTGCTTGAACAGAAACTACTGAAAAGAGATTTGCAGAGGACAATATTTCAAGAACTTTGCATAACCTGAAGAGCACAGCACTGAGCGAAGAATGCGGATCTGAGAATGATACCAAACCCGGCTGAACTGTATTCAGTTGTTAACCTATGGGATACATACATTTGTTTCAGTTACAAGCTATTTTCAGCAATACAATAATAAGTGTATTTCTCTGAAATATATGTATTCAAGTATTTAAACAAATGTTGTTCAGCACTATGGGCATGATTTAATTAGAAACAGCCTTTTAGAAGTACAAATATACAATTTATCATAGCAGTTATGAATTTGTTTTAAGCACATTTATTGGATTCTGAATTTGGGGTTGGTGAGAAGCCTCACATTTTCCCTCTCAGGGTTTCAAAGATCACCAAGAAGTCTCTCAATGATCACATTGTTTCTTTGGACATTGCTGTATGAAGTAGAGGATATATTTACTGCTTTGCTTTTGGCTAGAAAAGCAACTTCCTGCCATTAAAACATGAAAACCAATGCAGTACTTGCTAAAATGGGAATGTGACTCTTTTCCTCAGGCATTGTGTTGGTATCTTGAATTTGAATAGAAAATCATCTGAGTTATGCAATAAATTTGTTGGACCACTTGGGTTAATAGATCATTTCAAGTATTGAGAGGAACTGAAGTGGCCAAAAGAAATGCAGAGCGCAAGGCGCCCTGCAGTCCCTCAGAGTTCAGACTGATACAAATGGAGGGACTGAAACAATATTTCTCTTCTGCACATATAGAGACTGGAAAGTTGAGCTCAGGCCTTTCCAGCCAACTTGACACACACTTTTTCTTGACAAATTTCTTACCATTAAGCATCTGCAAGGTGCCATGTGACTTGTGATTTATTACAATCACCTGCTGTGTGTCTGTGGGTGCAAAATTGCCTATGCCTGGAACGGCTGATAAAAGGTGTAGCATGTGTCTATCAATTAGGTATTTGCCCATTTACATGTTGGGGAGAATAATGGAGATCATTCCTGCATGTAATACATTTTTATGATTTGAAAACACAACTTCAAATGAAAAAAAATGAACGAGTATTTGTGCAAGTGGGTTTGTTTTCAAAGCCATATGAATTTTTGAGGCTTAATATTAATGGCTAATCATTAACTTCAATGCATCTAAGGATTAAGGATTGCTCCTCTAACAACATGGAGCTGTATTTTACAAGTGCTTCCCACATGCATGTAAATGTGACAAAAACAAGACAGAAAACCAGCTGAGCGTACGTGTTTTCCTCCCTCAGAGGCATGAAGAATTGATGACCTGTGGTGGCATATTTGGAGTATCATTTCCTGTAGTAATTTACTGCGGAAGGAAAATAAAAAGAGACTGGAATTCATGCTAGAATGCTGTCCTCCATAAATGCTTGTCTGATAATGCGAATGGTGGTGTTTTGCTGAAAACAAAACACATTTCTGCATATGTTCTTTGCACTCTGTCCTATTATGTTACTTGCACCATACAGACTGCCTTGCAAAAGTATTCATACCCGTTCATAATTTGTCACCTGCAAACCTCAATGTATTTTTTTGGTGATTTTAAATGATAGCCCAACATAAAGTAGTGCATAACTGTAAGGTGGAAGGAAATCAATATATGGTTATCAAAAAGTTTTACAAATTAAATTTAAAAATGTTGGAATGCTTTAGTATTTATCCCCTGGTTACTTTGATACACCAAAATAAAATTCTGATCAACTAACTGCCTTCTGACATCTACCATCTTTGTCTGAAAATATGGCAGGTAGCATTATGTCGTGGAGATGCTTTTCTACAGTTCAGATGGTGATCTTCCCATTGACTATGACCCTGTTTTCTGCCCCCGCTGAAGCAAAGCATCCCCACAGCATGATGCTGCCAACACCATATTCCACTGTTGTCACTGTGATGTACAGTGTTTCTGAAGTACCTGCAGGATTTTTGTTTGTGGTAGCTGAATAATAATATATGGTTCCATGTATGCGCTGCACGGTAGCACAGTTGGTAGCACTGTTGCCTTGCAGCGAGAAGGTCCTGGGTTCTACTTCTGCCCCGGGGTCTTTCTGCATAGAGTTGCATGTTTTCCCTGTACTTATGTGGGTCCTCTCCGGGTACTCTGGCTTCCTCGCACAGTTCAAAAACAAGACTGTAATGTTAATTGGTCTCTCTAAATTGCCCTTAGCTATGAATGGATGTCTTCATGGTTGTTTGTCCTGTGTGTCTCTGTGTTGCCCTGCAACGGACTGGCAACCTGTCCAGGATGTACCCTGCCGTAGAGCGCTGTAGTTTGGTTGTTTTTGGAAAAACCATCAAGGGGTATCAATATTTTTGTAATGTATTATAGTGTGTATGCTGCAATTTTCATGTAAATGTATATTCCATGTTATACGCTGGTGCTTGTTGAGTTATGTGGTCAGAGCAAAGGAAAAAAAAAAACAACTACATTTTATTTCAATATGCCTTGCTCTGTCTCAGCCATTGGGGGTCACTTATGAGGGTCTGATTCAATTATTCTTCCTTTCAAAACAGGAGGAAAACATTTTCATGGTGAATGGTTTCCCTAAATAGATTACCATCTCAAATAATTCAATTTCCGTTAATTTGATTGATTTCATACCAAGGGGGAAAAGAAATCTTAATTTAAAAGCATTGCATTTCTAATCAAACATTAACAGAGAAGCAGCGCCAGGCGAAAATCTTTTATTACCAGTTTCTCCACTAATTTAAATAGAAAATGCTCACGGCTGCCCATATTAAATATCACCATCACAATTCAGTGCATGCGCTCATATGCAAGATCTCCTAAAAATAAGCTCTTTAACTCTTTGAAGGCTGCATCCTTCCAACAACATGCCCTTCATGCGTAATCACAAGCACAAAAGAGAATCTATGGGTGGCCATTACAGCAGAGGATCCAGATGAAGGAGTTCGGGCATCTGATCCATTCCCATCCATTATTCATTCCAGAAACACTGGGCTTCTCTTTCAGGGGAGACCAACGAAATCAATCTATGCTCCTGAGCAACAAGGAAATGCCACACAGTAGTGGAGTGAGTCACCAAAACGGTACAAGACTGAAAGAGATAGAAAGACAAGGGGTGAAAACAAAAGTTGGGGGAGGTGTGGGGGTAGAGACAGTGATCCACAGGTGAAGTAAACCATCAAGCAAGCGCCAAATCAAATTATCACAAACCTGAAAAAGATAGAAAAAGGAAAGAAAGTTCCACACACAAAAAGCGAAGTGACATTTTTGACTTATTGAGCACTTCTCCACCAGGTGCACTCTGCAGACGGGTGCCCACTGGTGCTATGCTGTCAGAAAATACAGCATTCTGGCCACTGCTGTGAGGAGAAAACACCTTGTGGAGACATTGTGTGAGTGGCAGGCAGAACTGGCAGGCTGCCACAGATAATAACATCTGAAATAAATTTGATGTGTGGAATTCAATCTGTAGTGATGGGGACGGCTGCAGCATTAGAGCGAAGTTCTAAATGCTATCTACTCATCCATGGAATGAGGACTGACACGCAGCCTCAGAGAATAGATTGTGCAATTAGCAGCCTTTGTGCTGTTTTGACACAATGAAAAGGGGAAATGAGATTCAACGTTGTCATGCATGGCTCTCTGTGGCTCTACGATCCTCATAAGATAGTCTTCCTGTACTCCAGGTGAGAATAAGTTGAGACATGCGGAGATGTAATACAGCACAGAGAGAATGCACAAGGGAGAGTTATTAATAATCTGAAATATTTTATTCAGACTGTGTGATTTTTAGAGTGTTTCATTCTGATGTGATATGATTCCCATTCTGATGGTCATCACCATAAAGTGCAATACACAGTTCAAGGACAAGGGGGCGCTCTTTGAATAGACATTGAGCAAAAACGGTTGGAGAACCAGAGTTTCTCCAAATCTCTCAAATTATTACTTTAATTTTTGTTTTAGCAATGGGCAGTTGAGGGAAGTGGGGATAAAATATAAATACATAAAGATCCAACAGTATTGGTGATCAATACAAATAACAAAAACAAAGCTGAAATTCCTGATAAATGATACACATACTAAAAAAGGGCGAACAGTGAACAATAACCTTATTAATTCCTGTTTTCACAGGTCATCGTCTGTATTTCTCCTAGTAAGAACATTATTCAGAATAAGCCCCTTTTTTAAACCAAAAATTTGTTTCAGATTTAAAATCTACAAAGTGATGCAGTTTTAAGGAATTTAATATGATAAATAGTTGCATTTGCTAGCTGGAATTAGCTGGAATTAGCTTTAGCTACAACTCATATAGCTCTTTTTTGCAGAAATTTTTTTTTTATGCATGTCTTTTAATATGTTGCTTTTTGGGGTGATGTTTATTAACAGAAGCCTCAATCGTCTTGGCTACAGTAATAAATGCGACCTCAAGCAAAAGTACTGTACGAGAGCAGTTTAGTAAATAGGAATGTCATCAAAACGTTAATTTATCTCAGCAAATAATTTCAAAGTAAAACTTATAGATTATATTAATGCATACAGAGTTCTGCTCCGGCCATGTTATGGCCTACACCATCATGGAGAAGACTACTGACTTGTTAGTCATTCTGCATTCAGTTGTTGACAGCCTTCACGAGGAGGTTCAGCGACAAAAATCAATTGCTGAAGAAGCTGGCTTTTCACAGAGTGCTGTGTCGAAGAATATCAATGCTAAGTTGTGTGGAGGGAAATATGTAGTAGAAATAGGTGCACAGGCAACAGGGATAAACACACCCATAAGAGGACTCTGAAGCAAAGCCCATTCAAAATTTGGAGGAGATTCACAAGACTTTAAAACCACCGCACACAGACATATCCATGACATGGGCTACAATTGTCGCATTCCACGTGTTAATCTACCCATAGTCTGAAGTTGACATTTTAACAGGGCAAAAGGAAAATTACTGGACTGTTACTGAGAAAGAAAGTAAAGTTTGGATTTCATTTGGTAATCAAGGTACCATAGTCTTGATTAAGAGTGGAGAGGCACATAATCCAAGTTGCATGAGAACCAGTTTGAAGTGATAATTTGGGGAGCCATATCATCTGCTGGTGTTGGACCACTATGTTCTATCAAGTCCAAAGTCAGAATCTTTTTCTGCCACTTTTTCCTTCCACTAAGATTTCCAGTAAGGTGCTTGGATACAGCACCCTGTAAACAGCAAGCTTCTTCAGAAAAATACATTTGTACTGCTAAACAAATGTCTAGTCAGCAGTCATTTTCCTGAATTCATACAGTAACATTTCTGTATTAAAAATTATGTTTATGGTCTTATGTAATTTTTTGAAAAATGTAATTATGTTTTAATTAGCTGTAAGCCATAGTTTTTAAAATTAACAGAAATAACTGCTTGGCATTTATCACTCAATAACAATGAACCTTTATAATATATGAGTTTCAGTCTTTGTATCTAATTACTGAAATAAATTTTGGTAATATATACATTTATTTATTGAGATTTACCTGCATAATTGACCATAAACATGTCGTAGATACGCCTGAGTATGGTGGCTCTTAAAACAGTTCACATCTTAAATCTCCCCAAAACTGTTAAATGTGCTTTGTTTCATAATCATCTTAAGGCTGCAATGGTAATCCTTGTTCATTGTGCAACTTTACCTCCAGCACTTTTTCCTTCCACTAAACTTTCCATTATCTTTGGATAGGCACTCCGTGAACAGCCAGGCTCTTTAGCGAAGACCTTTTGTGTCTTACTTTCCTTGCGGAGAGTGCCATCAGTGTCTGTTGCTCAACTGTCAAAACATAATCATCCAAATTAACAGAAACAAACCTTGAAATATATCACTACGTGTGTAATTACGCTATACAATATATTAAAAGTTTCTGTTTTTCATTTCAGTTATTAAATAAAAATGCATTATCTATTATATTTTAGTTTACCGACATGCACCTGCCTAATGAACTTAATTGATGTTGCTGTTGCTGTTTTATCAGAGGATTATATGTGCTGCCGCTATAAAACTAAAGCCCAGCCAACTGAGCATAGCTCGGTTTCCCACATTCGAATAAACACCGAAAAACCAATAAAACAAAATTACTATAATACACCCATAAAGTGTCTGTGGTCCTCTGCGGAGGATTTACCTCACAGCGCTGCATGGCATTTTATGCTTCCCATGGAATCATTTATATTCCCTCAATTCTCCCACTGGGAATTACAGTATGTCTTAGCTGGCAATCTAAGGAGGCAATAACACAGCTTTAAACATTTTTAAAAGTCTCATGAGGAAGCGGTGTATTATTTCTAGACCAGCCAGGTGTCATTGCAACATAACGCAGCTCCCATGCAACAGCGAACGGCCCCTACCCTCTCTCTCTCCGCCCCTTATGTGTCTACATTTCCATCCCATGGCCGTCTCTAGGTGATTTAGCGCCGCCAGTCTCAAGCAGGTATCCAACATGGCGATCACGGGGAGCGGATCTCTCGCTATTTCTTTCTCAGTTTTCGTGATTTCAGTGGCGTTTCTTCACAAAGGTGAGTTTGTTTGTTTGTCTTCCTTTGCTGTCTTGTAATGGAGAATTATTCGTTCACAGCAATCAATAAACAAACAAAAAAAAAAAAAGAGGAAGAGGAGTATAGAGCTGTCGGGGAGAAGTTGGTGCGTTTGCGCGCTCGATGCGCACCAGCTTCTTCTCGAATCACAGCATCACTCAGTTTGTTTTGTTTTTTTTTTACTAAAAATACCCACGCTGCTCCCAGGCACTGTAGGGCTGCTTGTGTTGTAATTCTAGCTCTGATCTGAAGGGTTTTTTACTGTCGAATCCTACAAGAGTTGCTGTAAAAAGTAACAAACGGTAATAAAGTATGAGCAGAGATCGAACAGGATTTACCCAAGCGAGTGAGGCTGTTGATTTCCGGAGCATACTAGGAGCACACGGCTCTAGTTGTAGTCTACCGCATCCTCAAACACACAACTCATCGCGCTTACCCCATAGATCTCTCTCGGGCTCTGCGCTTCAGGTGCGCTTTAGAGAAGAGCGAAAAACACGCATTGCAGCTTGTGAATCCTCTGGCCGCGCAGCAGCTGCAGCACCGGCCACATGCGACGGTGTTCCGGTGTCCGCAGTCCGCACTTTCTCCTCCTTAGTCAGCCGATGGTGCCGCAAGTGAACATCTGACATGTCGATTTAATAAAGCGTGTAACTGCAACGATCCTAGATGTGTTTTTTTTAATGTGCACGACTACAGCGAGTTGTGTCAGATTTTTGAAGCGGGTAAAATGGCCCCCCCCGCCCCCCCCCCCCCCCCCCCACCCACTTTTGCAAACACTTCTGCAGGTAGGGGTGGACATCTATGCCCCAGGGTGTTGAGCAACAGTTGGGGTGACAGGGTTCCACTTGGTGGGTCGATTCTGGCTTATAATAACACATTAGTGGTATATACAGTACAGCAGAGCTATCTGCAGCACACATCAACAGGTCTGCAGAAACTCCTGTTTGCGTGTGTGTGTGTGGGTGTGTGTGTGTGTGTGTGTGTGTGTATGTGTGTGTGTATTGTGACTGCTCCCAAAATAGGGTACTTGTTAAAGACATTTTTGGACAGTATGTTTTTTTTGCAGTTCATTGGTTACAAGGATTTCATTTCACAGCTGCTGAATTTATAATGCTCTGTGCTGAATAGCAGCTAAATGACATTTACAGCATTGTCTAACGTCTCCTTGTCACATTAATTTAATTAACCTCTCAGCAGAATAAAATAATGCATCCTGAATGCAGAATAACCTCCAGGCCTGATACAGTGAGAGCTGTGTAGCATATGGAATATACACAAACCATTCCTTCATACATGCCTGTTTTTACCCTGACCTCAGGTTTTTGATGCTGGGCAAAATACTAATAGAGTCAATCCTTTGTTGAACCATTTTTGCTTCTGGAGTACGTCTTTACCAGATTTGTAGATTTAGAGACTGACAGTTTTGCCCAGTCTTCTTTGTAAAATAGCTCAAATTCTGTTCAATTGGATGAGAAGTATTTGTAAACTGCACATTTTAAGTCTTGCCACAGGCTCTCAGATTTTGACTAGGCCAATCTAACACATAAATATGCTTTAATCTAAACCATTTCATTGTAGCTCAGGCTGTATGTTCAGTGTTGTTATGCTGAAGGTGAACCTCTGGTCCAGTCTCAGCTCTGTTGCAGCTTCCAACCACATTTTAGCAAAGAATTCCCACACCATGATGCTGCTACCACCGTGTTTACCATGGGGATGATGTTTTTAGGGTGCATATTTGGTTAATGTTTTTCTGATCTGACCTCATGGTGTTGGTTTTTGTGGTAGTCAATAATAGATAATAAAAAAGGTTTTAGGTACCTTTTGAAAGCTTTTATTTTTTTATAATTACTCATCTACTAACACAGGATTTTATGTTCCTGATGGAAGAGTAGTCTCACACTCATGTATGAAACATTTGTGTATTAAACTTAAAAAGAGGCACAGGTAATAGCATCCCAGACAGGCATGGGGCTGTTTCTGGTATCAATGTATGCATAGGTTTCAAAAGGTTATTGTTTCTAAACTGCTAAGATTTTTCACCACACTATTCTTATGGTCTAATGTCCTTTTAAGGAGATCGCAGGCCCCATACCGAAGGGTCTACAGTTTCCTGTACCGCTGCCCCTCCCTAACTTCTTGCTGCACACTGTGGGTCAGCTGGCTGAAATAAGGCCACCACACGTTTCCCTCACTAAGGAACATAAATTTGTCTGTTTGAAAATATTTCTGGTCCAAGAGAAACATAGACAGTCATGCTGTGGGAATGCTTAATGAGATAGCACTGATTTAAAACTACAGTTGGGAAGCCATGAGCGGGTGTCTGTAAAGCTGCCGGCTGCAGGCTGGCTACCCGAGCAAGTGGCTCGTCTAATTAACCAGCTAGTCTAAGTTTCTTTGAACTGTGTTACTCTTTAAAGAGCAGATTCTCAAAAAGGTCTAATATTCTGTGCAAAAAGCACCTAAAATCTTCTACCAAATCTATATTTTTTGCTTTGGTCTATGAATAAAGGGCAAAATAATAACTAAATCTTATAGGTAACATCATGATAACACATTAATTACCAAGATGTATTATTATAGCAGCAGTAGCAAACATTTTTGTTTTTGTGTTTCAAATAAAAGCAGTTAGCTTCATTTTACTCAAGGTTACCATACCGTGAGAACCCAACATAAACCCATGGCTAGTCCCAGTTATCAAAAGAGAAAACCGTTCCTTCTCTGAGCACTGACAGTCATAAAACTAAAGAGTTGCCTCGGCTGAGCATCTCCGTTATGAAAAGATGAGACTTTGCATTACAACAGACGAATCTGTTTAGCAGTGTGTCTCTCCCTCGTGTCTCCTGGGGCCCTGCCTGTTGTAACGCATCAGATGGTTGAATTTTAGAGGGTTCAACGATCCCACTTATTGCCAGTTTAAAGCCATTCGTCAGGACTGAGTGATGGTGAAGTGGATCAATACGAGCTGTCATGAAGCCTCGAGGCGCTGCTGAAGGACAGGATCTCAGAGAAACAAAAGGAAACATACAGCTGTTACAGAGCTCTTGGATGCCAGTTGGCGTCTGACCCGGTGAGTGATTGACAATGTTCAGCTCAGGCTGCCTACGGTGTGGTTGACTTTGAAACAGATACTGCTGAAATCTGCTCACAGCGTGCTGCTCTGCCCTCAATTTGTGTTTGTATATTTGTATTCTGGTGGGTGGTTGTTTTTTTTTTTCCTTCTGTTATTATACAAGTTTCCCCTGTGTTTTATGATTGTCCTGTGGCCATGGCGGATGCTGGCACCGACGGGACATACATTCATACTTTTCATGCATATTTTAGTTGCACATTGGAGATAAGGTCATTGGGCTAGTAGAAACAGAGATGCAATGAGCAACACAAAAATCAAAATAATGTTTAAAACATTTAAACGTTCATAACCTGAAACTTGTCAGGACCTAGACTGTTAACGTTAAATTTTAGCATAGTTTGATGAACTCCAAGTGAAGTCTTGCAGTGTTGGAAATCACAGGCTCACTTCAGCGCAATAACTCAGGATGAGTGCAGAATCTTCTTGTAAAAGTAGCAAAAGGTATCCTCAGTTCCTAACAGACAAAAGAGATAAAAGGTGATCTTGTAGGACTGAGACTTAAAGCAAACTCTTGCACTGTAGTTTGTCAAGGCTTTAAAGGTTTTTCTTTGGGCTTTGACTGCTTTCTACTCATTTTATATCCAATTATGGTACTTGAACATGAGTGTGTATTGTGCAGTGGGTGCTAACAAATAAGAAAAGTAGACAAAATAAGAAGTAAAGAAAGGCGTATCCTCAGCAGATGAAAGGAAGAAGAAATATGAATAAATCTAATTAAGACTCAATAGTGGACTTCAAATCATCCCATTTACATATACATTACAAATAGCTGTTTTAGAATATTCACACAAACATACATATATACATTCATACATACATACAATACCATTTTATTAGGGTTAAACTATGTTATCTTTAATGTTTTTTGAAGAAAAAAAAAAAAAGAAAACAAAATTACATCTGTTTTTTTTCTTTAGGTGTCTGGTATGTATTGACCAAATATTGGTTCCCTTGAGCTGGGGGAGCTTTTTATGCCTGAATAATTGTAAGTCGGAGTTTGTGGCATAACAACAAAACAATAACAATGAAAAGAATTTATTAAAAAAAAAGGCCTGATAGCGGTCTAAAAAAATAAATTAAAGGGAAGAAAACTTCCAATGTCCGAAGAAAAACCTTGAAAGATGTTGAGTGAGCCTCAAGAAATATTCATCAAAACCTCTTTTAAATACTGCTTGAAAATCTGGGTAATTGGAAGATAATATAAAGAAATGAACGGGATGTATTAGTGTCCAAATTAAGAAGTGATGATTCAAAGTAATTTCCTTCACTCCAGGCTACTTTGAGGAAGTTATTTTGGTGTGATCAGGGGTTATAATCATCTTTCAGATGAGCCTAAATAAAGATCAAAATGACAACCAATGGAAATATAGGGTGTGGTTTAGAACCTTAAAAAATAATACAAATACACTTTTACCTGCTCATTTTTTAAAAGCGTCCCATCAGTAAAAATCTCACCATGAATCATAAGATTTTGCTGGGTTGTCCAGTTTTACTAACCTTGAATTGTGATCAGGAGCTGCAAAAAAAAAAAAAAATCAGACAGCCAAGGCCCAGAGATAAGAAATATTTATCAAAACCTCTCAAAAAACATCAAGGCTGCTGGGTTTTAGGAAGGTAACAGGAATAAATTTGGGATGAGTAAAAACTTTTGCACAGTAATGAATTTTCAGATTTGAAGGGAAGTTAACCCACACCAGACAGGGCGACAGAAAAGGGTCTGAAATAATATTAACCATATTTGATCCCCTGATGATATACAACATTAATATCCAGTTCTTCTGCATTGGCCATCTAGTTCTAAGGTCATTTGCTAAAACTCATTTTGATTGGCAACTCTGCAAACATCCTAAAATTGCCTGACTTTGTCTTAAGCCCTGGTGTAAGAAAATGCATGTAACTCTAATAAATAATATCTACCTGCAGGAGCTTGCTCAAAGTTCTTTTAATGTAATTAGGGATTGTAATCTCTATTTCATTAGGAATTTATTAGCCTAAACAGGGATCGGAAAATTAAAGGTTATTAAAATGTGAAAAGCTGAAAAGCTGAAAAATAATTAATGAGAAATTGAAGTATGACATTTTAGATTTTTTATGATTATTAACCTCCCTATTTCCTTACAGTGCTTTTCTAAAAAAGGAAATAAAGTGATACCCAATGGCAAAAAATTAAATAGTTTGTTTCCAAAATTTCTAAAATGAAAGTAGTTTGGAAAGACTTGACAGCATTGGGCATGAATCAAGGCGAGTTGACCTGGAGCCAGTTTAAAAACTGTTCAGTTTACTTTTAACCTTGGGGTTTCCAAAGTGCAGCCCTGGGGCCATTTGTGGTCTTTGGAATAATTTTGTGTGGCCTCTGCCCTCAGTTCAAGAGTGGCACAAGTTTGGCCCTCCAGCAAATGGAGCTGATACAGATGGACACTTTTTGTAAATTTCTTAGTTGGTTGCACTGTGGCCTTGCAGCAAGAAGGTCCCCGGTTTGACTCCCGGCCGGTGGTCTTTCTGCATAGAGTTTGCATGTTCTTCCTGTGCATGCGTGGCTTCTTTCTGGGTACTCTGGCTTCCCCCCACAGTCCAAAAACATGACTGTTAGGTTAATTTGTCTCTCTAAATTGCGCTTAGGTGTGAATGAGTGTGTGCATGGTTGTTTGTCCTGTGTGCCTCTGTGTTGCCCTGCAATGGACCTGTCCAGAGAGTACCCCGCCTCTCGCCCGTAGACTGCTGGACATAGGCAGCAGCTCTCCCGTGAACCAGTATGGAAGAAGTGGGTATAGAAAATGGATGTGAGACCCATTTTCAGATGTACCGTAATGTTAATAATGTTTCTACTTTGTTTCATTAAAATATTGCATGTTTGCATATTGCATTAATTTATTGCTGAGCAGCAAAGGGGAAAGAATACACAATAAAACTATTTAGCATTTTTAATTGGAAACAAAAAATGATCACCCCTGCTGTAAACAAAACTGACCGCTAAGGAGCTATAATTTTAAACACCTGTTTCAATTTCTGTTAATCTATCAATAATCCAGAGTGTTTCAAATCTCATCTCCACACTTTAGTGCTTTTTCTAAAATGGTTTTTCCTCCATTGTCTGTATGAAGAAGCACTTATAGAACAGTACACGGTAGATTTAATAGTGCACTTAATGGCCCATTGATATGTGGAGTATTTCATTGCCTGTACTATGAGATCACCATTGTACATCATTTGTAACAATAATATACTCTTCTATTTAAAGAAATCGGATTTATTGCTCATTAAATATACATTAAGCTGTGCCTAATAAGCCTCCGTCTAATTGTTGGGTAATGCATGGCACTATTTTATGCAGAGGCAGCTAATATAAGTTGCTGAAAGTGAGCTACTGGCACAGAATTGGCAGCTGAGGCATGTAAGGAATTTTGCCACTTGTAGCAGAGTTAACAAAGAAAGCTATGCAGGTTATGCACCTCGGAGGTGTGTAGTTCCACTCTATTGGTTCTGACTTCTCCCAAAACTGTTAAATCCATGTTTGACATGTAATTCTAAAACACCTTTTCTGACATACGTGTCTGCACTCTATCAAATTTTACACACTTCTTCAGTAAGCTTATAAAACACAGCACCGCTAATACAGTAAGTATTTGCACCCAGGTTTCTTCTGTTTTTGCTTTTTTTGTCACACCTATGTTTTAGATTACAGAATGGAATAGAATGGAAAAGAATAGCAACTCATTTGTACAAGCAGCACAGTGAAAGGCAAATGGAAGGAATATTAATTTCCAGCATACGAAATATACACTGTACAGTCGTACAAATAACATACTCAGATTAAAAGAAATGTGGAACTGACTAGGGTGATTTAAACATGTACAAAATGTGCATGTAAATTTGTGCATTGAAAAAAACAACAATAGACTATTTTCAAAACGTGAAAAAAACTGTGCAAATAACATTAGGGGTGCAAAAAACTTTTTCAGTTAGTTGGGAACAGTTATGGTATATGGTTTAACAGCTGCTGGGAGGTAGGATCTGCAATAACGTTCCGTTGTGCCGCAGTCTGTCACTGAAGGAGCTCTTCTCAAACATTTTGAGAATCATCAAGATGTTTTTCTTGGAAAATGTTCATTTTTTTTTCGTTCATTTGTGGTTTCGGCCGGGGAACTCTTCCATTAATGCCATTTTTGCCCTGTACATCTGCTACTGTTGATTCATGAACTGTAATGTGAATATAAAACACGAAAGACAAGTTTTTTAGATGTTCTTCTGGATTCTTTGCGGCCTTCTGAATAATTTATTCCCTTGAAGTAATTTTGGTAGGCCTGCCAATCTTGAGAAGCTTTGCTATTGTTCCTTGCTTTCTCCATTTGGGGATAAAGGTTCACCTGGAGTCCCAAAGCCTTAGAAATGGCTTTGTGATGTACTTGACCTCTGATCAAGGCATGATGTTGCTTTTTTCAGATCTTTAGGCCTACTTCGTCCTGTCAGACAGGTTCGTTATAAGTAATTTCTACAGTTCTTGTTGTAAGCTAGCCTGGGTATGACTAGTAAAAGGTTAATCAAACATAATTCTTAATTTAGAAAGGGGTACTGTGATTTAGAAAGGGGTCGTACCTAGTCCCTTGTTTTCACATAGGACTAGGTTGGATTGTGTCGTTTTTCCACCAGTAAATGAAATCATCATTTGAAAACCGCTTTTTTGCAGAATTTAAGGATGGAGGCAGTTTATAACAAACAGGCTGATTTTATTTTACATTTGGCCTTTCAGAGTCAGATGTTATATCAAATGACTAGATACGAAGAAATGAAACACCTCTAAAAGTTTGTGCTGGAAAAAACGAAAATATCTGTTTATCCTTGACTTTACCTTTTTTTTTCAATTTCTGAAACACTCCAGTCTCATCTCAAAAAACATTACCCTGGACGTTGGACATAAGGGGTTTTGTCCGCATACTTTTTAGTGGGACCGCTGAGTCAATTCTATGGTGTTTCGTTTTGTCAAGGTCATGGAGTGCAGCGGCAAATATGCCATTACTGCAAGTCTTGTAGTTAATGCAAAAAAAAGAAAAAAAAAAAGTCAGAGGACATTTCCATTTGTGCCGCAGTGCCACACAGAAGGACAAAACTGAGGATGATCAAAAATCTGTCTGTCTGTGACAAAATGTAGTAAACAGTCAATTAGGGGAAAGAGACAGATGACAGGTTCTTTTATGGTTGTGGGGACAGAAGCTTCCATTCACAGTGCTGTGGTAATGAGGAGAGCTGATGTCTCTGCTTATGAATATGACATTGTTCTCTCTTTTCTCTGGATCTGAGAGACCTCCCTCTATTGGCTACGATGTTTAGACACTGACAATCAGGCCCGCATGGAAAAAGGAAAAAAAAAAAGGAAATGCAATGATTTTGTTTTGAAAAGGGACAGAGAGTGCACATTAGTATGGGTGATGGAGCAATTACAAGCCATCAATTAAGGCTCACAGCGCAGCACTTTTCTAAATGAAAAACTCCAATGGGCAGATATCCTTCCTAACCAGCACCATTCACATAAGAATCACTATTATGAAGTTACTCAAAAACACTAGTGAGATATGACACATTCATCCCAGTCTATGTTTTGCCTGCACTGCTGTTTCGTTAGTTATTATGGCCCATCATCGATCCAGCTCTCACACGTAACGTCCAGATGCCAATAACTGCATTTTTACAAGCAGAGGATGAGGTTCAGGCTTTGACACCCTTAAACTCTACATCATTTTACCACAGTACACAACCTCTACTCATACAATGTTGGCAGTGAGAGCAAAAAAAAATTATGATTTCCAAATCGGCAATTATATTCATATGCATTAACTTAGAGTAGAACAAAAAGCTACATTCAATAAAGTTTGATGCTGCATCCACAAATGACCATAAAGAGGTTCCACGTAAAGATAAAAGAGAATGACCAAGCTAGATCTGAATGAAAAGTAAAAGGGAAAAAATGATTATCTTTCTTCTTTAAATGTTAAATTGACTTGACTTATGTGGTCATACTGACCACTCAAAGCACTTTACATTACAGTCACATTCACCCAATCGCACGCACAAACTCACACACATTCATTCACCCATACATCAATAACAGATAATAAACCATTTGCTTTTTTAAAATAAAACATCACTTATTCACATCTACATGTCCCATAGTAAAGTAAAAAGTAATGTAATGTTTTTTTTTTTTTAATACTATGTATTCAGTTTTAACTGGTTGGGAATATTGCTTGAATTTTTAGGCATTGTTAAAATTTCTATTAAATATTCTGATGTCCAAACATGTTGGAAAAACAAACAGGTTTTCCTTGTGGTATCCTAATTTTTCATGAGTGTAGCTTCTGAGCCGTACATCTTATAAATAGTTATTGTCCAATCAATGTTAGAAAAAACATCTCAAAACAAGGGCCACAAGAAAGAAAAACTTTGACTTCTTCAGAAATAAATAATTTTTAAAACTAATTTTACAACAGACTCAGTGAGGTTAGCGTGGTCTATGTTTCTACATGGTATGGCATTTCTGGGAAACTTTATTTTCTGTGTTTAAATTTCAAGTATGTTTTTTGGCTTAAAGTAATAATTAAGGAATTAACTTCTTCCTTTTTGGCTGATTGGTTGAACCTATCGGCCACTGGTTGCTGCTCACATGCAGTCGTTTCTAAGCAACCTCATCATCCGTTTGCAGACGTATTTCTGTTATTCTGATGATTCCAAGTGAAACATCTTCTACCTAGTTACTAACTCCATAGTGAAATACCTTCCCCTCACCTAAATGCTCAGATATGTTTGCTGAGCAGGCTGTGTAGAGAGATTTATTAGAGCTTGTTTGCACTAGCAGCTAATAAAATATCCTTGTTTCAGCTAAAGTAGACAAAAACAGTTTAACATTTTCTAGATTCATTTAGATTAGATCAATGATTAGGCCTGTCCTGGCTGATACTGATTGTTAAACTTTAACATATGACAGGAATAACTGAACTGCAATTTTTTTTTATGTACAACAAAAAAAACAAAAAAAAAACCTTTCAGCGTCTTACCTGCTGAACACCAATCAGCGCCTATCAATTTCTAATCTCTGGTTGATTAAGTGGTGCATCTCTCTTTTAACTGTAAAGATTTTATGTTTTTTTCTTTATCTGTGTTTCAATAATAATCTAAAAAATAACTGAGTATCTGCTATTATACCACTGTTCCTGGCTAAAATAAGCCATGCAGCATTTATTCTTTTGTTGAATTTTTTTAGACGTTGAGGATGCAGTTCACTTTATCAAAATTTGTGCTTATTGTCCCACAGGATCACCGAGTAAAATGTGTTCACTCATCCATGTGTCATCTGTAAACCTGAGATTTGATTAAAAAAAAAACTATTAGATTATTGGATTCATCAAAGCATTAAAGCATTTAAAATTGCACAGTCTAGACCAAAGGGGAATCAGTTAAATTGTCTAAAAACAGAAAGATGAATAACAGAAACTATTCACACACCTTCACTTTTTTCTGTATTTTTTTACAGACTTATTCTATAAAAAGATTTATTTATTTATTTTTTACTTTGTGGCACTAGTAGCCTTTATTTCATGATATACAGACAGGAATTTGGCAGAGAAAGAGACGTGGGGAAGACATGCAGCAAAGATCCCAGATCCCAGGTAAATCTTGTTAATTCAGTATTTTATAAGCTTAATTTTGCTCAAGCACTTTTAGCAGGTGTCTTTTTGGGCATGTCTCAACCGGCTTGGAACACCTGTTTTTGGGGAACTTTCTACCATTCTTCTTTGCAGATCTTCTCAAGCTTACTCTGGTTGGATGGGCAGCATCGGTAAACAGCCGTTTTCTAGGTGTTTCCAGTGATGTTACTTTGGATTTAAATCCAAGCTCTGGCTGGGACAATCAAGTTTGTTCACAGGCTGTTCCTTTGTCCACTCCTTTGTTGTCTTGGCTGTGTGCTTAAGGTCATTGTCATGTTGGTAGAGGAACTTTTGCCATAGTCTGAGTCAAGAGCACTTTCAGGCAGAATCTTTTTATATGTGGCTGCTGTCATCAACCCTGTTCCGGTCACAGAAAACAATCCCCACAGCATGATGCTGCCACCACCTATTGATTTACAATAGGAGTGGTGTTAGGCAGGTGATAAGTGTTTTTTTTCTATCAGAAATGACGCTTGGAATCAAGGTAAAAAAGGTCTGTTTGATTTAACCAGACAAAGAATTTGGTTTCTTCTGATCTCATGATCTCTAAGGTCCTTTTTGGCATATTTTAAGCAGGTTGCCTCATGCCTTATAGTTAGAAGTGGCTTCCATCTGACCACTCTATCTTGAGTGGCCAGCAATGGTAGCCCTTAAAAATGGTTACCTTACTATCTCAAAAGACAATCCCTGAAGCCCTCCCTTGTGACTATTAAGTTTTTGTCCACCTCTCCGACCAATGCCCTACTTGCTTGATTAATCAGTTTGGTTGGCCAAGCCAATCTAGTGGGGGTCCTGGTGTTTTTTCAATTTCCAAATTTTGGAGACTGCATTGGTTTTCAGTGCTGGTGATAATTATTTTGTTTCCTTCCCCAGATTTTTGTTTTGACACAATTCAGTCTTGGCGGTCTAATAAGATTCCCATTGACTTCATTGATTGGTTTCTGCACTAATGTGGACTATCAACTGTGATATACAGACAAGTGTATTCCATTTTAAATCATGCCCAATCAATTGAATTTACCCATGGTGGACTCAAGCCATGTTGCAGAAGCATCTCATTTATGATTGCTGGAAATCTACCAGAGCTCATAGTGTTATAGGAAGGGGTTTGAATACTTATGTACATATAATGTTTAAATATTTACACTTTTTATGAAGTTACTAAAATGTTATAAAATAAGTTTTCTCTTTATCATTATGGGCTATTCAAAGTTTTAAAAGAAAAGTGTGCTCAAATTTGTTTTAGAATAAGTCTGTGGAATGTGAGACAAGTGAATGGGTGGGAATACTTTCTTGCAGCACTGCACTGTTCTCACTTTTGTCCTGCCTTTTACTAAGTACAACCAAAATTTAAATATCTTTTTGGCAAAATATTCTGCCTGCCAGGTCGATCGTGGCTAAATAGAGGTCCAACAAAAGGGGGACCCTTGACTGCGGTTGACAAGAACTTGCAACATTAAGGCTAAATAAAAGGTGATCAATAGAGAGAAGAAAGGACTCTGTGAGAATGAAGAGGGAATCTTTAGTTATTGAGCTCTTGCTAATCCACTGCTTGAATCATAATGAAAGGGGGTTCTGGTTCACTAATCGACAGCTGCAGTGTTTGGCTTTCAAAATGAAGAGTTTTGTCTCTTCTGCTGAGAAAATAAAATGACAGAGAAGAGGTTTCTCAATAGCTGCTCATTCCCTTTTTAGGTGGCGGTTATCTGCTATGTCCAGTGTGATTTGACAGTGGGTTACTCACTTCAGGAGTCCAAACTAGAGTTTTTCTTTCAGACAACAAGGAGATGAGCAGCAGCTTTTTTTTGTTCTCCTGGGCTTGTTTTGGCACATCTAAGCTTGATAAAATAACCACAGTGCATGGTGGCACACAGAGGAAATAATGCAGTGCTACTGTACAGAATCAAAACATCGACAGAATGCAAACAGTGCGGTAATCAATAAATCTAAGGCTGTTAATAGAAAAGCAATCTGCTGTAGCTGGCACATTTTAGCCTGTGATAAGAGTGAAAATGTGAAAAATCTTGTTTATATACACTCAGATGTTGGAGGACAGGCCTGTTCTTACTTTACACCATCCTGAACAATCAGTCGCTCTCGTTCTCGTCGAAGTGCTGTTTGCAAATGCATTTATGCAGGCATGAATGAAATATTATTCCCTTACACAGCAGGATACAGCCAGTTTCGGGGACATTACAATAGCTGGGTCCCTCCAAGTTGCTGTGTTGCTTTTTCAGCATTGCCCCTAAAGCCCCCTAATGTTTTTGTGATTTTATTTAACAACACACCAAGGGATGCCAGCTGGAAAGAACTCACAAATCTTAAGGAAACAACAATACACAGGGGAAGTATGGCAAAAGGCTAGGAAAATAGAATGTCCGGGTTTATAGAAGCAATATCCCTGAATGAATTCTACATTTTTTGAAAATGCATTTATGCAATGTAATTTTCTTTTTTGGTTAAAAAAGGGCTGTTTATGTATTTACATATCCACTATAAGCAACAAGCTCACGAGTTTCTTCTTGTCCTTGTGACTTTAAAATTAATATCTGTGTTGAGATATTGGCTTTCATATTAAAGTGTAACTGAGGTTGAAGTTAGAACTATGAACTCAGCTTTTCTGTTTTTATTAAATTTATTTGCTTCTATATTTTTATGCTAAAAGTTGCACTCTATAGAAGAAAGCAAGACACAACATAGTCTGATATTTTTTATTGAATTGTGTGGTCAACATAAAACATCGCTTTGCAGATGGCTCCTTTTCACAAACAAAAACAGTAGGCACAAAAACAGCTCAAGTACAAAATCTTGAATAAGGCAAAATGGCTGACACCTCTTCCACTTGAAAGTGTTTCAGAAGTCCATATCAGTGGTTTAGATTTACAGCTAATGCAAATGTTCCCATTCCAGTCGGTCTGAACAATTTTAGAAAAATATACAATGGCGACATTAATTGGTAAATACTAAAATGACAATTTCAGTTACTATAAATCCACATTTTCTTTACTCCTCTCTTCATAATGTGTGCCTCTAATGCCCTTTATGACCTTTACTAACCTGGGCACTTTCATCTCTGACCCAACCCTACAGACTGAACATGTTATTGACATGCAAAGTGTTAATTCCTTAGAGTCATTTACCATACATAAGCTAACAATAATTGCATTCCAAACAGTTCTTTTGATCTCATGATATGACCAGTACGCCCAATAATAAAGCGATGACAATATATTTGCGATTATTGAGATATTGTCCAGCCTTATCCCCAACCAAGTTATTTGGAGACAATAAAATAAGCAAAAGTTCTTTTATGTTGTTTAGATGACTTACAGTACATCATGTATGTACCTCTTTAAGAGAAAACAAATATTAATTTATATGACTTTTGTTGATTTTTTTGGGGCTCTGGGTCAGTTCTCCCCATCACCAGAAAGACCAAAACTTTGAAAGTAAGTAATAACAAAGCGGCAAAATGACATGAACACGCTTTAAATAAAAGTGTTTTTGCTGAATATGGAAAATTGTATGAACAGTGACATCAGAATGCGAATAAGGACTTTTAAGGCTAACTAAGTTATTTTTGAAAAACCAGAGCAAAAAATATTTTTTCAGTTGTGGTCTATCATATCCTTACATGATCTACCAGGGTGGGCCATTTATATGGATACACCTTAATAAAATGGGAATGGTTGGTCATATTAACTTCCTGTTTGTGGCACATTAGTATATGTGAGGGGGGAAACTTTTCAAGATGGATGGTGGCCATGGCAGCCATTTTGAAGTTGGCCATTTTGAATCCAACTTTTGTTTTTTCAATTTGAAGAGGGTCATGTGACACATCAAACCTATTGGGAATTTCACAAGAAAAACAATGGTGTGCTTGGTTTTAACATCACTTTATTCTTTCATGAGTTATTTACAAGTTTCTGACCACTTATAAAATGTGTTCAATGTGCTGCCCATTGTGTTGGACTGTCAATGCAACCCTCTTCTCCCACTCTTCACACACTGATAGCAACACCGCAGGAGAAATGTTAGCACAGGCTTCCAGTATCCGTAGTCTCAGGTGCTGCACATCTCGTATCTTCACGGCATAGACAATTGCCTTCAAATGACCCCAAAGATAAAAGTCTAAGGGGGTCAGATCGGGAGACCTTGGGGGCCATTCAACTGGCCCACCACGACCAATCCACTTTCCAGGAAACTGTTTATCTAGGAATGCTCGGACCTGACACCCATAATGTGGTGGTGCACCATCTTGCTGGAAAAACTCAGGGAACGTGCCAGCTTCAGTGCATAAAGAGGGAAACACATCATCATGTAGCAATTTCGCATATCCAGTGGTCTTGAGGTTTCCATTGATGAAGAATGGCCCCACTATCTTTGTTAACCTCGGCGACATGTCAATGGCTGTAAACAAAAAGAAACTTGTTAATAACTCATGAAAGAATAAAGTTATGTTAAAACCAAGCACACCATTGTTTTTCTTGTGAAATTCCCAATAGGTTTGATGTGTCACATGACCCTCTTCCTATGGAAAAAACAAAAGTTGGATTCAAAGTGGCCGACTTCAAAATGGCTGCCATGGCCACCACCCATCTTGAAATGTTTCCCCCCTCACATAAAACCATTCCCATTTTATTAAGGTGTATCCATATAAATGGCCCACCCTGTACATTGTATGTCTGTCCCTTAATCAGAAAAAAAATGTGTTTGTATTCCAACTGCCTCAGCAAAGATGTACCTTGAATTCTTTACAACTCTTTGTAATAGGTAATGTTTACAATAATTGTGGAGATAAATAATTAATAGCATTTTCTGAAGATTTCATATAATACCCTATTGGGTTTTGGTTGTGGCCTTGATCCTTATTTAGGCCTGTTGGCCTTGAAAAATGGTATGATTATTACCTGTGATCAGACTAAGGCAGATATGAGCAACCCAGATATGTAGATAATATTAATCAGAACCATTAAAATTTTTTTTTTATTATAAAGTATTAGTAGATAAAATGAAAATTACTTAAAATCATCAGTTATCAAAGAAGGTATGAAATGTCCTGCAGACAGGTACGAATGGAAACACTGACTGTTAAAACCAAAGCTGCAGAAGTACAAAATAGTGAATGAGCAGAATAATCAGCACTTATCCTTACTAGTTTTAATTTCTTATCCAAAACTGTAAAAAACTGAAGCAGTTTGTTTAAATTTTCGAATGACGCATAACAGCGAGAGGGGTCAGATGGGACCAATGGGGCCGATAAATCAGAGAGCTGGAAACATGTAAAACACTTTAATGTTCTAAAAGAAATAGCATTCAGCTAAACATTTATTTTAGACTCTAATATTTCAACGTAACCATGCAGTGTGTTAAAGAAAAATGAAAGAGTTAAATGAAACAAAGAGCAGGCCTGAAGTGGAATCAAAAATGTGGATTTTCAATGAAATGCATGTCTGCATCAACACCAGAACACCACTCTGTATCTCTTATGTGAGTGTTTCTTTTCGCCGTTTTACACTTTGAATTGCTTCTTTGTCTTAGATTCACAAAATGCTATGACACTTGTATTCCACCGTACAGATGCCACTGAGCTGGCAGCAGTGTCACTGCAGTGAGAAGCCTACATTAGTCTTTCTTACTGTTTGCATGGACCCAGTGTTTGTATCCAAGACAAGTGAAGAAAAAATGAATTCCCCTGATGAGATTTTACCCATCTTGAATTGTTAAAAAAAAGGAAGAATCAATAGGTGAATAGGTCAAAAACTACACTTTTGAGGCTCTTGATTTTTGCCTGAGTGCTTGCCAAATTTCTCTGTGTGTGGGGGCGAAAATACTGGAATTCATACTCAGTTCCTTTACTGTTGACGAAGATGATAATGACTTCTGAGACTTAAAAAGCAGGAAGCTATTGAAGGAATAGTTTTCCTTCATGACTAATGTGGTCATGTGTTATGTGGGCCTGAATAAGACAAATAATTTACTACTGATCCCATTTCTGTCATCAGCAGAAGTTTAACTGGAACTTGTAATTTTGGCTTGGCATTCTGACAGTTAGCCTCACTCTTTGAACTCTAGCAGTCATAGACAAGTATTTCCTAAATGCAAAAGTACTTTGTTAAAATAAGAGAATAACACATTGGTATTCTGCATTACTGTGCCTTGCAAAAGTATCCATACCCCTTGAAGCTTTTCAGTGTCACATTAAAACCACAAACTTCAGTGTATTTTATCAGGATCTTATAAGGGAGGCCAGCACAGACTAGCTCATCATTGTGAAGTGGAAGGAAAAAGATATGAGGTATGAAATGTTTTCTGAACTATAAAGCTAAAAAGTTGACACTGCTGCTACCCTGAGTGAATAATTTGTAGAACTGTCTTTGGTTGCAAATACAGGTGAAGGTCTTTTGAAGTGTGTCTCTACCAGGTTTGCATATCTAGAAACTAAAATATTTGCCCATTCTTCTTTCCAAAATAGCTTGGACTCCATCGGATTGAATAGAGAGGATCTCTGAAGGCCAATTCTCTAGTCTTACTACAGATTCTTATTTAAATTTAGGTTTGTACTTTGACTAACACGTAACTCGGATCTAAACACTTCCATTGTAGCTCTGTATCTATGTTTACATTCATCCTGCTGGAAGGTTAACCTCCAACTCAATTTTAAGTCTACTGCAGCCTCTATAGTTGTCCAGCAATGTTCTGTATTTAGCTCTATTCATTGTTGTGTATTTGCTGTTCTTTTGTGGTCTCATCTGACCTGAGCACCTTCTTCCACATGTGCACTTGATGTGTTTCTTACATGGCTTGCAGGAAACTGCAAACTGAACTTTTTTATGCTTTCGTTTAACAATTGCTGCCACTTTTCTATAAAGGTCAGATTTGTGGAGAACACGACTAATAGTTGTCCTGTCAACAAATTCTTCAACCTAAGCTATGGATCTCTGAACTTTACAGATATGGTAAAGGTCCAGGGGGTGTGAAACATTGCCTAGATTAAAATAACATAGTGGGCCACTTAAATCTAGTCTGATTTGAGCTAATTAATGATATTATGTATCTTTGCCAGTCTTGGTATGGTAAAATAATTTTTAAAGATAAAGTCACAGAACTGATCAAGGTTGTAGAAAACCCTTTCAACGTGAATTATAAGAGATTTTGATGCTGCTTACTCAGAAGTGAGCTGCCACCTGACATGTTGGTGCTGCCTTCCTCAGGGGGCATGGTGTTCTTCAGTTATCAGTGCAAAGATAGACCTATCTTAATTACTCTCACATGCAGCACTATAATCTGTCATTGTCAGCCTGATCAAGACTGTGCAAACCAAGCACTAAGACTCATTCACCCAAACCGGAGGCCTATTGATTACTTCTCATACTTGAGTCATTGCAGTGCAGAGAGACATGCGAGGCAATAGAGCTAATGGAAGGGGGGAACTCAAAGTCACATTGTTTACATCTAAGATGACAGGTAAATGTATTTGAAAGGAAATATGAGCTTGATGTATTGGCTCCCAAATAACTGTCTGTCTGCCGTTAACAGGCTGCAGAGCATTTAGCTGCTCTGTAGTGTAGGTGAATGCAAAACAGTTATCGCCCCTGTTAGTATTCAAAGTTTTAAACAAAAAAGGATGCAAGTCACGGTGAGAGGGTTTTTCTTTATCTTGGCAGATCATCAATTATATACAGGTGCCTAATTACTTTCACAAGCTTTCTTCCATTTCTATTCACTCTCCCACTGTATTAATGCATTAAGATTAAATGTCTTATTCTGAGGATGAATTATAATGTTTCATAACTTTTTTATTTCATGGGCTTCAGGGTATAATTGTGGTTGTAAAAAGAAAGTACACTACAATTCTCAGGCTTTGCATATAAAGGCTTACATAGGATTTAGGAGGGATTTCTGTAAAGCCAAAGACTTGATGCAACTGGCTGTGCTTCCTTAGATGGATAGCTTTTTACCAGTCTGCATTATAAATTGAATGTGACTCCATTGTGTAATAATTTGCATGAGTTTTATAACTTAACTTCATTGCTTGGCTGACCCAATTTCAACAAAGCTTCAGCTCACTTTAGCCTCCTATTTGTTCCTTAAATACTTTGGTATACAGAGGAGTTCATGGCCGACTAAATGACTGCAAGGTTCCTATGTCATGACCCCTCCATGATTTTTTTTGTGGTGAAGTGCTGTGTTTGGTTTTCTCTAGAGCTGAAAAAAGACAGTTGTGATAAAATGTTTTCCTGATATCCAAACATGTGGCTATGCATTATGGTCAAATATCTCTACTTTGGTCTCATCTGTCTAAAGGACATTTTTTCAGAATGATTGTGGTTAATTCAGATGTAACCTTGCAAGTCTAAGTCATAGACAATAGAAATAAACTGAATTGAGGTGAACTGGATTATGCTGGTGTCGATTCTCAGTCGTACAGAATCGACATCAACTAGATGCTGCTATTTAAATGCCGTTGATGAACTGATCATCAGCAGATATGAGTACTTAAATAAAAACAAGACATTAGGTAGTTTCTGAGATTGTGCTATGCTTGTGTTTAATAAAACTTCAACACACCCCAATGATACTCCCCATCAATCTGAGAAAGGTTATAAGGACAATTGCATACATTTGAGACAGCTGTCAATCTTCCCAGAAGTGGACATCCCAGCAAAGTTACCCCAATGTAAGATGTTGCAAAGTTCAGAGAAATAAATGAAACACAGAGACTTCTGGGTCAAAGTCTTTTAGACAGATGAGAGCAAATCGGACATGTTTCTCCATTATAGACATTGTAAGGTCCTGATATGCATGTTTGAATAAAATCAAACCCAACACATCAGAATAAACACCCAATAACCAACTGTCAAGCATAGAAGTGAAGGGGTGAGGATTTGGGCTTGCTTTGGCACCACAGTACCAGCGCTTCCTGTCAGTTGATTGGGCATGTACTCCTCTATATGCCTCAGCATACAAAAGGTTAAATTATCTAGGAGCAAAAAATTAGCTAATCAAGCAATCAAAAGTAGTTATATTCTTAAAAATATATGTAAACTAGAGTGGAACATTTTTTTCCATCTTCATGGGAAAGAATGCTAAAGAGGTACAGAAAACAACTGAGTTATTGCTGTTAATGTCATTTGATGAAGGCCCGAGGTGCAGGTTAAACGGGTGTCAAAAGCTCCTTTAATGTGAAAAGAGATACAGGTGTAGAACAAGGAGGTAAAGACATACAGCATGGACTGAGAAACAGGCAGCCAATCAGAGTACAGAACAGGATACAGTCCAACAGAAGAAACCAGCAAAGAGTATGACAACCAGAGAGTTTATATTACGAAGGAAGTGTGGAGAAAGGCATTGCAAACAGGTGTGAGCAATCAGGTGAAGATGTGGAACAACTGAGACAGGAAGGTAGAGGAACCGAGGGGGAAGGAGACGAATTGACACAGGGGAGCTGAACAAGATACAAGAAAGCCCGAGGAAAATATCTAACAGAGATCCAACAAAGGTAATAAATAAATGAACAAAGAACACAAGAATAAACTAGAAAACGAAGCGTTAAGGAGTGAACTGATAAGCCAACATATCTAATTATAAAGGACATTAAACATGGCAAAATATACAACAAGGAAATGGAAGAAACAGAGACATGAAAGAAAGCCACAACACAAACACCTAAGGATCACAACAGTTAAAGGTGTTTCTACAAGTTATTAAATCATAGAGTGCACTTAATATTCACACGACTTTTCAATTTCTGCTTAATTTGTGTTTAGGAAATAATGGCATTGTTAATACGTTGGCTGTTTTTGTGTACTTCAGTTAAATCTAAATATCTGTACTTTCAAATCTGGTAGAGACCGGGTCATTTTTATGTCCTCAGAAATTAAACACCAGAATTGAGAGAGGGTGTACTTTCTTTGAATCATGTCCCTTTTTGGAAGCTGATTACCACTGTCTTCAAAGCATTTACATTTTTACAGGGACCTCGATATAGTGTTATGTGTGGAAGAAATAGATTACCTTTATTGTTTATATATAGTCTGTAGTTAGTTGTCAGTTGGCTCAGAAAAACACCACCTTTTCTACCAGTGTGTAAAAAAATAATGAAAAATAAAAGAAACCCAGATTTGTTCCTAAAGAGGGGCTTGTGGTTTAAAATTGCACAATTAGGACCCAAAGTGCCACTTAAACTGTGTTTATTTCTTTTTCTGTTACTCTTGTCTGGCTGTAAAATAAAAGCTATATGGCAAATAGACTTAAACCTGAAAATAAAGCATGAAAAAAACTGCTGTTATTTTGTTATTTCTACATTTTTAGTATTACAGCTTAGTTTCCGATAAGCAAACTAATTATGATTTAAAAGACAAACAAAAGCTGTAAAGACATTTAATTGCAAAGCTTCTATCTGCTCTTCATATAATGACTTTGTTTTAGGCTTATGTATTTTTCTCCTATGTGCTGATCTCGATGTATTTTTCTTGCTTCAGTTTTCTCCAGTGGGGTCTAAAAAAGGTGTTGCGTCTTTCTTAACGAGCAATGGGCCTTAATGGAGTCGGCAGTTCTCATTCCCCCTTTATCATAATACGATGCTGTTTGTTTTGCCTCCTCTTGAAAGCCGTTTATGGTCTTCCCTATTAATAATCCTTTGCAACTTACTGTATACACTTTTACAAAATGTATATAGGGCTGCAATGGCTCACTGTAGATGGATCCAAGTGTCTTCAATAATATTTTTCAGTTTTCCAGGATAAAGTTGATTCCAGTCATCAGTTTAATTTCTTGCCATTCCTTTTTACGACAGTGTTAATGTGATGGAAAAAGGGAAATGTGATTACCATGAGATGACTTTAAAATTAGTTTATTGTTAGTGAATCTTTGATGTATTGCATTGCATTGATCCCAAGCCCAGCCAGGCTGCCACAGTATTTGAGTATTTGGTAGAAAAAATTGTCAAAAATGAGCGTCACAAATTAGGGACGCCACATATGTGCCACTAATATAAACTTTACATAAATGGTCCCCAAATGTTGCAAGAATGACCCAATACCTGTGTTACTTAATCTCATCTGCACTATTTAGTCAGTCTGCTGCAATCTAGATTCACTCACTTCAGCATGCAGAATGCTTGAGGCAGCTGACACAACAAGGGAGCTGGACATATTTTCTGATCATTTCAGTTAATATGTGACCACATGTTATATTCATGGCCTGTGTACAAAAGCATTGAATTTTCAGCTCAAGATGGTAAAACTTATCCAAGGTTTTCTCCTAAAATTTGTCTTAGCATAACAATTATATAAATTCCTATAAATTTATAAAGTTATGTCAGTGTTTCTTTAATGTTATAGATATATACTGTATGTGTGTATGGATGAAGTAAGACACTGTGCATTTTACAAACTTCATCCCAGTACAGAACACATTATATAAAATGGTGAATATTATAAATACATATACTTTATAGACAGGACAGTTTTCATTTCCCTAAGATCACTGAGGTACATTTAATCCTTCATGTTCTTGCATGCAATTTGGCGTTGTTTAATTTGGATTGTGTATAAATGTATCTGGTCATCGTAAAATCTGTCAGTGGGTTTTCTTTCATTCTCTGAAGTAGACATGAAATGTTAACACTCAGTGTGAAGCTACTGTTTACAAAAAATATGCAGCAATTATATTTCAGCTAATTCTTTTAGTGTACATAGAGACTAATGTACACTAATGATCCTGCGTTAGGTAGGATGTTTTGTGTGGATGTTGTATCTTGACACTGAACCTTTTCGAGCAGAAACTGAACTTTGCCTCCAAATTGAGCATGAACCAAGTATGGATTTTTCTCCCCATATGTTCCAGTGTTGGGCCTGCTCTCGTCAGAGCTGTCAGTCTAATAGCTGGAGGTAGAAAAGCTGTGAGCACTGTTATAGCGCAGCTAGTTTCTTCTTGTGAACTATTTAATGGGAGCACACAACCCAAAAGTTTGCAGTCTTATTTTCTTGAGGCTATGTAGCTCATAAACAGGATGATTATTTGTTTGTCATAAACGGGGATCATTACTGGAATTGGCAGTTCATGCAGCAATAAGCACAGTTTCATTCCAAGTTTGGCAGCAGTGACTTTGCTGCATGTAAAGTCAACCAAATCTAATTTCATACTTAATAGTGGCTTAGGTGGAAAATGGAAAAACAGACTGCAAAAATTAAACATTTTCATATTTATTAAAATGTCCTGTGTGCAATATTACTTATAAATGCAGGTGTTATTTATGTGTGTGTGTGTGTGTGTGCATGCCTGCGTGTAGCCCAGTGTCCTGAGAAAAGAAAAAAGCTTTTTCACATTTTCAGAAGCCCAAGATAAATGACATACACTTTTAAGGCATATTTTCTATTTGATGAAAATGTTTCAACAAGGCAGTAATGCTCAAAAAAATAAGGGGAACACTCAAATAACACATCCTAGATCTGAATGAACGAAATATTCTCATTGAATACTTTGTTCTGTACAAAGTTGAATGTGCTGACAACAAAATCACACAAAAATCATCAATGGAAACCACATTTATTAACCAATGGCGGCCTGGATTTGGAGTCACACACAAAATTAAAGTGGAAAAACACACTAGAGGCTGATCCAACGTTGATGTAATGTCCTTAAAACAAGTCAAAATGAAGCTCAGTATTGTGTGTGGCCTCCACGTGCCTGTATGACCTCCCTACAAAGCCTGGGCAAGCTCCTGATGAGACGGCGGATGGTCTCCTGAGGGATCTCCAACCCAGACCTGGACTAAAGCATCCGCCAACTCCTGGACAGTCTGTGGTGCAATGTGACATTGGTGGATGGAGGGAGACTTGATGTCACATAGCCAGTCAATAGCTTAAATGTCATTATCTTGCAGGAACTGCTGACACACTCCAGCCACATGAGGTCTAGCATTGTCCTGCATTAGGAGGAACCCAGGGCCAACCGCACCAGCATACGGTCTCACAAGGGGTCTGAGGATCTCATCTCGGTACCTAATGACAGTCAGGCTACCTCTGGCGAGCCGTGCGGCCCTCCAAAGAAATGCCACCCCACACCATTACTGACCCACTGAAGGATGTTGCAGGCAGCAGATGGTGCTCCACGGTGTCTCCAGACTCTGTCACGTCTGTCACATGTGCTCAGTGTGAACCTGCTTTCATCTGTGAAGAGCACAGGGTGCCAGTGGCGAATTTGCCAATCCTGGTGTTCTATGGCAAATGCCAAGCTTCCTGCACTGTGTTGGGCTGTGAGCACAACCCCCATTTGTGGACGTCGGGCCCTCATCCCATCCTCATGGAGTCGGTTTCTAACCGTTTGTGCAGATACATGCACATTTGTGGCCTGCTGGAAGTCATTTTGCAGGGCTCTGGCAGTGCTCCTCCTGTTCCTCCTTGCACAAAGGCGGAGGTAGCGGTCCTGCTGCTGGGTTGTTGCCCTCCTACGGCCTCCTCCACGTCTCCTGGTGTACTGGCCTGTCTCCTGGTAGCGCCTCCAGGCTCTGGACACTACGCTGACAGACATGGCAAACCTTCTTGCCACAGCTCCCATTGATGTGCCATCCTGGATGAGCTGCGCTACCTGAGCCACTTGTGTGGGTTGTAGAGTCTGTCTCATGCTACCACGAGTGTGAAAGCACCACCAACATTCAAAAGTGACCAAAACATCAGCTAGAAAGCATAGGTACTGAGAAGTGGTCTGTGGTCCCCACCTGCAGAACCTGAAATTGATTGTCAATCAGTGTTGCTTCCTAAGTGGACAGTTTGATTTCACAGAAGTTTGATTTACTTGGAGTTATATTGTGTTGTTTAAGTGTTCCCTTTATTTTTTTGAGCAGTGTATATATACACACATTGCACCTACCCCACCCTGCCACACTGTTCTTGAAGTGGAAACTAAAGGAGCATCATCCATCACAATTCTTGAGCTGACGTAGTTGTACAACTACAGCTGACAACCCATGGTAAATATCATCTAAGTATCAGCTCGTTAAACTTGTTTCTCTTTAAAGACCTGATGTTTTTTATATTTTTGCTTGAGTCTATTATTAAAAAAAAAAAAAAAAAGTGAAATTACTATAAGTGTAATAATCCTAATTATATTATAGGAGCAGTAGGAATACTTGTTGTTTTTCTTTTTTTAAATAAACTGATTATATCAAGTTTTATTCTAAATGTTTGCACTAACACAACAGCAAAAACATTTAATATTTTAAGAACTTCGAAAATACTAAACTTAGCAGGTTTTTATTTCATACTTTTCCCGCAAGTCTGTGACTCAAAGTTAAAATACATTTCTGCCATTGTAACCTTTATGACTGTAATATTTATTGTTACTTTAGCAGTATTAGTAATGATCATTGCTTTCCTGTTTTTAATTGAAAGCAGTTAGACTCTTTAGTTTTACATTTTTGTGCAAATACATTGAATTTGTGGTGTTTCTTTCAAGGTTGTCATGCAGTGGGAATCATGTACTACAACAGAGTAGAGTTGCAGTAGCCAAAGGTGCAAAAACAGTGGTCCTTTGTTTTTGACATATGAATTGTTTAAAAAATTATTTAAACCGTGATTATCTCTGCTATATGAAATTCTACTTTTTCTTTCTTATTTATTTTTTTGACTTTCTGTCAGTATAGTTTGCTTATTTGGTCAATTGAAAATCCAGTCTACTTTAAATAAGGCAGTAGTGTCTTAAGAGTCATGAGAAAAGGCAGTAACAATTTTGATTTTACTTGGATTAACGTTTTGATGTTTTGGCACCATCTTGTTTCCTGTTTTGCAGCTACATTGTTCACCTTTAGTTTTTGGTGTGGTCATCAGGAAAGATATGCCACCCACTACCCAAAGTCAATTATCATTTTTCTGGAAACACTGCAGTCATATATGACACTATTTCAGTGTAAAAGTGCACAATATACCGCTATATGGCTCCTGCTTGGTATGTTGGAGGAAGCATGGAACTAATGAAATGGTAGATAAATATATTTTTTTTAAGCATATTAGCATTAACCCTGCAGGTCTGGCTTATTTGGATGTAAAGACAGAAAGATACTTGTTTCTTAACAAATTTTGCCTCCTAGTGCTAGAACTAGGGTCAATACATTTAGTTCACAATGTATTATCTTTTTAATTGTGTGTTGGTGGTCTTTCTTGAATTAATTTAATACATTTTCCAGGATTATAGAAGTTAAGCTAGTATGCATACCTTTTCGCAGTGGGGTGAAAGCTAAAGGTTTGGAGCAAACCTGCTTCTCAACTGGAACGAGGACTCAGGCGAACCATTCCCAGATGACATTTGATCCAAACTTGAGCTGTTTTCTTTTAAAATTCTTTAAAAAATATAAATTACCAGCAACTCAGTGCTTGCAATTAAGCCTTTTAGGGAAAACTGTAACATCTTCATTTGAGCACTATAGGGAATATCTAGCAATTTCCTCTATTGGGCCTTAGAATACCATTATTTAAAACTGCATATCTGGTCATTGCTTGACATTTGCACTTTAAAATGTGCAGCTTTGGCTTGCTTGCTGTATTCCTGTCACTTGCAACTCTTTTGGAGCTCACAGTGGATTTCCTCCTGGGAGAGAAACTTCTCCGAACTCTACTCACGTTGCCAAATGGTACTTTGCAGTACGGAGGGCAATGCTTTTAAGAGATGAGAGGGCCTCATGTGGTTAACCTTGATTGTAACCAGCTCCAAACACTCTCTTTGGTAATATATGATGATAGCTTCGGTCTAATTCCAGCCTGTTTTCATGTTCTGGATGTGGGGGTAGAGGGGAGGCCTGTCCACTTCAGAAAAAAGCCCAGACAGATATCTCACTATTGAAGCTCCTCTTCATATTTTAATTGCAGATGCTGTAATCATGCAGGACTTTGTGGTTCGTGACAAGAAATTGATTTCAGGGTCCTTTAAGCCTGTGCATTAAATAGAGACAGAAATGTATTCAGTTTTAGATGTGGTGAAGTGTATTTACATTTTCATTTACAGAGATATTCACCTACAACAAAGTAATTTGTATGTCAAACAGTGTTTTAGGATATACACAAATCCCCTTGAAGCACGACTTATTATTTTTTACCCTCAAACTCAGTTTTCTTTTATGAAATTTAAAATGCAATAAAAAAGCCTGAATTCTCAGCAGAATTCCTCTCCGAGCAGGAAAATGAACTACATATTTTATAGCTTCGCTCTGTGGTCTAAACTTTCCAAATGAAAAGTTTTGTTTCTACCGCATAAGTCCAACTTAACTCCATACACAAACCCTCCAAGGAAGACGAGAGTCACGCCAGTCTAAAAACAGATATCAATAAATGTAAACAGCACTGGCCTAGGGATGTCATTAAAAAGAATAGCATGTCTAGACCTCGTAAAACCCTAAACATATTGTTATTTTGAACCAGCAGGAGTTATTGCCTGTGAGCGCTAAGATGACATCCATCAATTTAGGGTTTTATTGGAAAATGTAGATAGGCTGCATAGGAGATGTAAATGATTTACTTAGCATAAAGTTTTGCTTGAACAGGCAGGGAGATAGCGTAGTTGGAGAGAGCAGGGGGAGTATGTGTGTGACGAAAAAACAAAAAGGCGGCACTGAAGCTAAAGCTGATTTCCTGGGCCTGGAATCACGATCTGTGCATGAATAAATAGACCGGACCTGAGCAACGTGGATTATTCTGGTTCAAATATCAGTAGACTTAAGGCTTGTCAAATGGCGTACATGTGTAATGGGATTGTTGTACATGATTTCATTTCGCCACTTGTGCCCAAATGTCACATCTTCTAAGGTTTATGCTGATTGCTTCTCCCTCTGTGCGCAAATTACTGTTTTATTCCCACTGCCTGTTTTACATTGTGTGTTCAGGCCAATTTAGCAGGAACCTCTTCACATTTAGAATTCCTTTTATTGAATTTCTAATGATGTAATTTTAAAAAGAAAAACTTTGTAATGAAGACAGCTTGTACAATAGATGTCAGGGCTCAGATAAATCACCATTACCTTTATTGGTGCCCGTCAGTGCAATCCAATGTGTGAAGTGACAACAAAACTGAATAAATTAAACTGAACCAGATAACAAGTTTTGAAACCATTGAAAACCAAAGCACAGATTGTTGAAAAGCTGCAGCTTCAAAGTGCAGAGTATTTGCATTCAGTTGTGTATCACTCTGACACGTTGGCCTCATCTTTCGGTAAATCTCAAATCTGCATTTATTCAAATGTGTCGAGCGCGCTGAAGGTTGACACTGCATAATCCATCAAAATGTTCCATTTGAAGAAAGAAGCTAAAATGATTTGAACCATCAGAAAGTTTTTGTTTTTTTTTTGTTTCTGGTGAAAGCGCAGATATTTGGGGGGCAAAGTTTTAACCCACAAGAAAAGAAATGAAATCTATAAGTCTTTGATGCACAAACATTGTCTTCTGACTGTGAAGTGAGACAGCATCCTTTTCTCAGTCTGATTTTCTCTCTCTTTTCTATGTTAACAGCATCAGAGTTTCGTGAATAATGTATTATGTGCCAGATGCAGAAGTGAAATAAAAGAAGGTTTAAGTCATTATTAGGAGCACTAAAATTGCTTCTTGAATAACAAAATGTAATGCAGCAACCCAATCTTCACTGCAGTTACAGCTTGTTAAAGCCCATAGGACCTCTGACAGATGCAAAACATGCACATAAAAGCCATTATCTACAGTTTTCAACATTATTTAATTTCCGTTTAAACAAAAAATAAATGTTCCAATAAGGACATTAGAAAACAGATGACAGCCAGTTGCAGTATTTAATTTTTGAATTTTTTGTTTCCGGTTTCCTTTTAATGATTGAGTTACTTTAGCCTTTCAGTTTTACACACTGTTTGTTTGCACAAACTTAGACTTTTTTTATCCTTACACTGTTTTATTCCTTGTGTTTTTATTTTACTCATTGAAAAGCACTTTGGTTTACCCAGTGGTTACTGTAAAGGGGTATACAAATAGATCTCGGAAAGCTTCCGAAATGCCTCTTCTTGCCTTTGTCTGTTGTATGATCTCTTAAAGGGATATCTTCGATATGTTGAAGTGGGGTCTCCAGTAAGGATGAGTGCAGTTATTATTTTACCTGCAATAAAGTCTGCTGTAAGTGCATGTGCTCCCCCTAAAGATTTCTTTGGCTTTTACCTTTGTGGCACTTAAATGTTAGAGTAGAATAGAATAGAAATGCTCTTTATTGTTCCTCAGTGGGGACATTCAGGTGTATCAGCAGCAAAGTGACAGGCAAATGGAAGATTCACACAAGGTAAACATATAAAAACTGAAAATAAGAATAAGAGATAAGTGTAGGGGCAAATTTACAGCACAAGAAAATATGCTGTACAGTTATAAAAAATAGCTTACTCAGATTCAAAAAATGTGCAACTGATTAGGATAAAAAAAGTTACAATATGTGCATATATCAGATGATGAAAGCTTTATTTAATTATTCATTATTTTAATGAAATAATCAACCTAAGTCACCGCACCCAAGTCTTGGACAAACTTTCGTAAACAAGGGAACCATAAATGCTCCTTTTTACCAGAAAATCTTGAAGGAGAATGTTAAAAGCCAGCAGCCTTTATTATTAAAATAACATTACTGATACTAATAGGACTTCATTAGGTCTGAGGAAGGGACTCAATGCCAAACTCTTCAGCTGAAGACGGTGTTTGAAAGGTGGGGGAATCTGTTTACGTTTCAGTATTCTCCATAGAATCGACTTAATATCCAATCAGGCTGCAGACTTTCCAGCCGAAGTCGTGGTCTCAAAATGAACATTGAGCTCAAGCGTTATGTTTTATTTCATTTCTGTGGATCATTGACTTTTACAAATATACAGTTGATTCTTCTTTTTGTTGGCCTGCTTAGTGTTTTGACTCTTAGTAAAGACACTTTTAAATATTTTTATATGGCTTCAAAATACACAGGTTCATCCTAATAAACATAGCAGCATGTAAATAGAGAAAGTAAATTAAAGTGTCAACTTGGTGAAGTGACTGTTTACACCGGTGACTTTATCGTAGTACCTCTCCAAGGTAACGTGACTTGTTCATTAGAAACATTTTATAAAAATTAAATGCATTGAGTGGTTTTAAAAAGCTAAACTTTCTGGTGAACAAAGCCTTTATATATTGAAGTAATACCTGGCAGAAGTAATCTTTTATTTTAAACATGTTTATTCTGACTGGAAGCTATATTAACAGTTTGAAGAGGCCCAGCCATATTCCTGACTTGAGTCGGATAGAGAATCATTTTAGGGAGCTAAAGATTATGGTGATGCCAAGGAGGCCTTAAATCATGAATTCATGCAAAAAGCATGTGCGTAATTATAAGATTGGATTTGATTGCTGTAATGTCTAAAAATATTTTTCTACTGATTACTAAGATGGCTATAAAGTATTTTTAATAAAATATACATAAAACATACATAAAAACAGAGAAATCTTGATACTCATTTCAAATTGTTTTATTGTGTTTAAAGAGATACCTGTCTAATTTCCTGTAAGTAACAAACTTCTTAAGTAAATTAAAATATTTTAAAATCAGACGGGGTATGAATAATTTTAGGCTTGATTGTAACTATAAATCTGTTGTAAAAGACACTTCTTGTGTGGTTAGAGCACTAAATTTAGCTCTAGCCCAGTGGCTCACATCTTCTGGCCCTGACAGCAGGTAAGATAATAACTGCTAATACCCTTTCAGCAGAACCCTATAGTATAAAAGAAGCAAGTTATGCCTTTAAACACCGTATTTTTTACCACTTGCAGCTGTGTTAAAGTCGCAATTAAAAGCTTAACACACCATCCCCCTAAGAGTGAAAGGGGAAAATTGCTTCCAAAACCATGTGAAGCCTTTTGACAATTATGATGCACAGTTTTGTGATTAACCTCTTGTTCATGTGTTCGTTTGTGCAAGATTAGCTTTGAACCCAATGTACTTCCACAAAGCTTAAGCTATATTTAGAACTGGTTTATCTTGGTTTTTGCTTTATCTTCCAAGCTCTCTTGGTATTTTAGAGCTACTACTTTTACAAATGTAGCACAGAAACTGGTAAATTCAGTGCAGTTCACCTCTGATATATAACATTGTTAGAAATGTACACTATCCATATCTGCAGCACACAGATATATTAATCATTCTTTATTTTTGTTACAACCTCATTTAAATGACTTACTTAGCATAAAGTTTTGCTTGAACAGGCAAGTGGATATCGTAGTTAGCAAGGGCACAATATGTGTGTGACAAAGGCAGTATTGAAGCAAAAGCTTATTCCCGATCTGTGCATGAATGAAAAGGCTGGACCTAGGCAACATGGATTATTCTGGTTCACATATCAGCAGACTTAAGGGTTGTCAAGTGGCATAAATGGCATACATCTATAAAGTTATTAGTCTCTCAAGAAGTTTTATCCGTTTGTGTTTTTCATTCTCCATACAGTTCTTTCACATATTTTATTTCTGTTTTACAATCAGTAAAAATACTTTTTTTATATTCAGTTCTCGTCGTGAAGAGAAGAAAATTTTGATTTGAGTCCACTCCTCATTTGTCACAGCGAACATTTGTGGGGAGGCGAACAAAGATGTGTTTCAGAAGTTATCTTTTCAGGGACTGCAGTCAAGGTTGTGGTTCAGGCCAGCGTATTAAGAGATGCTTAAATTCAATCAGGGCTGTTGTTTGTTGTGTGTGGGAGAGCAGGAAGCTTTATTTTTCATCCCTGTATCCAATCTCAAGGTTGGAATGTGCAGTGGGTTGACGCATGTGTAAAAAATGAATTAAGCGGTATTTTGCCGTGCTTCAGCTAAGGTCAGAACTGTACCCTTAATCTCAGTCACACTTTATCATCAGATTTCTGGGATCAAAATGGAATTTTTTTGCAACTTCACAGGGTTGACAAAGAGGTAATTACCAGTGTGTCACAATACTTTCTGAAAGAAGTGTTTCGTCGATTTTATTAGTGCAAAAAACAAAACAGAAGAATGAATTTGGGTGATTTCAAATTACCAAAAAAACCATTTGTGGGAAATTGGCAAAATATGATACAGTCCAACATCTTACATTATATTTTATATTTCTATTTATTACAACGTGTAGCTGCAGTGTAAACCCAAAGGTGTACAGGAAGTATAGCTCTGCAGCCTGCATTCTTAAACACTTTATTTACACATTTAAAATAGCTCTCCACAACCTCTTTAGCAAAGCGTTTTAGGATTTATGTTGGGTTCAAGTCCATACTTCTCAGTCTTTTGTACCACACACTGGAGATGCTTGGGCTGCCTTGGATTGCCTTGGGTAAAGAGCACTCCAGCATCACCTTACCTTACTGATGACCCAGTAAGCCAGGATGGCACAGACCTTTTGCACCTTAGCTCTCACACACAATGTGTACCCCACACGTGTGCCACTGCTACAGCATTTACAGATCTGTTACTCAAATATCACAGAAGGGGATCTTGTAGTAAACTCATGCATCATCCTGTAGTAAACTCATGCAACAATATGCAGATGGTGTGTCTGCACTGGTGACGATCTGCTTACCTCAGCATGCAGGATGCTTGAAACTCAAGCATCCATCTTCTTGCCCTACCTTCTTATTCTTATTAATTCATCATCAGACCACTTGGAGGCACTCATGGTCCTTATAAATGTCATTCCCAGATGGTCAGCTGATCCTTAAATATAGAAAACAAAATCTTACTGATTCTACTAATAAGTACGTGACCGCTTGGGGGCACTCATAGACTTGTAGAATTAAATCTTTCAGTCCAAGATGATGAGGGAATAATTTAGTATGGAAAAAGGAAAAAATGTAAGACATTGACGTCACAGTAGAAATTATTCATTCCAATACACAATATATGTAACAGTGGTACATAACAGTGGTACATAAAAAAAATCCAGAAATTGTTCATATATGTGAGAGAACTTTTTTTTTACATTATGCTTCATTTCTTCGTATTTGCACTCATGTAAACAGTGTTTTTAGATACGCCAGTATAGTTGGATAAGAAGCAGTGTGACTGCAGCTTTAGTTTAGACAAAGGTATGAAATTGAAGTAGAAGTAGGAATGGATAAAATGGCAATAAGTTGGAACAAAATTGGTGGTACAAAGAGGTAAAGGTTGCAATTGGACTTGGAGAAAAACATAATTGACTTTAAAAATTCAAACCTCATCAATATACAGTCATATTCAATAAATTAGAATATGTGTTCCGATGAGCCTCGTTTGTCAGATTAAATGTACCTTTCTAAAATAACAACCTTTAAGCAGGTATGAAACATAAATTTCATTAAGTCCATGTTTCTGCATTATATAAGTTTTTTTTATTGGTCTGATGTAGTAAGTGTTCTAATATTAAATGTCTCGTTTTGAGTAGCTGCAAGCGAAAAATCATCATAATTAACAGAAATACAGGCTTTAAAACATCATTCTCTGTGTAAATAGTCTATATAATGTGTTTACCTAGTGAATGAAAAAAAATGAACTTTTCAGTAATATACCTATTTATTGAATATGACTGTAGTTGTACTTTGTGCTTTGGGTATAAATGTACAGGAAGTATAATGACAATCACAACAGAATATTAACCATTAAAGTTGCAAATACAGAATTTAGAGAAAGAGAGTTGTGAGAGTTCTATTTAGAGCCAAACCCATAAACAATTGGTATAAAAGTATATAGTCTTAGTTTGACACCTCTGCATGAACAGCAAAAGACAAGTGAAACCGAAAGTCTGAGTTTTTTTTAACTGTCTATTTAAGTACTTTTTAAATAAACATAACTCATGCAGAACAAAAAGAGATATTTGTTGTCTCTTGCTGGATTAGTTGACAATTAGCAGCACCGTTTGGTTGAAACCTGCACAGGGAGCCTTTATGGTTACCTGTATGACACACTGAGCCCTCGGCTGATGAAATGTTGAGTGACAGATGCTTGGCATTCAGGGGGGCTCCTGTCTGTCAAACATATTGTAAACATGACACTGTTAGGGAAATGTTGTCACCTTGCACCCATGTTACATGCAATGTTAGGAAATGTTACATTCCTTGTAAACAATAAATTAGCATAATGGCTGACATGTTTATTCAGATTTTTGTACATAATTATCTTTAATGATTTCCTCAATACATAAAGACATCAGACAAACCAATTCCACCTCCGATTGTCTTGTCTCCAGCCACCATTCTTTGTGTTGGGTGGATCTCTTTTGTATATTTATCGCGTGTCTTATTACACAATTTGCCGCACAAGATCTTACTCTTCTGCATCGTATTGCCAACCCATGAAAGCTTTAGCTATCAGGCATCCACAATAGCATAATTGTGGAGTATTAGACCATCACAATGACATATCAGTCAGAGAAGATATGCAAAATGTCTGCAAGGTCTGCTTGGTTTACGCATAGTTCTTGTCAAAATGGGCTGAAAAATGGAGGTTTGTTTTGCGATCATAATTACAATGGGTATTTATGAGAGCCACCAAGCGTTGCATTTGAAGGTGACTCTGGAAGGCATCACATCAGAGTGTCGACACGCTGAAACAATGCTTTCAGACAAGCTGTCTCCTCTCACCAGGCCTTTTAAATCATCATCACTTTAGGCTGGCTGTATGATGGTTCACATGATATATCACCTGTTAGAGCTGCGGCATACACGCTGCCAGCACAGTGACAATGAGTCTGGCAGCAAGCCCTTGCTTGTTTCAGCAGCAGCACGTGTTTGATTGCTTCTGTTTCCTGTTATTAGGCTATCACCTCCATGCTGTTGAGTCAAGCAACACTTAAACACCCCCCCCACCCCCCCCCCCCCCGGTTGGTTTTAGTGGATTTTTCTTGGTTGTGGACCAGCTGGTTGTTTTCGTGAATGTTTCATAGTTTCATCTCCAAGCAGCTTGTAAAGACTCAAGTCTCTGACAGCGGGCTGATGCTTCTGTCTGTCAGCTGTCTTTGCATCCACAGAGTCTGTGCAAATTTGCAATTGATCACAGTTAGGCCAAAGTGAGGGCCTATTCTGTAAATTAGCCTCTCCAAGCTGTTGATCAGATCACAGTAACATCACATTCACAAGCCTAATTGCTGACATAATGGCACCGTAAGACAAGCAAAATATATGAGCACATTAATTAATTTGGTAAATTAGGTGCCATTTTGGTCTTTGTTTTGACAGTTAATGTGGAAATGTGCAAAACACATTTGGTGACAATTTGTTCTCATGGAATTGTGGAATCTGAAGACATATTTCTCAAACTTTATACATTTAGATCCGTTTGCAGGTTCAAGTATGAACAGTTTAGATGCTTCGGTGAGGGTCGATGGATCCTGTGCAGTTTCCATTATAAAAAAGTTCTGTCCTCATTTGTGAAAAATTTTGTAAATTTGTGTCCAGATGCTTGAGTTTTTGATCTGCTTTGTATATTTAGTATAACCTCAGAGGTCTAATGATTAAAGTGCTGTAAGTAAATATAAATCTTCTATTTTATTCAGTTGTTTTTTATCAAACTTTTGCATCCAAAATCTATTAGCAAATCATTAGTGGAGACAAAAAAAATCTAAATAAACAAAATAAACTTGAAAATTTAACTTAACATTTAACATTATGGAACCTGGAAAAAATTACTTCTGCATCATTCTGCACAGTAAATCAAATTTATCATTCAGTATTGATTTCGACCCCAAGTGATCTCAAAAACAAGGTAATAGTTGGGCGCAGCGCTGGTGGAGCAGGGGATTAAGTGTCCAACCCATGTACAGATGCCTTAGTCCTTGAATCAGCCCATCCCTGGATCGAATCCCTGCCCATCGATGTTTACTGCATACCCTTCCCCCACACTCTCCACCCTATTTCCTGTCAACTTTCCTGTTAAGCTAGTGCCTAAAAAACACCTTTAAAAAAACAAGGTAATCGTAAAAAAATGTATTATTATATTGGCATATTCTACTTGGTACACATGCTCTTATTTTGTAATGTGTCCTAGATGATGCACATTTCCGCCCCTTACGAAGTCTGAACCTTACTGAGTCATTTAAAAAGTCAGAGCAAGTATAGAATAAATAAACAAATCAGAATGTAAATATATGTGTAAAAACGTGTACAAATTTAAAGTACACAAATGTTAGAAATTTAGTTGAAATAACAATTTATTATTCAGTCAGTCAGTCATTTTCTACCGCTTATTCCATAGTGGGTTGCGGTCATAGTCTATGGGCGAGAGGCGGGGTACACCCTGGACAGGTCGCCAGTCCATCGCAGGGCAACACACAAACAACCATGCACACTCATTCATACACCTAAGGGCAACTTAGATTGACCAAATAACCTGACAGGCATGTCTTTGGACTGTGGGAGGAAGCTGGAGTACCCGGTGAGAACCCACGCATGCACGGGGAGAACATGCAAACTCCCTGCAGAAAGACCCCTGGCCGGGAATCGAACTCAGGACCTTCTTGCTGCAAGGCAACAGTGCTACCAACTGTGCCACCGTGCAGCCAATTTATTATTAATAGTTTCAATTATTAATTCAGTCAGTCAACAGTCAGGCATTTTCTACTGCTTTTTTCATAGTGGGTCGCGGGGAAGCTGGTGTCTATCTCCAGCAGTCTATGGGCTTGAGGCGGGGCACACCCCTGACAGGTCGCCGGTCCATCGCAGGGCAACACAGACACACAACCACTCACACAATCATTCACACCTAAGGGCAATGTAGAAAGACCAATCGACCTAACAGTCATGTTTTTGGACTGGAAGGAAGCCGGAGTACCCAGAGTGAACCCACGCATGCATGGGTAGAACATGCAAACTCCATGCAGAAAGACCCCTGCCGAAAGTCAAACCCAGGACCTACTTGCTGCAAGGCAACAGTGCTACCAACTGCACCACCGTGCAGCCCACAAGTATTAATTTTCCTACTATTTTTAGACTTAGAGATTGTTGAAGAACTGCATATGAAGACCATTTTTAAAGTCAGATTTTTCTCCCAAACAAGGGGACCACTGTATTTACTTAGTAGACAACTTTGTGCTTGATAATAAATAATGACATTTTGAGTTATCTCTAATGATGTTTATCAATAGATGAAATGGACAATTTCAAAACAAATGTAACATCCATAACAGAGAGATGGTGCCTCATCTACTTCATGTTCTTCCATGTTCTTTCCATGCTCTTCCATGCTCTTTGTGTTATTTTATCGAGTAGTGCTTGAAGCAGCCACAGAGGACGTCAATACATTCTCAAACAAAGATTGCATATGCTCTCTACTTATACAGAAATAAAAAAAGACTGTGTGGATACTCATCTTAAGAGTGAGTGATTATTCTCAGCACTCTGTGGCAGACATAAGTGTGGCGGCTATGCATGAACGTTAAAGACATTATTATGATCCAGCAGAGACATCAGCTTGAGCTAAAAGTCTCCTTTTGGACTCATCACAGGAAGAGATGCAACATTTTACTCATTTTCTTAACAGTTGCTAATTTTCAGTATGCAAGATAATGAATCATAATCACCTATGGGGTCTAAAATAAGGCGATGAATGTAGGATTTAGCATTTTTTTATCTGAGAAAACATGTTTTTTTTTTTCCTAGTGTTCAGAACTAGCATTAAACCATACGATTCCTGCCAGACAATAATTGTAATAAATATTTTCAGACTTCCACTCATTATGTTGAAGATCTGTCATTTGTTCTGCTTTCAGCCCCATGATTTTCCAGCACCAGCATATGTAAATTAAATCAGTGCTTGGGAAATAAAGGCCCCTATTTGTAGTCGGCCCCTTTTACTCTGGGAGCCCTAAATAAAATCTATTGGTGCCAACCGCTTTTCGAAGTGACCCTAGTCAAACTTTGTTCCATTTAATCTCAGTATAAATACAGCTTTTCAGTGAATTAATTACCTGAAAATGGAAAGAGTGTGACACAACCACAAACACATCACCGTTCATCTAAACTGAAAGGCATTCATTTGAGAAATAGCCAAGAGTCCAGTTGTATCTCTGGAGGAGCTGCAGAAGTCTATAGCCCAGGATGGAGAATTTGTTTACAGGAGCCTTCATGCAAAAGTGACAAGAAGAAGGGCCTTAGGATGTCCCGCAGCTTTCTACAAGACATGTAGGAGAAGGTGCTCTGTTTAGATGAGCCAAAAATTAAACCTTTGGCCTACATGCAAAACACTGTTTGGAGAAAGACTAACACTGTACATCACCCTTTAACACACCATTACCACGGTGAAACCTGCCAGTGGTAGCATCATGTTGTAGAGGCTGCAAAATACTTGAGGCTGAGGCCTAGGTTCTTCTTCCATTGCTATTTGGAAGGAATTTGTTAAACCATTCATCCGTTTGTTTCTACTTTATAATTATACCTTGCTCTGTGTTGAATAATCACACCAAATCCTGATAATTGTCACAATAATTCCCATACACTGAAGTTTGTCATTGTCAATATGGCAAAATGTGAAAAAAGCTCAGTGAATAGTTTTTCAAGGCATTGTGCAGGATGATGACAAAAAGATTGACCGTTTTGTGTTACAGAAAAAGTAAATTTACCTAATGGGATATTTATTTTAACATGAGGCAGCAAAAAAATCGGATTCTGTTCCTAAAAACATTTGATGCCAACTTCAGCTAACAGACAGCAAAGGAATCAAATGTATTTAGAAGGACTAAATGTGTGATGCTACATTATAAATATAGCTTCTCATCTGTCAGTAAAGATCTTTAATTTACATAATAAATATCAGGACGGCGGGATTCAAAACTTGTTCAGAAGTATCTTCTAGGGCTTTTTCTTTTTCATTCTTCCTCATATTCTTTTGTTTTTGTCTTTAAAACCTCTTCCCTTTTATCTGCCACAGCCACTTATTTCTGTTAAGGGCCAGGTGTGTCTGATCTCAGCTGGGCATTATCCTGTCCGAGATTGTCCTTGGACCCACATGTTGGTCTTATGACCTTCGCTCCGGCAGCCCCCATACATCGTGGGCTTTTCTTAAAGCCATCCTCACGGCTGATTAATACACTTTGGTCTCATTCACATCTGATCAAAGGCAAAGCAGCAAAGTATTTTATGGAAATAATCTCTCAGTCATTAGCCATATGTTTGACAAGTATGCTCTCCTGGCATTGGCACTGCTCTATAAATCATAAACACAGATCTGACAAGAGGAGATGATGAAGGGAAGAAACGTATATCCTGACTGGGAATCAGCGAGGATTTTATTATTGATGGATTATGGAGCAAGCTGCCATAAAGTAGCCCAGTCTTTAGTTGATATATGACTGCTGAGAATATATTTTGGGTCATTTTCGCTGCCACCATATTTCTTCAGCGACCATGTTGCGACCCTAAACTGCTCCCAGGATCCCCCCCCCACCCCCAATTCAAACACCCAGATGTCAACACACACCGCTTGTTATAACAGAAACAATCGAAACAAATGATCTCACTGACCACCTAAACGTGTTTTCCTCCACATAATATGAAGTTGATACCCTGCCACCCCCCTCTTCTGTCCTCCTTCTCGTCCAAACGAGCCGCCCACTCTCCGTCTCATGTCTTCCTCGGCCATCTCCCCCGGCTACAGGGACAAGACAGGACAGGAGAGGATAAATTACAGCCACAGAGCTCCGGCTCTCTCTCATGCTTTCATTTGCACTGGCAATTAATCAGCCATCACTGGAGAGCTCTTGCATGTCAGGCTGAGGATTTTATTAGGAATGTCCTTTATGGGCCTTAATGAGACTTATGTCTTCCTTGAGTATTTCATTTGCTGCACATAGCTTGGCTGCTTGTAACCTTGAGGTGGGGATTTTTTTTTCTTTGCCTAAAACAGTAAAGCCTTGCAGAGCTTTGCTACTCACCTCTTAGTGATCTTGACTTGATTTGCGCTTTCATCCTCTGCCTCACTCAGCATTACAAATTCTCATGTCTTGCAGTCATCTAATTTTAGATACAATTAGGCCTAATTTGTTTTGTTTATTCTGACATCCTTTCTCCTCGCTCCAGTTTTGAAATGCAGCATTAAGTGCATTATTAAAAAATGCAGCAGATTTCCCTGCTGCTTTTTTTCTTTTTCTGAGAGGCACTGTTAGACACATATGCTGCTCTAAATGTCTGTTTCAACAAAGTTATGAAAACATATACAGGGCAAAATGACACATCATTAGTATTACCAGAAATTTCTAGAGTTAAATTAATGTCTCTAATTTAAAACAAATTTTATTTTTGCAAGTAATATTTTTACAAGTAATATTCACAGTTCCCTTAAAGAGTATTTATACCTCTTGAACATTTTTATGTTTTGTGGTGTTACAATTACAGACTTGGGTGTATTATGTTGAGATTCTAAGTTCACAAAGAAGTGCATACTTACGTGGAAGGTTTTCAACATTTAAAAAAAAAAAATAATACTTGGAATCACCTGTCAGTGCAAATCTTTCAACGCCATGTGGGCAGTTGCCCAGGGTGGCATTAGAATGTGGATGCCCATGTGTCATGTACCTTGAACATGTTCTTTCATTGCTTTTTACTGCAGGGGAGTCCCCTGCTTGCCACTGAGGGGACTAGCTTACACGTTTTGTGAGGGACTGCACAGTATTTTATCCCATCCCAGAATCACATTTTCTCATTTTATTTGGTTTGAGATTGTCCAAAGGAGCGACTCTCCCATGACACCATTCATCTCCTCCAGCTTTGGAAATTTCAAAAGCTCAGCCATATGAGGAGCATCAGTGTATATGTGAACAGGAATTTCAAAGTCATGCCACTGATTCTCAATTAGATTTCGGTTGGGACTTTGTCTGATCTTCCTATAAATTCTGACCAGCTTCCCTGTCCCTACTGAAGAAAGGCATCCCCACAGCATGATGCTGCCTCCACAAACAGAATGATGTTTTAAGGGTGACAAACTGTTTTGGATGTTTTGGTCTCATCTGACAACATCATTTTCTTCCACATGCTTGTCTCCCGTACATGGTTTGTGGCAAACTGTAATTGTGATTGTTAAAGCCTTTTTCTTTTCACTATTCAATAATATTATTTTATGTATGGGCACCAGAGTGAAGGGGTTTGATTACAAACACAAATTTTCCAGGTGTTTTATTTATAAAAAATAATTATGCTCTACTTTGTGATGACCTATTGCATATAATCCAAAGAAAATACATTAAAGGTTCTTGCTCTAAAGTGACAAAATAGGGAAAGGTCAATGTGTTAATACGTTTGCTAAGCAGTGTGGACATTATTGAGTAATCATATATATAAAATTAATATAATATATCTAATTTTAAAATTTTAATATATATTTTATATATAAGAAATTAGACACAGATGTACCCACATAGTCTCTAACAAGTTATGATAATATTGATTAACTTGTATTTTATCTATAATTAAGGATGTGGAGAAAGATCAAGGGAATTACATGAACTAACCAGGAACTCTGCTGCTCAGAGGGTTTCAGCGAATGCAAAATGTTAATTTTTGTTTGCTTTCATGGTTTCTTGGATGTTGTAAATTGGCAACCTGAAAATTCTAATATGCTTAAAACATATTACATGCCAAACCTCTAACCATTCACATAAAAAAGGCACAATTTACTGAACAATAATGAGAACTTCTCTGTTATTAGTTTGTGCATCTTCAATCAAATTCAAACATAAATTGGACCTAAAATGTAAAAACTTTTCACAGCTTGAATCCACATTAATTATCTGACTACTATTTTTCCAAGTACTTTGTTTTTTCTTGATTCTTTCAATAAGAGTCAGCACATTTATTAAAGCATATGTTGCAGCATGACATTGTGCGCTTAAGAGTTCATCCCTAAATAAGAGGACCATTGTGGTTCCTGATAAAGATCCTGCAGTGAACTGTCCTTGGATTCCAATTTGTTCTCAATAATTTAATTTAAAGCTGCCAATAGCTATATTTTTTTCAATCCAGAACTCTAGTGCTTAAACATTCAGTGTTGTTTTTGGTCCTGTTGTGGTATCAGCAAATATTAATGAGGTACTTTCTTTCAAGAATGGTCAATAATTGTTCTTAAGCAGAGAATCGTGTGGGTACATGAGAGGTGTCCTAAAATATTAGACAGGCATCTTCACTTTCTGTTTCCCTTTTAAAAAAACATCTTTTCCCAATGGTCTTTGGGACAGTGTGAGTTGGTGTACTCCTTTAATCATTTCTGGCCTATTTTAAGACTGTTTTTTGGATTAAATGGTCAAAATATATCCAGTTTGTTAAAGTAAAGAGAAATCTCCTCTTATCATTGTGTGGTAGCTTTTTTGTCAGACTATACTGTTTCGTGCACACTCAAAAGAAGAAAATGCTTGGAGTGGTTGTCACCAAGTTAATCCGTAACCACAGAGTCAGGCAGTAAGAGGATATGGAGGCCATCTGGTAGCATTTTTACAGTATGGTGTGGCAGTTTGCCCATGTGTGCTACAGAAAGGGTCGTATGATGGTCATGAAAGAGATACTGCCCGGAATTCTCTGCAAGGACGCACGCATGAATATTCTAGTCCCAATTCTCCAAGTCATACGTCGGCACGGGCAAAGTACCCGACCTGCTCACATCTGTTAAGAGGTTGACCTTTAAAACTTTGAACATTAAAAACTTTAATGATATCTTAGCAGTTCTTTAAGCTGCTTTTTGCTGCACATGATTTTGAATCGTATTGTCTGCCCTCATTTTTTATTTTCTGAGAAGCTGATAAGTAGGACATCTTTCTGTGCTGCCATGAAGTTTGGAACTGAATTTATACTGAGAATTCAATTTGATTATTAAATAAATAAAACAAAACAGGAATTTTATAGTAAAATATAATCTTAACCATAATATTAGGAACAATCATTGCGGTCATCAAAAATTGTGAAAGCATTCCTGAAAATTGTCACTTTAGCACAAAGTTCCATTGGTAAGTCTTATTTTCAAACATAGCTTCCTTTTGTTTTCCATTTTATCCACATACAGAAGTGATATGTGGGTTGAATATAATTCAAAGCAGTTTCCTTGAAAGAGAATGTATGTGGTTTAGACTATAAACTGAGATAATTCAAACGCCTACATAGAAATATATCAGCCATCTCTAACGTCCTTTCATTTCCACATATAGTATGTTTTTGTTATAGTGCACGAGGGAGAAACATCTACTAATGCAATTATGTGTATGCATTTATGAATCTTTAAAATCTACACCCAAAATTTGTACCTTTGGAATATTTTTGTCATTCAAAACCCAGTTAAAACCAGTTTTTAATTGTTTTCTGCTTACCCATCTTGGAACACACATACACATACAAATGCACACACACGCACACTCCTGAGTGAGTGCAGAAGGGCCAGCTGTGCTCCCTATTTGACAGCCAGGTGGTTCAGTCTGAGAGCGGAGCAGCTTCAGTTAATTAAGGTTACCTATTTGAATTTTTTCAATCCCTAATTTGTTGGGGAAAAAAGGCCAGGTTCTATTTATTTATATATTATTTTGTTTTAGCAGTCAAAACATTGGTTTTCAACTTCCCTAATGACTTAGGCCTAGCAAAGGAAACTTGACTGAGGAGTGCATGATACCTCGTTTAGTTTATTTTGAGAACTGCGGTAGCTGAAAATCAATATTGAACTTCGAGAAGCTATTTACTTTACCTTGAAAATGTTTAACAGAGGCTTATCGAGCGGTCTGTGTGAACTTTGTGTGATGTAATCACAAGCCAAACTGTTTCTTTTGGTCCAGTAATGCTGTTATTGGTCAAGCTAACCGGGCAACCGAATATTTTTCTGCAACTGTGCTGAGAATTAATCAGGGTAATTGGTTCAGACTTAAAAAAAAGGTTGTTTTTTATGTTTTTGAGTTCATAATTATTTATATGTTTTTAAATATAAAACACATTTAACACATTAGGACTGCTCATCACTTATAGTACAGATGTGTCCTCCACATCTATTGGCATCCCTTGTAAAGGTGTGAAAGAAACCTGAAAATATATATAGTATTTTGCAGCACCATACTAACATAATAAAAAAGTCCTACCATTAATAGTAGTGCATCCCAATTAAGAAGTAATATTTATTATAATAAATTTTTGATTTTAATAATTCACAGATACTCAACAGGTGTTATAAAGTCATAATAAATAAAGCATTTTAAAAAATTTGCTCAAAGGAGCTTTTCGTTAGTAATTCACTGGGGTATAAATTTAACACAAAAGTTATTTTTCTTAGCCACACTCAGGGGTAAAAGTAGTCTTAAATTCTTTCCGGTACTTGGGGGCGGAGCTATAGTGGGGCTGGGGAGGCACTGGGGGCTACTGGGGGTAAAATATTATAAAATTTTATATATATATATATATATATTTTTATATATATATATATATATATTTTAATATATATATATTATATAATATATTTTAATGGGTTGTGTGGTGGTGTTAATTGTTACGGGCCCTCTCAAAGTCCAAAACTAAAACTAATTAAAACGTATCAATTTTTTACTTTACGGGTAGGCTGTCTGTAAAAGGGGCCAAAATTTAAAAATAAACCTTGGGAAAATGTGAATAATATATATGTTATAATATATATATATTAATATATTATATATATATAATATATATAAAATATATATATATATATTTTAAATTTTTAAAAGGGGGGGGGGGTACTGCCATGTATAAAAACAATGATAAACCATTTTTCTAATGCATAACTTTTCATTTCCCCCCCTTTTTTTTCCCGGGCCCCCCTTTTCTTTTTTAAACAAAAAAAAGGGTTTTGGGGGTTCTCTTGCCATTGTGGTCAATTTTTTTTTCCTTTAAAAAAAAAAATGTGCCCACTTTTTGGTTTTTTTTTTGTTTTTTTTTTCCCGCGGTTTTTTTTTGAAAAGTCTGTAGTTTGGAAAATGTTTTAAAATTTTTTTCGTCCGGGTCCTAAACCCAAGCGGCTTTTTTTTTTAATGTCGGTGCACCCCGGGTGAAAAATCTCCCGGGCCCCATTAAATCAAACGCGTTGATCCCCCTTCAACTGTTCTTTTTTGGGGGAGGAAAGCGCGCATGCCTTTTCCGTTTTAGTGTATGTGAAATCTCTGTCGTAATTGGGTGTTTTCGAGCTGTGCTGTGTGGTTGAAATTTCCCAGCAAAACAACATGAAATACAACCCAGTTACCCCCATTTCCCCTTTTCTTTTAAAAATGGGGTATTTTAGCAGCGAGCAGGAAAAGACTTTTTTAAAGTAGCGGTGCTTTGTTTTTTTAAAAAATGGGCCTTTTACAACAAACCCCGAGCTCCGGGGGAGGGAAGGGAAAGCAAAAGCTTTGAAAGGCTCCAGCATAGCAGAAAAAATTCAGAAACAATTTGGGAATGAGGGGGGGAAAAAAATTTTTTTAAACACATTAAGTCGTGTTTTTGGGCCCGGCCCCATTGGTACGGATCTGCTCCTTTTTTGTGTGCTCGTGGAATTTTTTCGCCGTAACTGGTTCTGGGGTTTTTGGCTTCATAGCAGACAGGGCCCTTTTTTCCCTCTTCCAGGTTTCTGCGTACCGGCACAGAATCTTTTAGTGGTGGAAAAAAAAAGGGTTTCCGGGCCGTACCCCTCACTTTCAAACCCATGGCCCCACCTTTAAAAAAGGGAAAACACCAAAAAAAACATAAAAATTTTTAAGGGTTTGAAATGTGTGTAAATCCTTATTCACAAGTTTGGAAGCTGCAACCTACTATTTACTTGTTTGAACCTGCCCATATCTACCTACCTAGCAAAACTAAAATGTTTAAAACAACTAAAACTGTGAAAAACAAGGCTGGATGAGGACCAGCGAAAGGATATAAAGGAGGCAAAAAATAAATTATCTCCATGAAATAGAAATAGAATATAATAGAATTGAACAGAATAGGTATGGAAATAAGAAATAAACTCATGAGAATGGTATTATATGTACTAGCAATAGAAAGAATAATGCCTTTTATCTGTATTTCACCACATGCAATATATTCTTTCATATATTTTACAAATGTAATTTTTCCCCACAAACTATATGTTCTTACACCATAAATATCAGTTTTTCTTTATCCTTCTGAGTAAATAAATCATACACAAATAAACGCATAGGTCACTAGGAAATCTTAGCGAAAGGAGTTACAGCTCAAATGATCATCTAAAGATGGAGCAGCAATCTGCGCGCGTGTGTGTGTGTGTGTGTGTGCACTTTTTTAAACCTCTCTCAGAGGGGGTAGGTGAAACCTTTTTTGCATTTAAACCCAATTAATTTGTAGTTTGAGGTGTGACAGTGGTAAGAAGCACAAGTAAAGGAACAGAACTGACAAATGAACGCCTCCATGGGATTTAATAACCACAAAGTGCTAATTTCACCTTTTGATTGCATGCAGCGTTAACTGCTTAAAGAAAGCAACCAGTTGTTGTTACCATGTGGCTTCATCTAGTGCCATAAGTGTAGCCATTTCTGTGAGCCTTAGATATGAAGGTGTGAGCGTCAAGCTTGACACCTTGTATCTATGTTTAAGACTCTTATTTTGAAGTTCTCCAGTTTTTCAGTTGTGTTGACAGAATAAAGCCGTAGAGGCTGTTTGAGAAGATAAATTAGCAGTTTTTTATCACTGTAAAAATATAACGACAGGTCAAAAGCTAGCCCCTAATGATGCTAAAGTTGGCATCTGATTCATAGCTTAAAATCAGTGCTACAGTAGAGAGCTGTTTTAGGTTTTAATGAGATTTGACCATATTTGAGCTGATCTGAAGTTCTCGAGTTTCTCTGTAGTGTTGACAGAGTCAGCTAAAAAAAGACTGCTCATGTGACTAACTAACAGCTCTCAGTTACATCACTGAAAAAGCTTCCACAACCTTTTCATTTGTGGGGCACAAGTTTGGTGGTAAAAAACTGAGACAATGTGACAATCAAGAGAAAATGATTTGTAAGCTCTGTGAGAACACCACAATTGGATAACAATGTTAAATTTAGTAACTGCTCCTGAGTTTCCTATAGATTCAAAACAAAACAATAAAATGTTTAGACCACCTTAGAAATGAACAGAAAAACCACAATAATTGGATTAGTTTAACGTGGCTATAAATAGTATTCACTGATTACAGGTTTTTTAAATTTGTGAAATTTGTGATTTGTGAAATATTTATTTGTGAAAACAAAAGAATTTGAGATTGTCAGTTTTACTAAGAATATAGATTAATGCTTCTCTCATGTCTGATATCGTGTTTTGTTTTGTCTCATGAGCAGGATGTATAGATGCCCATCTAAATCAAACATTAAAATGGAAAGAAAAATCTGTAGAACCTTGTTTATTAGTTGTATCTTTAACTAAAAAATATAAATCACCCATCTGTTGTGCCCATGGTGCACTATTGAAATATTGAGCATTGTTTTTGGCAAAGAAGTGAAAAATAAACATTATTCAAAGGGAAAACTGCTGTTTAGCATTTTGCTTTAAAACATGAGGGGAACATTTTTTGTCAAAAATGTATTACATTATATTCGCAAATTCACTCAATACTCTACCCTTCCTGCAAAGTTAATCAAGCAGGAGCTACAGAGCAGGAAACATCAAGCTCGAACTGAACTACAGTAGCAAGTCTGCACCAAGGAGTCATTTGCACAATAAAGATTTTTTTGCATCTGCAGCGGAGCAACATTTTGAGCCATCAGTCGACTTGCAAGAGACATTTACATCTTAACCAGCAGAAGCATTTGCATCCTGCTGAACGTTATGGTGCCTCACAAGATTCAGGGGGCAAAATTAAGGGAGGCAGATTGAGTGACTTTTTGCGCACAGCCACCCACCAGCTGCCGGAACATAAATAGCAGCGTATGATTATGGTTGGGCGAGAGGGAAAACACCCTGTGTTTTAGTGCTTTGCGGAGGTCATGTGGCAGTCGGTGGGTGTGTTCTTGCAGTTCCTGCTTAGAAAAACAAGCTAAATTAGACCTTTATGGATGCAGCCACGTAAATCCTCGGAATCTTACACCAGCAATTCTGGAGATTTCTTTTTCTTTTTTTTGTGCAGCTTTAGCATAAACAAATCTCACAGTGCTGCTGATTGTGCCAACACTGGAAGCTGATGAACGTGACCCTGAAATAAATTTGATTTCTCTACATCTCCTTTATGCCTTATAAATAACACTAGGGAGATGATTCTTTTTGTTTGTTTATATGATGGAGAATAAAAAGATCTGTGAAATGTTTTATTGCTCATACTCTGCAGCAAGTTTGTCTAGGATGAGCTCGGCTTCAGATGACTTGTTGGTGTGCCCTCTACATGATGCAATGCACCGCAAGTCCATACCCCTTTGAACTTGGGCTTTCAAGCTAGTCTGCCAACTTTCTTTTTTTGTTGTTATTTCGCTGCCTTTCTTTTGTTCTGAAATAGAAATGAAGTGTGAAAGTAAAAAACAAACACATTACTGCAGCTTCACTGATTGGTCTCCTTAACAGTTTTGATTTTTGATGGGATTTAATTACATAATTATGCCCATCCATCTATCCGTTTTCTGTAACCGCTTCTTCCATACTGGGTCACGGGAGAGCTGGTGCCTATCTCCAGCAGTGGTGTTATAGAGAGTTCCCAGCAGAGACCCTGTCTCTACAACACCGAGTGGAGCAGTTTTCCCGGTCTGAAGGAAGGACAACGGGACCGCATCACCATGGTTACAGCAGTAACGTGCAGTTTGGCTGGCCGACAGAGCGAGCCGCCCCTCCCCACGGCTACGGAGGTTAGCTGCAGCTAACCCTTTGTTCACTCTGGATGTTTTCTTCAAACTTCGTCGCCCTGGACAGCTTTTCCTCAGAACAGTTCACCTAAGAGGTTAGGTTTGGGTGGAGAGAAGTAATTTAGAATGAAATAATCTAAACATTATTTTTGTTTTATGAAGTTTGGTTTTGTTAGTGTTGAAACTCAGCTATCTTAGTTTTCAACGTTCTTTGATCAACTTGTTTATATTGTACATAACCCATTAGTCTTCCTTATTCTTTAATTCTGCTTGGTAGTTTAGTTGGATTGTTTTAGCATAGTAAAGCGTTTGTTGATTGAAATATGTTTGACTTTGAGTTGACTTATTTTTGTTAATAAATTCTTGCTGTTCAATAATGTCAGAGCTTGGCTCATACCTTTCAATTTTGTCCTAATACCACCGCCATATTGGGCTGGTATTCACAGGACAACCCTTAACCGACCAAAATATAATTTAATAAATATTAAAGTATTAATATTAAATATTGAATAATACATTCATATTCATAATTACAACAGGAAGAAGCCTGACTACCCAAAGAGAACCCACACATCCATCCTCTTACAATTGTGGTTTTTGCAGATTCTGTATTGAAACTGTCCTGTGTAAAACTATCAGTAGTCTTTGGATAATTTTGGGTTTATGGTTTGGAAATGGATTAAAATTAAAAGTTGGGGAAATTGAAATGCGGACAAGTATAAAGTTTTGAAATTAAAAATGTTTAGGTACCCTATTTAATCTTTCCATCTTGTCTGCAAAGCAAAGTCGATTATTCTGTTGTTAAATCCCCAAAGTTTGAAAGAAAGGAAGTCATGTTTCATTTATAGTTGTGAAGAAGTTGTTTGTTTTCTCTTTATAGCAACTTTATTTGTAGTTAGTCTCAGAAATATCTGAATGATGAGACTGATTTCCTATTTAATATTTGCGTTTTTGTGGTGCATTGTGCCTTGAGTGGTTAATCTTAAGTGTGCGCTGTTTCTTACACCGTCCTCCGTTTTCTTCCTGTGTTCCTGACACAGAAATATTTGGCTGTCATGTCTTCTGACAGCTGATGAATTCATGGAGCAGGTTTCATGAAGTGGCCCTGCTTCTCCCAAGTGAGAGTGACTGTTAAATATGCATGGCAGAAAAATAAATGAGACAGCCTTCTAAGGAAATGTTGATGCTCAAGAGGAACTTCTGTGGCTGTAATTTACAAGTCTGTTTTATTTGCTACTTTGATGCTGCAGTTGTTGGGATCCAGAGCTACCTCCAGGTGTGCCCACTCTTTTTTTTAACAAAATGGAGGCTGCTACTTACCAGAATGGCCACTTATTTCCATCTCAGCCAAGTCTGCTTTGCTCATGTGAACATTTTGTCTTTAATGGGACTGTTTTGGGTGATCAAAAATGACATGTTTTTTGTGATTCCTTGCCAGGGAGAGCAACTTTCTTTTTACCCCTATGAATTTTTTGAAGTAGGTTGAATTTAATGACTTGTTGCCTCATTTGGAGTTTTACTTTCTTCTTTTTTGTGCTCATTCTGACCTATTTTAACCTAAAATGTGTCTTCTGATTGACACTGCTACGATCTATACTTTGGAGGCAAGGAAAAGCAGACAGCATGATCTGGATAAGCTGAAAATAAAGGTTTATAGAAAAAATAACTAGTGAAGTGTGGCTAAGTACTTGTATAATTCTGCAGAGATCCAGGTTTATTTTCTGGCAGCAGCCTCATTTGCTTTGTGGTGCGATCCAAGTCAGACTCTTGTCAGTGTTAGTGGGTGGGAGGATTTTGAGGGACCTAAATTTGAAAGGTTCACCTTCTCAGATTTGACGTACATTAATTAATTTTCAAAAACAATTTGTTTCTTCATTAATTCAAAGTAAGTCAGAGAGACAAAAAAAAAAAAAAAACACCACAAGATAATTAGACCAAATTAAAGGCGAATAGGCTCCAACACAGAGACAACATCGACATTGACAGTGTAACACTGTGGTTTAAAAGAACAGTAATGCAGTTTAGGTTTTTTTCCTACTTTTAACAATTTTTAATCTCTATTCTTAAGATGTATTTTTGGAAAAACTAATATTGCTCCTGGTTTGGCATAATTAGCTGGATTCATTGCAAATTAAATGAAAGAGATAAATGTAGCTATTGCTTACAACGACAAGTGTCAAGTACTGCATTAAGTTTGAGAATGCTTCCTGCATGCGGTATTGTAAGCAGTTAGAACTGTGCACACTGCTGATTTCAGGCTTGTTTCTATGCAGTTGTAATGAAAAGTTTATGTAAGAGCATTTACAGCATAAAAACTTAAATTACTTTTCATGTTGCAAAGAAAAAGAACAGTCTAATAATAATAATAAAAATACTTATAATAAATTATTTTTCTTAATATTACAATGTACCTTTGTCAAAGTACATATAACCTATATATATATATAAGTAACAAAAAAAATGATAAATAAATGCAGCCCCATCTTGTGGTCATAGATTACTTAAGTCTGGCATTAAAGCACTAGCATTAAATAAAGGCTAAATAAAGTTGGGAGCCATGACTTCGCATTTTCTTCTTAAAAGGATTAGCAATAGTAGTTTTAATTTATTCATTATATACAGCGAATCAGCAAATAAATTGCCTCTGAGTCAATTAGAGCGATAATTCCTGAAATAATGGACTATTTGAAACCTGAAAAATATTCTCTTTGGGAAATTAGCAGGAAGAATTAAATGTCTTTCCTCCTCTGCTTACATAAAAATGGAAATAAATGATAACTAATGTGTCATCTGTGTTGCAATGCTGTCTACACCAGGAGACTGCAACCTGACGCTCTGGAGACACATGTGGCTCCATAAGCCTTGGAGAGCTGCTGTTAACAATGTTGGAGAACAGTGATATAGAACTGAGCAGTGTTTTTTATTTATAAAGTCAAATAAAAAAATTATTTTTAACAGTTCTTTGAAGTCTGTTGGAATTAGAATAGTAATAAAGATTTTTTTTTACTTTTCTGTCATTTTCCTTGTCATTATATCACAAACTACAAGCTGTTTTTCCTTCATTTTCCACAAATATACAAAGTTTCTTTCAAGAGAATGTACACAATATTTATGATTTTATTTGTTCAAAAACCTAAAAATAGAAATAAAACCTTAGGTAATTTAACCTTAATACAAACACATTTTACAGTTTATAAGACTTAAAAGGCTACCTCTTATGTAAGTCAAGCAGGGTGAAGAAACTCTATTTAGAAGGATGTTTGATGCAAAACCATTTGCTTGAGCATCTTTGAAATTGTTGAGGTTTGGTGGTCTTTATTTGGAGAAAATCCAGTCTTTCTGTATTGCTGATCTGAGCTTCAGTTTAATTCTCATTCGACTCCTCACTTTGTCTTTTAGGCTTTTACTTAGCATTTCACACAGCCTACTGTTCTCTTCCCTTTTCAGCTATTGCAGCATAAATTTGGGTTAGGTGTAAAAGCCATGGGATTCAGTCCACATGTTGATAATTAAATATTAATCCTACAGGGTGTGTTGAGAAAAGCAGCGTTACACATACTAGGAAAAACCTTCATAGTTTGAAACTTTTGGTAACACTTGTAATTTACCAACTAAATTAATATTTTCTGCAACTTATTTCTAAGCTGGAAAAAAAGCATTTTATGCACATGTTTGAATAGATTAGTGAGCCTTTTATCAGTCACTAATTGTGAGTGCGACATCAAATTTGGCCCCTTCTGTGGAATATAGAATGCAAAAGTAAAAAGAAAAAGGGCGGGCACTGGTGCTGTGGAAGACGGTGGGCATAGCTGAAAGTGTGACCCAAATTAAAATCTGGGTCGCCTCTGACTTACTTGAATGGCATTCTCTTTTGACTTTTTTTTATTTTAAGGAGTGCTTTAGAGAAATTGGCCTTTGCATCACATAATTGTACCACAGGAAAACATGGATTAGCACTTAAACTTCTACTCACTCTAATCACATAACACTAGTATAAGTAATACAATAAATAAGTTTCAATTAAATGATAAATTTTAGAGTTTTATAGGTGCCAACAGCTGTGGCACCAAGAATAAAGAAAAGTTAGATCCTGAAGAGGGATTTTTTTCTTCCATAGAGTAAATGAGGTTGTAAAGGGTGGGTTTAAAACAGTCAGCGTGAGAGGACAATAAAAATGTATTTATTCGAAAGCTTTTTGCACATCTTTACCAGGGCTACCATAAATATAGAGGGCACTGTATCCTACTTTGTTGCTCTGTTTTGCTTTAGTGTTATATTGACTGGTAAATAGATCCCAGCCTATAAACATGTGCCAGAAATCACACGTTTACTTTTCCACTTTACAGAAAAGTGATAAAAAGTTTCATACAATTTTTTTTTCCACCTCTGTTGTCAGACATTTAGACAGAGTTCAGAAATAGTTTTGAGATATTAGTTTCTGAGAGAGACCAAAGATCAATTTATTCTCACGTCAGAGCTCACCCATCACGCTGAGCCTCACGCTGAGCATCACGCTGAGCATCAACTTTCATTTCAAATGCTCCACTTAAAGCCTGTCCCAGGTTCCCCATAAAGGGCCTAGATGTTGTTTTTTATCTGTTTTTCTTGATTTTTTAAAAATATATTTAACAGTCTTCTAACATTATTAATTAAATAAGACCAGATCTGATTTATGTCTGGACAGGAATGGCACAGAAGTGTGAGCATATGCTTCATAAAGAGGAGGTCTGCTCTTCCTTTATAAATATTATTTAACTGTCACTGAGAGCAACATTTCGGCAGACTGGAAAGCATTCCTTCGGCTATTCATCAGACAAAATGTTCATTACTGGGCTGTAAAAATATTCACTGCAGGTATTAAACTTTTTATCTACAGCCTTAGGGATCTTTTTCTCAGCAGGCCCTCATTTAATGACTACAGACATTTTTTACAATCTGTCAATAGTTTTTCTCATTAATTATTTAATTGTTCACTCTATAAATTGCTTAGTAATTAAAATATTTTGTTAGTGTCATAAACAGTGCAAAATTATTAAGATCTGGGATAAACCGTTATAATATTCAAGTTCCCAATCTGATAATGTTTTATTTTATTTACTGTATTGTCTCTTTAAATTATTGTGTTCTAGTTGGCATCAAGTGAAATTCCTATATTGTTAAAGTCCAAAAGGTTTAGTGAAAATTTTGTAAAAACAGAAAAAATTCCACACGGGGAAAAACTACTTAATCCAAAACCTGAAAACGTCTTCATTCTTAAATACATCGACAATGCAAAACTTATACATTAGTCCTGCATTATTATTATTATCCTGATTGTCATTCCTTTTTGTAAACTGCACACCGTCTGAAATCCTAATTTATTGCTCACTGCAGCAGGAATAATCGTAGATGACAGGACTCGGTGGGGGTAACATGTCAAATATGAATTTGGTAAAATATTTACCTTTTCATTGGATTTTCTTCATAATACCAGATGAAACTGGATGAATCACTTTGTAAACAGGTGTCTACATATCGAAAAGGCTAAAATTATTTTATGGTGCTATTTACCATAGCACAGATTAAAAACACAATTATATATAAAACAATCAAATTTAACTGCTTGAGGACACTAACACCATTTGTACTGTGCTTTACTGGGGCTTACACTCTTTGTAAACCTGTCCGATCCAGACCTGTGTGGAATCTTGGTCATTTAGGAACAGGCAGAATTAGGGTAAATTAAGCCATGCTGTATTATATATTTAAGAAGCAAGCTGCTGTTCAGGATACGTCGACACAATTTGAATCATCTGTCGGATTAGTTTTTGCATAAACGGGCCACTCAGATTTTTATCCTTCTTTTCTAAATTCAGTGTAGATTTTCAAACCTTATTGACAAAAGCATATATAAACTCAGGACAAAACCTTCAGTGAAATGAAGTAACATGACACCAACCTAGGCCTTTTTTTTGGCAGCCATTTTGACAGGTCACAGTAGGAGAAGTCCATATGAATAACTGCTGTTTTCCACTTGGAGGGGGGTGGCGCTTTGGGGCATGCTGGTTCGCTGTCGTGGCTCACTAGGGAGCTTGATGGAACTGAACCATCATTTACTCCACATGTGCTCTGCTGCTGTGACGAGCCTAAATGACCAGCGTGACAAAAGCCCATTGTAAAGATAGATGATAGAACTGTTTCAATTGGATTTGTCGCATATTTTTACAGTATACATATGCACATTGAATAATGACATAAGTGTATTCTTGATTAGATCCTATGATGTAAATGTGGGGCAGTAATGGAGATTGGGCATGGTACAGATTATTCAGACTTACTTTAAAACGGCATGATATTCTGTTGGTTTGTTCACTGTCGCATCATTTTGCTGGGACGCGCTAATTGAATTTCTTTTTTTCACAATTTTTTGTACTACAAGAGGCCTTTATTCAAAAAATCAGAGATGATATATGCAAAGAGAGAATGGGGGAAGATTTACAACAAAGGTTCAAAGGTCAGGAATTGAACCCTGGACGGCTGCGTAGAGGATTAGATTCTGCACGCGGGGCGCCTGTGCTATCTTCTGTAGCCTCTATATATGGTGCACCTTCTCTACAACTGAGCTGAGCTTAGTGCCCAGTACCAACAAATGTATTATTATTTATTGCTAGCTCACTCACTGAGTCAGATTCTCATCTACAAAAATTCCCAATTAATTAAAAGTTTAGTTTGGTATATATTCTTTTGGTTGGAGACAATAAAATTAGGTTTTTTAAAAATATTTATGTGCTGATTTTGTGTTCCTAACACTGAAAGAGAATAGAACTTTGCATTTATATAGATTTAGAACTGCCTATTTAATAACCTCTGCCCACTTTTTTATACGTCTTAACTAGGATAATAATTGCATGCAACTTGTGGTGCATAAGTGGTAGAATGGGTATAATTTGTTATTAATAGAGATTAAGCTGATGTTTAATTAGTCTAATCTATAAAGAAAGTGTTTCCAAAGATACAAATAGAATACGATGACTAAAAAAAGACACTGTTCGGCTATTTTCTTTATATTTTTTACCTCTGGAAAATATTTATCCTTCCTATGTTATGTTAAAAGGCAGCAGCCTCCCTTCAGAAGTTTATGCCACTCTTTTAACTCTGGCCTACTTGGGCAATTGTGCTATAGTGAAAAAGGTTAGTGCCAGTGCACCAGGCTGTATAAGCCCTGGATTCTGGTAGAAGCTGTTAAGAGACACTCTTCAAAGTTTGACAAAAAAAACTGACAGTTATGAGTCAGCTCTGAGCTTTTCCTCAAATCATTTAAAAAAAGCCTGTCTGCTTAACTTTTCACCCAAGAATATAGTATAACGTTCTGCGACAAAATATTTGCCCTCTTCAAAATGTCTTCTGATCTTACGTTTTTGTCACAGTAAAATGTTTCAGCTCATCAAACAAATTTTTATATAACACAAAGACAACCTAAGTAAATACAAGAGGCAGTTTTCAAATGAATATTTATTTTGACAGTTTATTTTAACAAGGCATTATCTGTTATACATAGAAATCCCTCCTTAACTCTTAGACGTGGTTGTGCTTCCCTTGGTGGAAACAACTGCCATCAAGCATTTGTAACGACTGGCAAAAAGTGTTTTACATCACTTTGGAGACATTTTGTCCCACTCTTCTTTGAAGATTTATTTTAATTAAGTCACATTAGAGAGGTTTTGAGAAAGAAAGACTTGTTTAACGTCATGCCACGGCATCTCAGTTGGATTCCTGCTATGCCACTCCAAAATTTGCATTTTGTGTTTTTTGAACCATTCAGAGGTGGACTTGCTGGTTTTCTTCAGATCATTGTCCTGCTGCGTTTCCCAAGCGTTCTTAAGCTTAGGATCACAAACTGATGGACAGACATTCTCCTTCAGGATTTTCGCCCAAAGAACATAATTTTCAGTTCCATCAATTGTGGCAAGTTGTCCAGACAATGAAGAAGCAAAGCAGGCCTAAACTGATGTGTTAGTTTTACACCAGGTATAACAAACACCTTTCAAAACCTTCCCACTTATCTCTCAGTCTACAAATGTTTCTTGAATTTCTTTAGATTCCGACATGATGTACTGTTTTTGGACCAGTTTGGTTTGGATAGCTTTTTTCCTTTTAAAAATAAAATCATCATTTAGAATACAATTTTCATATTTACTCAGGATGTCTTTGTCATAAGAACTTAGTTTGATGAAACATTTAAATGTGATAAAAAAGCAAAAACAGAAGAAATCTATGAAAACCTTCCCTCCAGCAGGACAAAACCTCACATAGAAATAATTTGTGAACTAACTGCAGGGGCGCTTATGTGTTACCAGAGTAGCTTCTTTCACATGAAAAAAATATATACACAGAACGCTGTCAAGTGTTAGGGAACTCACACAGAGACATATTTTTGCAAAACGTGTGATTCATTTACACATGAATGGTGTGAAACACAACGTCTCTAGAATAGTTTCCATTTTTTCCTCATGGTATGATGATATGGGGAAATTGAAATAGATAACATTACCTTATTGTCCAGGTCTACATTCAACTTTTACATTCTCATTTCATCCTTTTAATTAGTGAACAGTGTTTTTCTTTTATTTATAGCAGTGCAGTGGATTTCATCAGCTCCTCCGTGGCTTTAAGTTTGCCTAATCCTGAATCCTCTCATTTTATATTCTCCCCCATTTCTCTGGATTATGAGTAAAATAATCATTGTTTGGCAGTTGAAATTTCTACCCCTACTCCCCCTGCTGATGATTATCTTGTTTAAAGCATATCAGCTGGAAAATATAATGTGTAATTTGAATGCCAGTGATTCCAATAAATATATTCTGGGAGAAACACAACACTCTGAGTCTTTATTGCTTTTTTTTATCTTCAGCCGTGCATTTGCAGCTTCTATTCAGAAGCTCGAGACTGTATAAAAAGTGCAATTAGACCATCCCCGCACCTGTGAATATGACCTTTAAAGTGTGAGAATGGATTGTGACAGTGTGTACATGAGTAATCATTGTTTCTTGATAAACAAATATGGGGAGGAGTGAATGTTTTGTGTGCTCTTGCAGTCTTATGGATCACATGTGTGGAAGAGTGGTTAGCCTTGCACTACTGACCTACAGTCAGTTTTGCTCTGTGAGAGGCTTTAATGAAGATGGCCAAGTGAGGGTCAGTAACCCCCCTCACTCTAGAGCCCACAAAAGCTTTTGCCTTCCATTATGTTTTTTTGAGGGCTTTGTTTTGAACACACACATTACTTTCTCTGTATCTGTGTATTTTTAGGGAAAGGGGGGGTTGGTTGAGGTGGAAAGCCAGGTCAGTGGATGTGTGAATTGAATTGACTGTCAGGTTTCAGACTCAGCCTCTCTTGCGAATGCCGAACCATTTGACTGTGATGCACGACTGAGGCGCTGAACTATATTCTAACTGTTTTCCACAGACTTTGCATAAGATAAAAAAAACTAAAAAAATATTTCACTGAGCAGTCAATGCATATTTTTACTCTGTCTCTCACTTCCAAGAACATGAATAATGTGTTCTAAAATCCCTCTACTAAGCCAGGCTTTCCTTTCAAAAACGGTGGCAGAAATATTTGTATTAAACCCGAGGTCATCGATCACGATTACCCCAAGGCTCAAGAATTTTAAAGGCTACCATTTACTCCAAGTGTCATGGCCAATCTTTTTTCTGTTATATTTTGTCTTAGATGTTTCGAAAGTTTTGTAATTGTTTTCATAACAGAAATAAAACCCCAACCCACCAAATTGACAAAAATACTACAGGGGCAGCAAATACACATAAAAAGTATTTTAAGACAACACTTTAAACATGCTGCTTCGTTCAGTGACATCATGAACCAGACTTCACAAGTCTAGTTCATCCTTGGGTATAATTTCCAAATGCCTGGTGCCATGTTCATGTGTTCAAGCAATTATATGCAGCCATTACAGTGTTCAGGAGGGAGACGGTTTCTATGTCCCACAAATGAACGTGTTGTGGTGTGAAATGTCCAAGTCAACCCCAAAACAAAAGCAAAAGAACTTGTGAGGATACTGACAGAAACTGGTAAAAGAGGGCCATTATCCACAGTGGAACAGTTCCATTATGAACATAGGCTGAAAGGCCACTCAGTGAGGAAGAAGCCATTATTTTAAAAGAAACCTTAAAATGCCATACTATAGTTTGCACTCGGGGAAAAAAGACTTACATTTTTTGTGGCATGTCATGTGGTCTTATGAAGCTAGAATTAAAATGTTTAGCCATAATGACCATTGTTACATTTAAAGGAAAAAGGGAGAAGCTTGCAAACCTGAAAAGACCATTCCAACTGTAATGTATGGGGTTGGCAACATCATGTCATGTAGGTGATTTGGTCCTGCAAGGACTGGTGCACTTTACAAAATACATGGCATCATGAGGAAAGAACATTGTTTGGAAATATTGAAGCAGCATCTCAAGACATCAGCCAGAAAGTTAACATATGGCCGCTTACAGACCTTGTAATTAGACAGTGACCATAAGTATACTGCCAAATTACTTACAAAGTGGTATAAGGACAACAAAGTCCCTGTCTTGGAGTAGCCATGATGGAGTCCTAATTTCATTTCCAAAATTGTGGATGGAGCTGAAAAGGTATATGTTAGCAAGGCAGCCAACAAATGTGTCTCAGTTTCACCAGTTCTGTAGAAGGAAGGGACCAAGAAATCTTACTGTGAGAAGCTTGTAGAGGGATACCCAACGCATTTGACCCATGTCATACAATTTAAAAGGCAGTGCTACCGAATATGAAGGAAATGTATGTCAACTTCTGAATTTAAAGCTTCTCTCTACTTCATTATTCTGGCATTTAGCAAACTGAAAGAATTTTGGTAACCTGAGTACACCTAAAACGGGAAAAATGTACTACTTGTGTGTCTTTCTACAGAGTGTGTGTATATTCTGGTTTTAACTGTATATCCAAAAAGGTAAGCTGCTTCATGTAGTTGTTTGACTGAGATGTTTTGTCTGTGACATACCTATATGGGGAGCGACTTGTTTCGCATATTAAGAATGCATGTTGTCAAATGCTAAGGAGCTCGCACAGAGGCATATTTTTACAAAATGTGTTATCATTCATTAACATGTGAATGTTGTGAAATGCTGCACTTCCAGAGGTGTTACTGTCATAATAAACTAATATGGGAAAATTATTAAATAGGACCCCAACAACCCCCCCACCACCTCCATGTTCGAAATTTTCCTGAACATGGAATTTGAGATAAATTAGACAGAAAACTTTAAAAAGCCTATTTAATTTGGGTATTGAGACATTATTGAATGAGGCAAAGCTCCATGATACCGATAACCAGCCAATGCATTGAAAAGTTATGATGGATCTTTCATCTAACATAATATTCATCTGAGAAAAAAAACTTGATGCTGTGACAGTCTAAGAGTCTGGGTGTAGAGATTAAAGGCCAGTTAACCAGAGAGTACAAAGTCCAATAGTGGGTGACAGATTTACATCCTGTGATGGAGACGTTTTCGTATAAATAATGTTATGTAAATCAATGTGAGGAAAGGGATTGGTTCCAACAAGTTGTTTGCTTTACATTAAATAAAGTTTTTAACAAGCTGTTCAGTATGAGACTTCAAAGAAAGGTTTTCATCAGTTTATTACCAAGACATTTATATGAAAATACAAATTCATAGAGGTACTGTATGAAGACATAATAGTAGGGGGGATTTTATAGATTGAAAACAACAAATCTTTGGTTTTTCAGAGTTTAGTATCTGTTTGAGGTGGAACAAATGTGACTGAATTTCAAATGCAGTCAATCAACACGAGGGCAACTGTGTTTACATGACAGCAGACAACTGTGTCATCGGTATAGACATTAGGAGATGCATCCCTAACATTCTGACTCACATTATTAATGTAAATTGTAAAAACGGTTGGGCCTGACATTGACCCTTGGATGACATCTTTTGTGACAATCACATAACAGGAAGAGAGGACACTGAGGTCACTGAACTGAACACACTGTTATGACTCAGAAAGGCATCTACAATCTAGAAAATACATGTAAAGGTTGCTGTTACAGTTAGCTATCCACTAATTCTTCTATTAGGCACACATTTCTCCTGTTCGGTTCTCCTGCTTCATTTGCAACAACAGTGGTTTAGTAGTACCTCTATTATTAGCATAATTTGTAAAACATTTAACTGAAGGTTTTATACATTTCTCCATGAATGCATGTTTTTTAATATAAAAGGTCCAGGAAGCAGGGACAGGGATGACTTTTAGCATCAATAAATCACTCATTTTCATGCTGTGATGTGATTGGCTGTTGCACAGCCTTTCATTAAGCTTTTCTGAACTGGACTGCAACTGCCTCCTTAATCAAATTCTAAGTAATTTATTAGTAATTGAATACTTCTTGAGTTAAATTTGATTACCTCAACTACTAAATATGGTTCAGGAGCAACCAGCTCATAGTCACTACAATAAAGGATCATTACGTAATGTTAACACCCAGTCATGATAAGCCTGCCTTGCTAGTGCTGAAAAAATAAAATTTGTGTGTTTACTTTAAGGGTCGGAAATGAGTAATATGTCCCTGGTTGTGCTGGTCTGGATCTCCGCAGTGAGTTAGACAGATGGTTATTGCTGGGATTTCAAAGTGATGGAGTAAAACTAATGTTGCCTGCCTTTGCCAGCTCCTATTCTTTCATCCCAGCGAGTTGCACTTAACGAAAACAGGCCCTTGTTGCCTAAATGAAAGTGCACAACAAAGCAAATGTGCTGACTGTCACTACTCAGCACATCAGCCTGCCTGGGTGCCAGAATTAGCGGGGCAAAGCAGAAGCAGCTTTCTGCACTAGCGCGCTCCTTCCTCCAGGCTGGTGCGGCCCCACGTCCTGAGAGGTAAATGGATGAATGGGGGGCTTTATGGAGATGAGGAAGTGTAATGGTACTCACCTCTCAGTCCCGGTGGCTGGAACAGTAGCTCTCTGTGTCTTTTATCAGGGACATGAAAGGAGGACAATGAGCCTCTCTGCTATCAACAATATGGTGTCATTTGAAGCAGATTATCCCTCTGTTGAAGAAGAGGAAAATAAAGGCCCAGGAGACAATAGCTGGAGCTATGAGCCAAGGTTTCTCCTCCCATGAGGGGATCCTTCATTCTGCTTTGTCTTATTTCTAAAATCTAATCTACCATCCATCCCACGCATTATCATCTGAGGAAACATTTCAGATATCTTTCAGATACAAATGCAAAAACAGAGGTGGTCAGGGGGCACAAGTACATTAAAGCTTTCTATCGCAGTTAACAATGGATTAACGGATAATCTTTTGAAGTTAAACTACTGTGTACTAACCTCTTGTTTTGTTGCATTATTACCTGTTAATCGTTCAACCTTTTTAAAATTTGTAATGTTACAACTATAAACCTATTTGTATTTTATTAAGATTTTATTAGATAGATTGGCGCAAAGAAGTCTATAATTGTGAACTGGACAGATTTTAATATATACTGTATATATTGTCATTTTTTTTACAAATAAATATATGACATGTGGTCCTGCTTTTGCATTTACTCATTACCCACCTTTCACTGCAATTACAGCTGCAAATCTCTAACAGCTTTGCACAATTGAGATTGAATTATCTCCCATTCTTCTTTGGGAGATAATTTTGCTCAGACAGCAGTGTTTGTCTCTGTGAACATCGGTTATATCACAATTGGATTTCTGATTTCTTGAATTGGAGCATTATGACTGTTATGATTTGATATTAACCATTAGACCTGTGTATTTATTATTGCTGGAAGGTACACCTCCAACCATTCTCAAGTCTTTTGGAGCCTTTAACAGACTTGTGCTGTATTTAGTCCCATTCATCCTTCCATCAGCTCTGGATCAACATCCCTGTCCCTGCTGAAGAAAAGCATCCCACAGCATGATGCTGCCACCACTATGTTTTACCTTGAGGGGATAGTGTTTTCAGAATAAGGTGATGTGTTAGTTTTCTGCTACACATAGTGTTTTCCAGGCCAGAACGTTTAGTGTTGGCCTCATCTGACCAGAGCACCTTCTTACACATTTGGGGTGTCATCAACAACACTTCTAGCAACCACAAATGGGACATCTAATGTTTTTTTTTGGTCACTTTCCGCAAAGGCTCGTTTTGGGTAATGCAGAGTTAATAGTTGTCTTGTTTTCAGATTCTCCAACATGAGCTGTAGATCTCTGCAGCTTCTCTAGAATTAGCATGAGCCTCTTGGCTGTTTCTCTGATAAATGCTCCCCTTGCCTGGCCTGTCAGTTTAGGTGGACAACCATGTCTTGGTAGAAATGCAATTGTGCCACCACACTTTTTCTATTTTTGGATGATGGATGAAACATTGCTCCAGAAAATGTTTAAAGCTTCAGATATTGCTTTATAACTTAACCTTACTTTAAACATTTCTGCAAGTTTTTCCTGACCTGTCTTGTGTCTTCCTTGGTCTTTACGATGCTGTTTGCTTACTAATGTTCTCTAAGAAAACCTCTGAGTTCCAGTAGTTCTTAATGATTCTGAAACTCAACACCTCCAGTCATCAATCTTAAGATCTTAAAACAGTGAATGGAATAGTCACTTCCTCAAACTCTCTGGTTGAACAGGACAAAATATTCACATCAACTACTTTAGTCTATTGGGAGTTCCTTTAAATAAATATACTGCAGAATTTTGTTCTTTGTGGCTTGCTCTATTTTTGACTGCTCTTGCTTTCCTGACTTTTTCCCCTCATCTCTCTTGTACAGTACACTCGACATGGAGGTTGTATCCATCCTTTATGTGTTTTTGGCTTGTTGCGTTTGCTTGTTCCTAAAGATCGGAGCCCTGTGTGCTTCCTTTGTCTAACAACAAATACTAGCTTGGCAAAGCATAGTGCTTACATATAATGAAGTTGCAAGCCTCAACTAAAACAATACTCAAAAGTTTTTGGCGAAGTTTGCAAAAGTTCACATGTTTAGTTTAATGGTGCTGCAACATTAGTTAAACAGCTGCAATACTGCACAATACCAAACATGAAGCCAGATTCATAATGCACCAACTTCCACCCCTGGAAGATTAAGGACTTCAACAACAGATGGTGTGGCCTCCAAAGAGCCTTGATCTGGAAATCATGGAGTCAGTCTGGGATTACATAAAGAGAGAGAGCCAACTCTGCCAGGCTAAGCCCACAAAATATCTGCTGCAAGCTCTCAAGATGTATAAAGCAGTAATTATGACTTCTGATGAACTTAAAAAAACAGCATTCAAGACTTGTGTTTGCTTTAAAAGCAAATTTGAGCTTATTTGGAAATGCCTAACTTTGCCTGATCTCATCAATCACAACCTGGCTCAAATTAAACAAATGGTCAGTTTTTTCTTCTCTGACTGAATTTGATCCTTGCCAAGCTTTCTTCCTTTTTTTGGTTTGGCCAGCAACGAAATATTTTAAATCTTGTCTGAATCAACTGATCAATATTTATTAGTAATTTTCTGAAATACAAGATTTTACAGATGAAGGATGCAGCGCTGGTGGCGCAGTGGTTAAGCATGCGACCATATAGAGAGGCTGTAGTCCTCGATGGGCCGTTTCGGGTTTAGCATTTCAAAGTGATTTACAAAACAAAACAAAAAAGCAATAAATAAAAAAATACAAATTAATTTTTTTTTTCTTGATCAGTTTTATTTTATTTCACCTGATTTTTAACTGCCACATTATGTTCTGTTTCTTTTGAAAGGATGCTCTTGTACTTGTCCAGTTTATTTTGAAAGCAAAGGATAACATTTTTCAAAGTACAGTAAAATGAAAAGAACACTTTTTAATTGTTAATTCAAACAGTATATTGTTGTGGAAACTTTTATGGTTTTACCCTTTTGACCGGTCTGATTGCTTGTTTGTTTATTTATTTCCAAAAGGACAATGCACATTAATTGTGAAGCCGATTGTTAGAATGAGAGTGTTATTCTTTGTGTCAGTTTGGTCCAATCAGCCTCTGTGGAGGCAGTAGATAAACAACACATTGCAACATTATGATACTGGGAGGAAGAAAAGCCTTGGCTGCCAGTGAGGTGTTGGAAGAAGCTCAGGATCTCTGTCCTCTGCAGGAGCATATTTTCTGTAGTTCACACTTTAAGGTTTTGTAACTGACATTTTCAATGCAAACGTAACATGTAAGAAGAAAAAAAGGCCATCATGTCCTATTTATGTTCTGACCTTATCCATAGTCAACATGTAGAAAATTAAACCCCAGCCTTCCAAGTAACACCTCGTCCCTCTGAGAGTAAAAAGCTCTCTGAAAGACAAGGACAGAGTCTGCACCAAGCTGTTGCTAAGATTTTTTAAATCTAACAAATCTATAAAGAAGGTTAGATTCCTTACAAGGAAACTATTAAAGAACCTTACATATTATGTTAATATATTTGCGTTTTGACTATGTGACCAAAATGTTTTCCCAATGCACAAAATTTTCCAGAACCTTCTGTTTTACCCTGTGCATCAGTTGTGATTGTTTCAACATTGGGGTCCAAAAGTGGGTTGTTTACATAAATTAGGTCCACTAACACACTGAGTAGTGACACACTGCTGTCAGTTTCAATAATCTGGAGACACTATTCTCCACCCACAGCAACAGCACAGTCCAGAGTGTCATAAAAAACAAAAATCAGACAAATGGAGCATTAATATCAGATCGTTTCATGGGAGTAATGGCTTAAAAGCTAAGTCTTAAACTTTGTTAAAAAATTAAAAAATAAAATAAAATCTTTGATTTTCTGCAGACAACCTGTCATTATTTCTCAGTGATTACACTCTCAAAGTAAATTAAAATCACTTCTAATTTAGAAGAAGTTAGAAAAATGAAACTATTTTTAATAGTAAAAGACCATGCGACCATGTCCCAAAGAACATAACCACACACATGCAGCAGCAACAATGTGTCAGCTTCATTTATTCTTAAAAATTATTTAAGGATATACAATCCTGCAGTGTTAGGAATGCTTTTAGTTGTATCTCACAACACTGTAAAATGTTTTAACATTGCCAGTTAAAATCCCTCGAAAGGGCTTTGACTTCCTTGGGATTTACAGATTTAATGTGTAATTCCACTAAGGTTAGATTATTTTATTCATGTATTTGAATGGAAGTACTGCAAAATCCATGATATACAACGTAAGTCAAAGGGATTAAAAGTTGTGATTGCAAACAAAAATACCAATTAGTGATGTATATTTTTTTATAAATCCAATCAGTTTTATTCTAATATCGCCAATTCACAATAAATGTTCAGACCAGTCCAATCATGGACAGAGACAAACTCTGTTACATACATTCTAATTCAGCGCATTTAAATTCAGTTTATACAGCACAAAGGTATTGAGCCGTTAACTATGCAGCAGTCCGTCATACTGAGCAACCTGGTGGTTTCTTCTTTTCATCAAGAAGAAACCTCCAGCAGAACCTGGTTTAGCGTAAGTGGCCGTCTGCTACAAACAATTTATGTAAAGATAAGTAGAAAATGTGAACTGTAAAGGAGTTAAAATTGGGAGATGACTGAAATAACATACTGCAAATATTCAACCAGTAAGAAATATATAGTAGCTTTCCACCAGAAAACTTCAACCCCAGTGGTGGAAGGTACATCCAAAAAGTACTACATCCCTACCAGGGCTGTTTTCCAGGGTAGATAGGGCCTGATTTCTGCAGTAGAGAAAACATGGAGAAAGAATTTGCAAGTAGTTTGCCTTAAATTAGTTCAGGGCTTGAAGCACTTCATCTTACTCAGTGTGAAATATAAAATACGGCAGTGATTGTTGTCAAAGTTATAAGTTGTGAAGAGTTGTGGGGAATGTGTGCATGAGTGAAGAGAGTTCATGTCAAGAAACTAGTTTGGGAGAAGAAAAAAGAGGAAAACAGCAGAAAACCAATTTTTGGGATCAAGCCAGATGCTTCAGGTCTCCATAGAAACTCCCCACACTTCACACACTCGTCTCTCTTCCGTCTTTTTTTATTTTTTTTTATTTCTGCAGTTCCAGAATAACTTAATTAAAGCCAAGGCAGGCGACCATGCTGTGAGAGATGACGGGAGGCCTGAGATGATTTGTGATGGATTACTGCATTTTATCTTCCCTTTATTTACTTGGTGAAAATGCACTGAAGCTTGATATAATACAAAACGAAAGTGTGATAAAGAGTGTTTTTGTGTTTGCTCAAAATGATTTGAAAAACGACTCTTTGCAAATGTGAACAAGAGTTTTATTTGCCTTAGTTTCTATATATTTATATATATAATCCTTGTTTTTGTTTTGAACTGGTGTCCTGCTGTCTGCACAGATAGAAGTGGTGGCAGCAGCAGTAGGGACCTGTAAAAAGCTCCACTGCAGAGCTTCAGTGATAAACACGGCTCTTAATTGGATATCATGGGGGGAGTAGAACACATCATCTTCACTTCAACTGATTAATTAGCAAGGTTTGCCTCTCTGTTTATTTTCTTTTTTCCAAACATTGCCTGACACTGCACAAGGTTATTCCACACAAAGTTAGCTGGGGTTATAAGGGTCACATTATGGGCTTCCTACATGTTTTCTGACACTTTGGTACAAGGTCCTTGATATTTTTGAGCAAAATACAACAGGATCACTGTACTACTGCACTCTTCTCCGACCTGTCTTCAGAAAAGCTTTTATTCTGGACTAATTAGGAGGGAAATGAGAAATTTAACTCCTGTCCTCTTTTCTCTTCTGCCCTGCATGCAACTCTTGACATGGTTGTACAAACCTAAATTTAAATCAACTTCCTTCAAAGATATAATGAACCTGGCTCATTCCCGGACACAAACTGCCAGTGGTTTTAATCTCTTACAATTCATTATAGCAACACACACAAACTATAAATAGTGAAATTGCAAGCTTGTTTTTTAAAATACCAGCCACAATATTGTAAATTCCTCTCTATTGACCCTAGGCTTCTTTGTCCACTCCTCTGTTTTTAGGGACATTTTCAGGTGTTTGTTGGGTCACATTTCACCAAGGTTCTGGTAGACCATTATTATAAACTCATGTCTTTCTTGAAGTGATATTCCAGTAATTTGGAGGTAAGGTTATCAGTGTCTTAAATGCAGTGGGCAATGGTTAATGGTTCTTTTTGGAGTCAGGGTGAATTTGAGAGAACAAGTACGCAGGCAAGTAGAGAAGGGGCGGGGATGGATTTAAGGCCCTGTCAACCAGTTGAGCTACTTGTTGCTCTAGCTGAAAGACATTCATTGTTTTGGATATTGTTACTGTGTGAAGAACATCAGCAGATAACAGGAAGGCTGAACAGAGTACAGTAAACATGCTCTGTTTTATCCGTGTGAGTTTTCACTCTGCCATGTAACATGGATTTGAATTTTTGTTGGAAATCTTACAGTTAAGATGAAGATCGACATTCTTAAAGAGATACACACATGGACTGCTTTTAACAGTGCTAGCAGTGGTAAGTGCGCCTCTTGTGCAAATCGCTAATTTGAGCTGGTGAATACAGTTTAAAATTTTATTTTATTACTCTGTAATAACTTTGCCTTTGTTAAAAACATTTTAGTGGTGTGACACACCATATTGGTGTCATATTGGTTTATTAATCAAGTTTCCCCTGTCCAGAGTCCTGGTGGGTTTGAAGTTTGAAGATCAAAGATAGTAATTTGCTATCCAGCAGGTTGGGTACATGTCTTTATTTCCTCAGCTGGTCAGCAGAACTTGCTGTTATTAACAAAGCATATAGCAATACAGAGAATTCCTACCTCCAAGGTACATTGAAAGCAGATTGGATATTAAGGTTGGGTTGAGATACGAGATAATATTGTTATGAACCGGGAGTGTAACATTACAATAAGTATTGGTCTCAAAGTGCAAAGGTTCTGTTTTTGTTATTTTAAGTTGCTAGAGACTTCAGACACCTCAATGTATGCTCCAAAGCACTGGAAAAACGTCACATTTTGTCAAATCTGTAGCAGACACAAAGATACCATACATCTTAAATCCTCAAGGTTTGGTCCTCCAGGCAGATTTTCATTTTTTTAACACCTACACGTCTTTTTGAAACCTGAAACACTGAGCTTGTTTCAGTCAGTATTCACAAAGCAGTTAAACGTCAACTGATATCAAACAGCGTCTTGGCTGTCAGCCACTGTCAATCAGTGGACGGTATCAAGAGCTCAGTCAGTCAGAGCTGAGAGGTTTGTTTTGCTATTTCAAGGATACATATAAGAACATATCTTAGGTTTTATTTTTTTCTTTACTCCAGTTTTGATTGAAGCTTTGAAATAAAGTGGATGCTTTCAAGCCACCAGTTGCTCCTAATTATGCCTGTAAGTAATACTCCCAATGCTGAGGTGAGGCTGCAGTCGGTGAGACTTTCTGCCTGGTTAGGGTTCACTAACCTGAAACTACGAGGGGTCCTGAGCAGTTAACTGGGGTGGACGTTTGTGCCAAAACAGTGTTTCTTTTTATTTCTTTGCAGTGCAGTAAACAGAGCTGCCATTACTACCTCTGAATTGAACTCAAGACAGTGTAGCTGGGCTTTGGCTTTGTGGTATTCTCTTCCTTCTAATGGACTGTCTTCAGACAGAGGTGCTATCCATCACATGCACTACCTGAAGTCTGGAGCCTCTATAAAGATTAGGACTGTTAAGAGAAGATGGATGGCCCCTGTCGCCGCCAAGCATCATCCCCAAATGCCTAAATTAAATCTAGAAATTCTCATGGGGAGGCTAGATTAGCCTCGTAATAGCTGGCATGAGCCAGGATTTGCCTGGGCCTCTTGTTATCATTACAGGGGTATATCTTTAAATATTTATAAAAATTGTGAACATTGGCTTTAAGAGTCATTTAAGGTTAGTTGAAGAACACTTAAGAGGTGGGAGAAAATCTCACCTTAGTTGAATTCCCAGTGATCAAGGTGGCATATTCTAAAGAGGCAGAGAATAGCAGCAGCTAGCTGAGGGATCTTTCCACGTTCCCTTCACCTCCCCTCTCTCCTGTGTTTCCCTTTTTGCCTCTGGGAATTAGTCAAAGAGCGAAGCAATCGTTAAGGAAGTCCATATTAGATTGACCTTTGTATCTCAGCTTACACCTCTTCTGGTCTTTTAAAAGGTTTGTTGGTCCCGTGGCCTTTTAAAACCAGTAGTTATGGATTTATTTTCTGCTCACTGAGATGGTTCAATGTTACAAAAACAGTTGAAAAACCTTTAAAAGACACCATATTTTAGAATTATAAAACCTGTGGCAATATTTTAAAGAAGAAGCAAACACAGCAAAAGAAAACAGAGGAGTTGTTGATTTTCACATAAATGTTCTGAGTTATAAAATGGATGTATTAGTAAGAGGTTTGGGCTGGTTTCTGGTATCAGGGTATACCAGGATTTTTAAAAAGTTGCATCATACCATTGTTACAGTTAAAAGACCTCTAAATGGGATGTCGGAGACATGTCCCCACTCCATCACCTGTTGCTGTGCACTGCGAGTCAGCAGGCTAAAAAGTCTAGATTTTTTCCAGGCTTTACAAGAAAGACAACTTTAGCTGTTAGAGTTCGTCATACATAATGACAAAATCTAAGGGTAGCATCAGTCATTTTCATTAAACAAACATTATTTTAAGACCACAGCTGACAAGCTACAAGATGCATGCCTTTTAAGTAGCTGACCAGAGGCTGTACATGATCAGATAGCGACTAATTATCCAGCCAATATCAACTCTTTATGCTTAATTTTACTCTTTAACCATCACAATGGAAAAAAAATGTTGAACTCTTTAAAAACTATTAATGATTAAACTGTGTTTGTTCTGTACTTTAGCTAAGTTAAAATCAAAACAAGAAATAAATGCTATAATTGACATCAGTTGCATATTACTCAATATGCTTCTGGGGGTTCATCTTGTGCATTTTTGTTATAAATCGTTGTGCAAATACCATATCAAACACAATTTCTTGTTATGTAGCACTCAGATTTTCAGTAGATATTCCTAAAAGGTAGTTGTTAAATTAGCTTCTTCATGGTGATATTTTGACAACCAAATGGTTTTCAATGCAGAGACCAAATAACCTCCTTAAGTATTTATAATGTAGAGCTATGAATGTACTACTTGGTGTTGTAGTGTTTCATGAATTATATTGCTAAAGGTATTCAGTCCTCTGCCTTCACACACTTATGAACTTACTAACTGGTGTGACATCCCATTCTTAATCCATAGGGTTTCATATAATGTTGGCACACCCTTTGCAGCTACTAAAGTTTTAACCTTATTTGGGAAGGCTTTCACAAGGTTTAAGAGGGTGTTTACATGAATTTCAGATAATTTGTCCAGAAGGGCAGTTGTGAATGAGAAGGATTAGCTTGCACTCTCCCATTTACCCTATTCCAAGGGGTTCTATTGAGGTCAAGATGTTGTTTTTTATAGATCTTGCTTTATGCACTGGTTCACAGTCATGTTGGAACAGCAATGGGTTATCCCTAAATTGTTCCCACAAAGACGGGAACATGAAACTGTCCATGTTAGTAGGATGTTACATGTTGTGGTATGCTTAAGCGTTAAGAGTTCCTTTCACTGTAACTAAGGGGACCGAGCCTAACCCATGTAAAACATGAAGTCTCACAGCAGATTTCCTCCAAAACTCGCTTACCCTGCTTCACACTGTGATTTTTCTGTGAAATACCAGTTTGTGGCTGAGTTCCTGTCTATCCCAATCGTTTCCACTTTGTTATAACACCACAAACAGTTGACTCTGGAATATTTAGTCGTGAGGATATTTCATAAATTGTGTTTTTATTTGAGTTAAATTCATTTGAAAAACACTTTATGAATCCCAAAAGTAGATTAAATAATCTCAAAGGGAAATTAAACTACACTGATCACATCCTATCTCTATACTAGACAGGAATTCACACTGAGCTCCTAACAGTGACTCATTCTTTCACAAATGTTAATAGAATCAGTCTGTGTGCCTAGTTTCTTGATTTCATACACCTGTCTTCATGGAAATGATTGGATCACCTGAATTCATCTAAATTCAGTGGTTTTGATGAATGAACAATAATAGCAGTCCAGTTTTCCTAATTTTGTGTAAAACAACCTTAGTCCTTGACTAAATGTGGTGAAAACTTGTGTGCAACATGGAAGCATCTTGAAATAGTAATAATTACATGGTAAATTGGCTAAATTATTCTGTTGCCCTATAAAATGCTCTCATGTTTTTCAAAACCTCTTAAAAAAGTAAATTGCAGATGATTTAGTTTAACTGTTGAAAACTGAAAGGTAAACGCAAAGATAAAAAGAAGTGTCAAATGAAAAGAAAAACACTCGAACAAATGCATAACAGAAAATTAAAGTCTAAATTCAAAATTAGAGCAAATTAGTGGGACACAAAAAGTATTTTTTATATGAACAAGCATGCTCACAAAACAGTAGAAATTATAAATAATTTGTCCTATTAAGGAGCTTATTTCATATAGCCTACAGGCCTGACTCGCTGCTCTGAAGGTTAATGGAAACTAGGTTAGAAATGAGAAATCAAACCACAGTCACCACACAGTCCAAGCTGGAGAGGTTTACGAAAGCACTTGTGGATGTCATTCTTTCCCTCAGTCTGGACATTTTCCTTGCATTTATAGAGTTATTTAATAAATAATCAATAGGGAGCTCTGCAGGTGCTATGGGCAACTGATATCCCAACACCTTCTATAAAGGCTTTTCTGCGTGTGGCACTCCAGCTCACTGTCAATCCTTTTCTGTTTGAAGAATTGCAAACTACCTCCAATCTTTTTTCCACAGTTTCTACTCCAACATTTAAATGTAGCATCAAGGACATCACCCTGCTGCTGCAGTCCCTGGCTCTGTCTCTTTTCTCCTCATGTCAATGCATCATGAAAGCTTTTTACAATCTTTTCCCTCTTACTAGCAGTCTAAAGCCCCTTGTGTATCATGTCGAAGTCTGGCAAAGGTGGGAAAGAGGAGCTTATTTCATTTCCTCTGACTGTTTTGAAACTGAATCACATTAGCACAGTGACAGGGGTTGTATGACTAGACCATTTAAAATCCCACTTTGCTTCGGTCCAAATGAGAGATGGTTCTGCTCGACACTGCAGGTGCTTTGCAGCAGTTGAACGTTGCAACGGAAATATTGAAAATTACTCTCCGTGTCATTTCCACTGATGTTTGCCCCTCCACTGCTCCTAGGGTTGCCATACATTCCTTAAAATACGCAATCATATTGTATTTGACGATTAAAGTCCTGTTCCATTTGAAATTAGTAAGGGACAGGGTTTGTCCCATACTTCACAGTTGAATGTTGAATGCAACATCATGTTAGCTATACTATATATGTAAATATTAGCAGCGTTAACTGTTTTGAATGTAACATACATACACATGTTTACCTTTTTATATGTAGCTACAGTACATGCATTGGTATATTTTATAACATTTCATTTTAAATTAGGTGTTTAAGGTATAAACTGGCCCGTTTATTAACTTTAGACTTCTTTGTAATGCTATTAATTTTGTCAAGTAAATAAACAAATATTTTTTTAATGCTTAACTGATAATGTGGCCCCCGTGAGAAGAAAATGATCAGCACTCACCGTCGGCTTAGGGTTGTACAAGACCCTGAGCAAACTTTCATGGGGGACCCACCTCTAGTTAAACCCACCAGCCACTACAGCACCACTGACCTGTTGTCGATACTTCCCATGCTTTACTTTTTTTAAATTTTGCAGTAGAATATTGTTTTAAAGTTAACCTGTGAGCAAAAAAAAAAAACAACAATTGACAATATAGCACAACATATTTTGTTTGACAACCACATCATACACTTGATGGCTTGATACATGGCTTATTACGTAAATGTATCATATAATGGTAAGTTCAAAATTTCTATTTTCTGTCCAGTAATATTTAATTTTCAGTGACTATATAAAGCTTTTCTGAGCCCAGAAGATAACACAGTACAAACTTGGACAGAAAGGAGGGTTCTTTATTTCATTCTTGTTTTTAAGTGGATAGTTACCTCAGTTAACTCTGAGGTATTTTTAATATTTCTCAGCTTTTGGCAGAGCAACAGAATAGTTTTAATTTTTTATTCATGGCTTTTTTAACATAACTATTCAAATTTGCAAGTGTCCATAGTATGTGTGCATTTGAAACCCTATCATGTGTAAAATGTTGTTTATTGGGGGCCCCAGGCAAACTGGTGGACAAAAATGATGTGTTTTATTATGATAAACTTAAGATATTTTGTTTTTTCAATCATAAGGCATTGCCATCAAACTGGATAAATAGGCATACACATGCTGAATAAAAAGAAGTCAGAGCCATTCTTTTTCAATGTCTGACATTAAATGTGACTCAAATCTTAGAAAATGTTGAGATATTTTTTGAGATTTGTTTTATTACTTTCTTCAGTAAGTTTACATTCACTAATATCAATATGCATTTAAACTTTAAAGCCCAGATGATGATTTTATGGCTTTAAAAGCTTCCTATAGGTGAACTCACAAAATGTAATCTTTGAGTTAAGTGAAGGTACACCTGTAGATGTATTTTAAGGCAACACCTCAAACACACTGCATCCTTGTGTAACATCATGGTAAAATCAAAAGAAATCTGGCAACATATCAGGAAGGGAGTTGTGGACCTCCACAAGTCTGGTTCGTCAATGGGTACAATTGCCAAAAGGTCTGAAGGCACCACATCCATCTGTTCAAACAATTGCACATATAAGTAGTATGGGGATGTCCATACATCGTACGGTTTAGAAAGGATATGGGTTTTGGGTCCAAGAGATCAACATGCCTTTGTGCAAATTTTGTGTATGAACTCCAATACAAAAGCAACAGACCTTGTGAAGGCACATACTGAAGCTGGGAAGAGACTGCCTTTATCCACAGTGTAACAAGTCAACAATTTGGTCATAATTATTACCATTACATTTTGAATAAAAAGGAAGAAGCTTGCAAGCCTAAGAACACCACCACAACTGTGGTGTACAGGTGTGGCAGCATCATGCTGTGTTGGGTGTTTTGCTGCATGAGGGACTGATAAACCTAACTAAATATATTGCAACATGAGGAAGGAACAATATGTGGAAAGATTTAAGCAAAATTTCCAATCATCAGCCAGGAAGTTAAAGCTTTGGCACACATTCACCTCAAGCATATACCACCAAATTAGTTACAAAGTCGGTTAAGGACATCAAAATCAATGTTTTAAAGCTCATTATGAATCACTAGTCTTAGTTCCATAGACATTTTTGAACAGAGCTTAAAAAATTTGTCTATGCAAGGTAACCCTACAAACGTGACTCAGGTATACCTGTTCTTTCAGGAGGAGTGGGCCAGACTTTCAGCAAACTGTTGTGAGAGTTTTATGGAAGGATTCCTGAAATATTTCACGCAAGTCATGCAGTTTAAATACCACCTAAGGTAAAGGTATTTAAACTTTGGAATTTGAGAAGATAAGGAAATTATTGTCATTATTTTTAACTTGGGCAATTCAAACTGACCAGGAAAAGCTTAGATTTTTTTGATAACAGACATTATTAGCATTTTATAAGATTAATCTAAAAAATCACTTTTCAACTAGGTAAGTAATAGTGATGGAAATTGTAAAACTTTACTATCTTTTAAAACTGTGTAAACTGTATAAAAACACTTTGGTAAAAATCATTTTATTATTCTTATTATTCAATTTCATGTGTGAGTAATCTCGTGAAGTTTCATCAACTAAACATTATCTGGTAACAGATTTCAGTACCAATTAGTTTGGAGCTAAAAATGTTTCCTTTCAGTTTATCTTTGTATTTATTTGTCATAAAGCACTTCAAACAGTATGAATCATAATACCTAGTTCTATAATTTCAGTTATGTTAAACTTCCACTTATGCGTTACTCGTCACCTGTTCATCATCGCTCCAAGAGGATCAAAAGCGGGCCTTGCCCTGTTAGGAGCCCTTTATTTTTCAGTTTGAAATGTGGTAACCCCATCTGTCGTTCGCTCTTGGTTGGCCTGCATAATATCAGATTTAAAGCCGCCATTACAGCATCAAGCACTCGCAGTTTTATGGTGGTGGTGTGGTCACCAGCTAGCTGTGTTAGCAGACCTGGGCACCACCAGTGTTGTGTGTAACAGGCCAAGATGTGTCAGGGGAGCAGAGTGCTATTATCTGCAATGAAAATCCATGCTATCCTGACTGCTACCATTAGTGTCAGCTGGGGTATTGAGTCTTTAAAAAGGACTCCTGGCCTTTTGGCTCTCAGCCTGTCTGGCTATAGATGTCTCTAATGAGTCATTAGCTGCATGGCCTCTCCTCTCATGAGTCCACCCCATAATGGCACACCTTTCATCTATTTTACAGAAAGGCTGTCGTTGCTCATTAGTACGGCTCTGAAGTCCTATTACCTTTATGTCAATGATGAATGAATAGAATGCGGCTGCCAAGAACAATATCTCTCCGTATCCTCTGGTCAACCATGACTCTGTTTTAATTCAATTTCTCCTCCGCCATTAAATGTAATTGATAATTGATGTGGTCTGACTTCATTGTGGGAAGATGTTAAATATTTGAGCTAAAACCGCAGGATGCCCTGTCATTTGTGCGTGTTTACTGGAGGTGTGTTTTGCTGTCTTCAGCAGCAGCAGAAGTAGTTTTGCTGTCACAGATGATGACTTGACACTGATGTGATCCTCAGGGAGAGCTGTGGCCCTTGGAAAGAGAAACCTTCAGAAATAATGAAGCTGCTTCGCTGGTCTAAAATGTTCCACAAATGCCCACAAGTGCCATCTTGGCTGTGCCGCTCAGTGTTGCCTCTGTGCTCTGTTCTCTCTCTGCAAAATTATGCAGCTTTGTATTGTTGCTGTTTTATTCTTTGTGTATTTGTTTATGAGACAAGAGCAAATTGCAAGTGTGTGCTGTGGATTGACAATTCTGGGCAAGCTCAAAGTCTTCGGTTCAAAACGAGGTGCTGTATCGACAGGGTTCAGTGGCGCATTTTGCATAACACAGCCCGAGGAAACATTCAAACAAGCACCTTCTTTATTTCAGCCGCTTTCAGCTCCTCTGTTCGTCCAAAATGGAGATTCACTGCTGTGTTTTCTCTCACCATGACATATTGTATTAATTAAATGGTAAATATGTAACTTTGATAAGAGAATGATCATTGCACAGCCAGAGATGTCGCCCACAGTGATTAGGTAATTACTTTAGATTTGAGGTTAATCAATTAGCCAGTTGATTTATTTCTAATCAATGGTCTTAGCTGACAACCCCTTGCTCTTTAATTGAATAGTCATGTTGTGCTTTGCATAAATTATCTAACAATGAAACTATCACCTCTCTGAAGCAGCACTGATTGCATTGCTCTTTACTAAGTATTCAGATTATCTGATTTCCTGTGTCGAGAACTAAATGGACTCTAGAACTGAACTGAAATTCTGTAGAAATTTGTGTTGTTTTGTGAAGCTTTTATCTTTCAGTAATGATGTTTATGTTAGAAGATGAATTTTGCTGATATATTGAAATTAAGACTGTTGGAAGATTTGTACATGAATTATCATTGCTTAGTTTAAAAAGGTTCTTTATCCTTATGATTTGCCATTAAACGACATTTTCATTTATTTAGTTGGGTGAACTTTGATAGAAGTGGTTTGAATACTTTTCACATTTGTTTTCTACTCTTTACCTTTATGAACTATTAACAGAATTGTCATCTTGTCTTAGAGTTGCATTTGGGTGGTTGCTATGCAGACAGAGCAGGAACTTGTGTGTGTGTGAAGGAGTTCTGGGAAGCAGGCTGTTTGTACCCCAGACAATCTCCGTGGCCTTGGATGCCAGATGTGGACGTATGGACTGTATCAGTATCTGGACAGAACCAGTTTTATTTAGTAGGATTTGTATTTGTGACACTGTGTGTAGCCACACCCAGGATACTGTAACATGAGTGGTTTTTCTTTCTTTAATAAAAGGCTGTGACACAGGGCAGCTCCTCTGAGAGAATGAACTGTCTCTCCCTGGCTCCCTCGCTTGTGTCTTCATTGCATAGCTTCTCTGAGTTTATCATTATGTCTAACTCTGACAAAGACAAAATAATATTTTAAACTGTGTTTAGCAACTTGGATTAGCCATTAGCACAGTTAGCACTGAGGGGTAGAATTCATTGTTTGATAATTATTTTGAGGGAGGCTTTCCAATTTCTAATACTTTAAGGCAGTGTCTGCATGTTTCGCATGACGGAAACCATAAAATAATTATCTCAGAACAACCAGGTATTTAGAGTATCTAAATCTAACCATGATTAATGATACTGGCTCTGTTTATGTAATTTCAATTAATATAAATGATTTTTGTAGATAGGTGAATTAACTGGAGATGTACCAATCAAATGACCAGAAAAGGAATCAACCATTTTCCCTGATTGGCTTTGATTGGTGTTTCCAGATCAAATGCTAACCAATTTGGATTTTTTTTCCTGTTTATTAAAATATATCAAACCTCCAATCTTACCCAACTTCTATATCTATAAACACATATAGAAAAGCATTCTGTTTTGTTTATTGAAAATCAGATATAGATTAAGACAGATGTTTTGCCAGATAAATTGAGATAATCTTCTAATTCCTTGATTTTCAGTAACAGTAATTTGAAACTACTAAATCTGTCAAAGAACATTTTGCCCAATTTGAACTTGTGTTTTGCCAAAATTGTAATCAGCAGGTCAGGTGTGAAGGAAAACTAGAAATTGGTATCAGGCAAAAAAAAAGAAACTTAAAAGTGCATCTCAAGAATTACTTCCTCTGCTGCCACCCACACATCCCCTCTCCCCCTTATTTTCTTCATGTCTGATTAGAGTAAAAAAAAAATTCATAGTCAGTGTACTATGATAGAACCTTAAAGTTTTTTTCCAGCACAACAGTTTACTATGAGGGACACATTTCTAGATTTATTCGAAGCACATACCAATAATGAATTCTACAATCTATCCTCAATGCTTTCCTATTATTGTATGATCTTTTTTTACAGTAGAAGCTAGCTGAATTACCTCTCTATTAGCATTTATTCAACTTTGTTAAGGTTGTGTCTTTGCTCAATAGTTCAGTTCCTGCTCGCAGATTTGTAAAGCTGGAAATAATCTTTGCGCTCAATGCTTCTCAAGGCCGAAATAAATTACAATGTGTATCCTTTTGTTGGTTGCTGTATGAAGGCTGCAGAGGGAAAGCAAAAATGTTGCTCAGAAAGAGTTGGACTGGACTCAGTAGTGTTGCCAGCAGAAAACACTGGATCTTTGTCACATTATTTATGGGGTAACTAGAACCTGAAAGATTGTTGTATCTGGAGATCATTTGTCTTTCCCTAGCTCAGAGACAGCTCATGTTAATTCTATTGAACAGGCATCTGGCAGCTCCCACAGACTGAGATCCGCTCAGGTGAACATCCCTAAACTCCTCCCTAGCATTGACCCACACCTGTATTTTGTCTGATTATCAGTAGCAGTCTAGACTGTGTGTTTTTTGGTCTCCTAGGCTCTGTGTGGGCTTCTCTGTATGGGTCGATCTTTATGCTGCTTTATTGGTTGTCACAGCTCTGCCAATAAGGAAAGAATAACACCTTTGGAGCACCTGCGGGTTTCTGTCAAATAATAGGGTGCAGGCTTCCTCACATAAGCCAGTAGTTAACTTCATTCTCTGTATATAATTCAAATCAATATTTTAATTTGGTTTTCTGCAGATTTTGTAATCTAAAGCATGTCTTTTTATAGGTTTGTTGTCAAGTTGGACAAGGACAGGTATCATTTTTGCATTTAAAGTTGTAGTTCAAGGTGTAGTGAGATGTCTCTAATAATATATTGAAAAGTCAATAAAACATGGAATTTGCAAATTGCAATTAAATTCAAGTTAAACTTATTTAGATTCATTACAAACAGTAATTTATTTAAAGTTTTTATTACTTCTGCCAAGGAGGTTATGTTTTTGTTGGCATTTGTCTGTCCATCTGTCTGTTTGCTAACTACCGCAAAAAGTTATGAACGGATTTGGATGAAATTTTCACACAAGGTGTATATTAGGACAAGGAACAGATGATTAGATTTTGGTGGTGATGATGACCACCATCTGGATCCAGGATTTTGTTGAAGGATTGTTTATCACAGTGGCGGATGCTGGTCTTTCAAGGAGGGGAAGCTCAATTTCAAGATCGCTGAGTCGCTCATTTCGCTGTCAATCAGAAAGGGATTTAGCCTCAGACAGATCATCCAATCATGCAGAAGCTGAGCGTCCGGGCCAGCCGAGGCCAGCCCACTGCCCCATAGACCCCCAGAGACGCTGAGCGTCCAATGGGCGGGACAATGGCCAGCATTTATCCAATGACTCGTCTCGTTTCGCTGCAGCCGAGGCTGCCCCATAGACTCCCAGAGACGCTGAGCGTCTGAACAAAAGTTGAGCACGTTGTAGCGCATATTTAGTCAATGACATGTACACACAACAGTATATATTTGATCACTTATTTTTTTTACATTTTAGGGGAAGCTGAGATTCCCTTGCAGTCTTAGAGCAATCGCCACTGGTTTATCATTGCCAGACCATGGTGTGACAATTTGGAATTCCCACATGGTTCGTCCCCGTCAGGAGCTGATAGCAGCGGCCAGAAGTCATCCTGAGTATAGCTCATTAGTATAGAAAAAAGCTGACATATTCCCCTCATAATGACCCTATTATGAGTGCTTTTCTAGTTTCTGTTCATTTTGATGATTGGGTCTTACAGCTATTGAAAGCACACAGATTTGTTTATCAGAAAATTACATTGGTCCAATAAAGAAAGCATTTCTGATACAGAAATGTGGGCCTACTGAAAAGTGTGTCCATCTATTGTACAGTAGATACACGCAGTTCTTACTTATAATGACCTTCAGCTTGTAGTCCATGCCTTGTGAATCTCCCCCAAATTCTTCAATTGACATTGCTTCACAATGCTTTCCAGACTATAAGTTATCCCTCCTGTTTGTATTTTTCTACCTATTCCTTCCACTGAGGGTTGCATTATTACGGTTAGACAAATCACTCTGAACAGCCAGCTTCTTTTGCAATAACTGTTTCCTAGAAACTGCCAAGTCTTCCCATGATTGTATTTGACTGTACTTTGGCCATAACATAACAATTCTGTATTAGCAATCCCTTTTTACTAGTATTATGTAAATGTACTTTTCCATGATTTTCTAATTTCTTGAGATGCACCTGTAGAAGTTATACAAATAGCCTTTCCTTTTAAGTTGCATTAATAAGACCAAACTGCAGGTTTGACAGGCAGGCTGATGAGAATCTGAAAGGGAAGGTGCACAAAAATCTGAGCCCCGACACAAACACAACCCTTAAGAGACAAGGACCTAAAAATGGTGCATGAAAGCCTGTGGGACTAAGCACGATGGGGGAGCTAAAGACTATACAGCAGATGTGCTAACTGATAATTCAGAACAGGTGTGAGCGGAGCTAGGAGAAACACTAACTTTGAAAAGCAAGCACGGATACAAAAAGAGCAAAGAGGCATTGCATAAACAGGTCATGCAGATCACAATCAAGTAAATTGTGTAATTACACAAACACTCTGTGTAAGGTGAGACTGTGTGTTATAAAACTATTTCCCCCTAACCAGCTAAACCGTTATACAGTGTTACACAAAAGTACTGTAAAAAACATTAGTAATGCACTGATCTGACCTGCCCATACATATTTTAACTGATTCTGATATTTCTTTAAGAGCGACAATTAACAGCATTTAAATCATTTTTCTACTTTGTGTTGAATTGTGTTACAAAGGTGTCTCTCTCTGCATCACTAGAAAGCTATTAATATAGTAGAATCCTCCAAATTACAAAAATAAATGATCGGTACCTTTTAAACCAAACTAATAACACAGACCATATCTCCTCTATAAGCTTATATATTTATTTTCACACCTCAAAGGATAAAAGTGCAACATATCATAGATTTTCTTTACAAGATTAAAAAGAACAGTTATCTCAAACTTTATATCTGAGAGGAAAAAACTCTGATTTATACATAGATGTGGTAAATTTCTAAATCATTTATTAATTTATTGGAGCAGTAATGGAGCCTTAAGGAGCCTTTCTGTGGTGAGCGGTAATTAATTATTTATACTAGGAGCAGAGATGACGTCACAACATGTTTGTGTGTAAGAGAGAGGAATCGCTGGTTGCAGGTCTGCAGTAAAAAAGGGTTTAACTATTATTATTTAAAACAATACATGATTATTGGGGTGATATTTAAAACAGTTTTTAACACATTTTATTAGCAGTTGGCACAGTTAGCATTTCTAAGTGAACATTGATGTGTTTGCATGTTGTTTTCTATAGTCTAAGTAGAACTTACCTGAACAAAGAATCTCTGACTTCAGGTAAAATACTTAAAAAAAGCTACCTTAGTCTTCTTCGCTCAGTAGCATGTTCCACAGTGAAGAATAATACGAGCCCAAACCAGACTCTCAGCTATGCTGCATTCACTGACCAGACAAAAAATATGTTTTCATTATATCTGATAAGTGGTCAAACGAGTCGAGATGAAACTTGTCTGGTTCCAGTCATCAGATGAATTCCTGTGTAGAAATTGTCCTTGATATTAGTACTTTATTATATTAATTAGCTGTAACAAATCTAAACTGCCTATGCATTTCACTAACTATGGAGTTATTGTAAAGCTCAACTAATTTAGCATTTGCCTTGCATAGGCTAGGGATTTGGATGTTCAGATCCTGTTGTTAGACCCATTTAAGAGTCTCATGGTATGATTTTTTCTTTTGATAACCTTGACTAAAACTACCACAGTTTCACAGCTTAATAGCATTTACACAAAAATTTAAAGAAAAATACCAGAACATTAGAGTCATTGGCTGCACAGTGGTGCAGTTGGTAGCACTATTGCCTTGCAGTAAGAAGGTCCTAGTGTCTGTGTTACCCTGTGATGGACTGGTGACCTGTCCAGGGTGTACCCTGCCTCCCGCCCATAGACTGCTGGAGATAGGCACCAGCTTCCTTGCGACCCACTATGGAATAAGTGGTAGAAATGACTCACGGACTGATTATTAGACTTATAATAACATTTGAAGATGGTTATTTTGATGTGGACTTAAGAAAAACATTTGGAGTAAACACACAGATGTCTAAATTTAGTAGCAGTTTTTGATTAATTGTGCTCATGAATATACATATTTCCTGTTCTGCTCTATATAGAGTAACACTAGGAGTTTATTTGCTCAGGTAGCAAGCCTGCAGGTGGCCACTTAACAGGCATGCTGCTCATATCTTGCAACTATAGTTTTGAATAGCATTACCTTGAAAATAGGGATGGGTAAAGCTCATTCAGTGTCCATCCATGTGTTTTTCACACCTGGAAATATTTCTTAAAAGACAATTTTGTAAATGGGATGAACTTCAGAAGCACTTTTTTAGCTGTACTGACCACTAAAAGCGCCTTTGAAAATGTTAGAAGTTTTGAAATATTGCAATATTTTGACACTGGTAACTAGAACATGACTAATCCAGATATAGTTATGGCCAAAATTATTAATACCATTTACATATTTAGATTTAAACCTACTTTCATTCAACCAAGACGTTTGCTTGTGATTGGAAATGGCATACAGTAGGCAGCAGTTCATCTTTTGCAGTGAGTTCCAAGTCCTTAAGGTTGGAAGCCCTCCTCGCCATCACCCTGATCTTTAGCTCCCCTCAGAGATTCTCTAACAAATTCAAATCGAGACTCTGGCTGGGCATCTCCAAAGCATTAATATTACTTTAAAGTCAAAAGATTTATGTTAGTCAAATTAAAACATTGCTTTAATTCTAAATGTGCAAATGGTATGAATAATTTTGTACTTGACTATAATAATAAACGCCTGACCACATTCCAATAATTCATTGTAAGTATACAAGAAAGGCTTCTAGCAAGACATAAAAAAATTAATGGAATATGAAATTTTATAATGAAAATTGTGGGTCTTTTTATTGCCTGATGTCTAATTAGTCCGCCTATCTGCTCAGTTAGCAAGCCTGCAGTTTGCTGCTTTACAGACATGCCATTTGTAGCCTACTAACTGTAATTTAAAAACAGCGTTACCATGATAAGAGTGATAGGAGGCACTCCTTTAGCTTCCACAATATTTAATTTTTTGGCAATTGGATTTGTTTCCAAACAATCAAAGTTGTCTTTCTCATTAGGATAGGGAAAATGCAGAAGCATTCTTTCAACCAGCTGACCATCAGTGTGCAGCCACAGGTTAGGGAGGGAACAAAAATCATTTTTCCTACTGGCACTTTCTGTGGCATTTCAATAATATGACTTTAAGCTGGTGCATAGTATGGTGGAACAGTTTAGTGGGTTTAAAACCATAACTGGGTCAAGCAAATCTTAGACTCAAGGAAATGTTTCGTTTCTGAAACATACATACAGTTAATTTAGGGTAGCACAGGCTCTTTTTAACTAGCTACTCGGGATCACGGAAGTTCTTCACACAGACACGCATATCTTTTCATTTTCTCTCGCTGGTTGTGCGGCATTCTCTTCCTTTATTGTCCATCAGCCCTTTCTGTGTGCCTGCTTGGCACGGCAGAGGGGTGGTGACGCAGTCCCAAGACTTCAATGGGTACAAATAGGCAGAGAAATAGATGAGAGAGTGTGTTGAATCAAGCTGTGTGATGTAACATCCGGTGCTGGAAGACAACCTTGTCTTTTGATCGGGCCAAGTGGAAAACACTTCACACTGCGCTGCGAGCTGAATGTGGGGTTCAGTTCCCCCCTGTTCTATAGCACAAAAATCTTCACAACCTGCTGGTTTTGTTCTTTAACTCCCTGCTCAGGCTTTCACCCTGGGAATAATAAGACACACAGGACAGAAACATGAATAAGTGAAACATGTGCAGGCTGTGGTTGCAGCCTGCATTTAGAAGCTTCAAGAAAATGCTGAGCAGCAGAATATATAGGATAATCTCCCCCTTCTTCATTTCAATTGAAGCTAGAGAGGGTTAAAACTCTGTGGCATTTCACCATGCAGAGGAGAGATTGGCTAATCTGTAAAAGCGAGCCTAGAGCTCACTAGAATATTATGCTCCCTGATTTAATGTCCTCTGTCTTTTTCTCCTAGGTAAGCACTTTCCTTCTGTTGTGGGGGTCGGGTCGCCAGCCGTGGTGGCTGCCTGTACAAGGGCTGGGATAACTGATTGAGGTGATGTACTGCAGTGTATCCGCTGACAACAGAAGACCTTGTGGCGCTTATTTCTCAACACATTAAAGAGCAAAGACTTAGAGAACACTCAGAAGATGTAGATTTAGTCTGGTCTTTTAAAGAAAAATAAACACAATGGAAAAATATTTGTTTTTACATGGAAAAATGAATCAAGATCCAACCTGGAATTCGTTCTGAAAAATCTGAAAATCTTAAGGCAAACTGAAACTATAAAATACACAATACTGTGCATAGGTTTTAGGCAGGTGTGAAAAATGCTTTAAACAAAGAATGCTTTCAAAAATGGAATCAATCAACAATATGCAGTGAACCAACAAAAGAGAAATCTAAATCAAATCAATATTGGTTGTGACCACGCTTTGCCTTCATATGAGTATCAATTCTTCTAGGTACACCTATACACAGTTTTTGAAGGATCTCGGCTGGTAGGTTGTTTCAAACATCTTGGAGAACTAACCACAGATCTTCTGTGGATGTGGGCTTTCTCACATCCTTCTGTCTCTTCATGTAATCCCAGAAACACTCGATGATGTTTGGAGTATCAGGCTCTGTGGGGGCATACCATCACTTTTCCAGTAAGTATTGTTCACTTCTTTACGCTGAAGATAGCTCTTAATGACTTTGTGGCTGTATGTTTGGGTTTCCTCACTTAGCATTTTGTAATTGATGAAAATAAACTCATCATTATACGCCTGGAAATATCTTTGTTTACCGTCTGTTTTTCACACCTGCCTAAACCTTTTGCACAATAAATGTATATATGGCATTAATATATGTCTATCTTCTATCTATCTTATATATATATATATATATATATATATATATAGTATATATTATATATATATTTAGTATATATATTATAATGGTATATATTATATATATATAGGTCTATATGATATTATATATGTATGTATATAATCTATATCTATATTATGTATGTATATATATATATGTATGATATATATATATGTATATATACTAGATATATATTGTATGTATAATATATATATATAATATTATATATATATATATATATATGTAATGTATATATATATATGTATGTATATATATATATATATATATATATTAAAGATAATATATATAATATCTACCTTTATAGGGGTGCGACACTGATAAATCAATAAATCAATTGATTTCTTTAAATTTGGGTAATCGGTGAGCGGCCAATACTTACACGTCGAACCCATCTTATCCACCGATCGTATCTACTTGTTTAACCTATTGTGCAAGTTTTGTTTCTTTTTAAAAATGAAAGACTAAAGGAACTGCAATGCTCTTAACGTTTCATTTATATCTGAGAGCACTGCCTTATGTGCAGTTAAAACATATCTGTATTGTTTCACGGGTATTGTTCAATTTTTTGGAATAAAATAAGATTGGAACTTTAAAGGTGTATTGTGACCTTATAACACTTGACAAAAAAAGTGGTGTCGGCCAAAATCTGAATGGGCAGGTCAGGCTTTTTAAAGATTGGTAATCTGTGATTGGACAGAAAACTGCAATCGCCTCCCCCCTAATATATATTCAAGAAAGTAATTGTGCCTTGCAAATTTCTTCTGTTATTACTTATTTTTTGTTGCATTTAAAGTTTTAGATATCAAACAAATGTCAAAATCAGGCAACAATAATGTGAGGAAATACAGAAAGTTTTTAAATGATGATTTTATTTATTATATGAAAAAGATCTATGTAAACCAACCCGTCCCTATGAAAAAGTAAGTGCCATATGATTGTGCTACCTTTGATGGCAACAACTGCCATCAAGAGATAACCGGCAATGAGTGTTTTAAATTGCTTTGAAGGATTTTTTCCCCACTTTGCTTTGCAAAACTGTTTAAATTCAGCCACACAGGAACAATTTTGAGCTTGAACAGTTTGTTCAAGGTAGAGAGACGGCATCTCAATAAGATTTGAATTCCGATTTCAACTGGGTCACTCCAAAACCTTAATTTTATTCTTTCTTTAATCATTCAGAGCTACACATGGTGGTGTGCTTTAAATCATGTTCTACTGTATAACCTAAATGCATTTTGGCTAGTGAGCAGAAATCATGGTTCCATCAATTACAGCAAGTCACCTGGGTCCTGAAAAGCAAAGTAGCACACATCACCATGTTTGACTGTAGGAATGATGTTTCTTTTTTTAATGTTGTGCTCATTTTACACCAGAAACACCAGGATGCTCACTTTCCTAAAAGTTCCACTTTTGTCTAATCAGCACACAGAATATTTTCCCAAATGTCTGGGGGATTATCAAGATGGTTTTTGGCAAATCTAATACGGGCCTTGGAACTCGTCTTAGGCATCATCTGTGTGTTTCTTTTGCAAATGGGAGTTGGGCCTTTTAGTTATTTTTTTGTTTATACAATTTTTGCCCAGTCTCTTTCCCAGTCTCTATGCCCAGTCTATAATTGTTAAATCGTGAACACTTGACCAAGGCAAGTGACTTCTGCAGAGCTTTAAATGTCACCTCCTGGATAAGTCATCGATTCACTCTTGGAGTACTTTTGATGGGCTGACCACTCCTGGGAAGGTTCCCCGCTGTTCCTTGTTTTCTACTTTCATGGATTATGCCTCTCCCTGTGGATCACTGGACTCCCAAAACCTTAGACATGGCTTTGTAACCCTTTTCAGACTGATAGATATCAGTGACTTTGTTTCTGAACTTTTCTTAAATTTCAGGGCATGCTTCTTTTTGAGTTCTTTTAGCCTTCTTCCTGTTATCAGACAGGTTCTAAGTGATTTTTTTTCAATCTGCAGATCTAGCAGCAATCAGGCCTTGGTTTAGTTAATGAAACTAAACTAAAAATTCTGCCTAATCACAGTTAATTCATAATTTAACATAGGACCAGACATTATCACACTAGTTATCGTTGTCTGATACAAAAATTTGTTTGATTGGAAATATTTAAACGTCGCAAATAAGCAGAAACAGAATAAATCTGTAAGGGAGCAAATACTTTTTTTACATCATTGTTTATGTATGGATGAAAGTTCAGTAAAATAAAATGGCTACCTCTATGAACAGTTTTCCTCCTACAGCCTGCAAAACCTTGAAGTGACTATAATCAATATTATTTCTTTATAGTTCACTCTCGGGCTCTCCACAACCTTTTCAAGTCTTCCACTTTGCTCTTTTGGTTTTATGGATGCAACTTTCCTGTTCTGGCTATCTCAGTTGTTTTCTGCAGCTGCTGTTTTCAGGTAAAAGCTCTGATAAATGCACTCTGCACCATCTGCCCAGCGGCTGATGGCAGAGGGACAATGTTGGCAACTTGATGGGTGGACAAAGTGGAGCTTTTATCTACTAAACAGTGGGATGTTCTTTTTTTTTCTTCTTTTCTAGTGGAAGGGAATATGGCAAACAAGAGTTTATATTAGACTTGCATGCATCAGGTGGTTGCTAATGTTGTTCTGATCTGTGAAATTAATTTATTTGCCAGCATAGTCTTAATTTTGTGGTTTTGAGGTATTTTTAGACTATGAAAAAATTCATGCTTCAGATTTTTCCTGCGTATAACAGATTTTACAAATCTTTGCATCAAATGTGATATTTTTGAGTTATTTGTTAACCTCAGTATGGTTTGCAAAAAAGAACGTTTTTGATAGGTTGGATAATTTTCTCTTTACTGTCTTGTAGAAGTTGCAGAAGTCATTATTTTTTTCTGAAAAACATTCCATTTATGTATAGCCATATTTATAATAGGTTCTATTCTATTTGAGGCAACATAAAAAAAACTTAAACCACAGTTGTTTTGTTAGAGCTATGAAATATTACTCATGATATGACATTTATATGAAATTTGACTTTTACTACATGAGTAAACAACATTTAGCTGCCGCAATTTTAATAGCACCTAATTAGTAGAGGCTTTAGGAAGACTCCAAAGTTTCTGGAGGTTGCTTCCTATCCCAACAAATAAAAGCCTATGCTTGACTTCAAAATGGTAATGGAGTGTTGCAATGTTCTATTGATTAGAAATTTCCTTAAAAAAAGAGCCTACTTTTTGGAGTCTCACCATAAAAAGTCAGATATGGTCCTTTTGGAAACAAAATCAGTGAATGAAGTGGGAATAGGCTCTCTTTGGAGATGCACTGATCAGAACTGTGACTCATTTCTGGCGATGCTGACTTCTCTTTAGGGACTATTACGTAAAACATAGAAGAGCAGCATTATGACTATTTTTTTGCCTTCCAGCTGTGAATGGTCATTGTTTATGTTTGGATCAAAGAGGATCTGGCCCTTTGTGTTAGAGAGAGGAGTTACTAGTAAACTGGGGTTTTAATATTTTTTTTCAGAAATGAATGCTGAGTTTGAGTTTTAAAACAGCCTAAGCATCTTGTGTTAGCATGGCTAGTCCTGCTCAAAAGGCAGTCTCTGTATGTATTTCCTTAAAGAATGTCGATCCTTACCTGAACTGAAATTTCCAAAAACCTGCCAACATTTCCACATCCAGCATGTTCCATGACCTACAGATCTTGAAATCACAGAAGTATAAAACAGAGCACCTTTACTGCTGTCCATTTAGGATCAACTAATGGACTTAAAGGGTGCAAAATCTTTTGAAAAGGAATGAGAAATTCTTAGTAGCTTGATTGGGCTTTGACTTTTGTGCAGTGGCAGAAATATTTTTTACTTGCACAGAGAAGCCTAAATTTAATTTGATACTTATGAAGCTCAACCCAAAGAAAGCAGAATGAAAGAAGAATGGACCAGAAGACGAATTATAGAGGGACACTCCAAACCATTGTACTGGTATATTTAAGCTACTTTGTAACTACCTTGGTATGATTAGGATGATATTCCAATTGGCAGATGCATTTGTGCCCATACTTTAACACCCTGACTGGTGTCTTGAGATGTTGCTTCATTGTTTCCTAAGGATGTAACAGTATATGTATTTTTACCAAAAATAAACAGTACAGGCCTGTTGGGCCTATACGCACATGTACAAACAAATACTGTGTTGTTTTATGCCTGAACACATGCAGAATGTGCAGAACTAAGGGCTTATGTATTATTCTGTTTAGCAAATTTAAAAAGTGACACCAAAGCAACACAGAGAGGATTCCCAGCTATCACTGAACTAAAAAGGTTTTTTTATGCCGCTACAGTGGAGAAAAAAAAAAAAGGGTCAAAACTTCATGTCAGTGTAGACATCTTTCAACAGCAATAAAATATGTAGCTCGCTCTGCACTTAACTAAATAACTCACTGGAAACAACGTAAAGCTTAATGTAAACATCATGGTACTGGAGAAAAATCAGCTGAAATACAAATGGCTACCTGTATCATCAAATCCGCTCGAACTGATTGAACTACTTCAAATGAGATTCAGGTCAGAGGAATCTCGGATGAGTTTACTGAAAAAAAAAATCCAGCTAAATTAACAGTCAGTTGTATACTTCTTTACTTTTTAGAACATAGTCAAATTCAGAATAAATAAAATGAAATTATTGAAATTATCAACCAGGCTGAAGTCACCAAGGTGGTTAAAAAGCTCCACGGTGGCAGTGCTTCGGGGGTGGATGAGATCCGCCCTGAGTACCTCAGGTCTCTGGATGTTGTGGGGCTGTCATGGTTGACGCGCCTCTTTAACATTGCGTGGCAGTCGGGGACAGTGCCTCTGGACTAGCAGACTGGGGTGGTGGTCCGCCTTCATAAGAAGGGTGACCAGAGGGTTTGTTCCAACTATAGGGGGATCACACTCCTCAGCCTCCCTGGTAAGGCTTACACCAGGGTATTGGAGAGGAGAGTCCAGCCGACAGTTGAACCTCGGCTTCAGGAGGAGCAGTGTGGTTTTTGTCCCGGCCGTGGAACACTGGACCAGCCCTTCACCCTCTGCAAGGTACTCGAGGGTTCATGGGAGTTTGCCCAACCAGTCAATGTGTTTTGTGGACCTGGAGAATCATTCGACTGTATCCCTCATGGTGCCCCTGTGGGGGGTGCTCCAGCAGTACGGAGTCGGGGGCCCTTTATTAGGGGCCATCCAGTCTCTGTACAAGCAGAGCAGGAATTTGGTCCGCATTGCCAGCACTAAGTCGGACCTGTTCCCGTTGCATGTTGGACTCCGGCAGGGCTGCCCTTTGTCACCAGTCCTGTTCATAACTTTTATGGACAAGATTTCTAGGCGCAGCCAAGGGCCAGAGGGGGTCTGGTTTTGGGACCAGTGGATTTCGTCTCTTTTTTTTGCAGATGACATGGTCCTGCTGGCCCCCTCTAGCCAAGATCTACAGCATGCGCTGAGGCGGTTCGCAGCCAAGTGTGAAGCGGCTGGCATGAAGATCAGCTCCTCCAAGTCCGAAGCCATGGTTCTTGACCGGAAAAGGGTGGCTTGTTCTCTTCAGGTTGGAGGGGAGTTCCAGCCTCAAGTGGAGGAGTTCAAGTATCTTTGGGTCTTGTTCACGAGTGAGGGGATAATGGAGGGGAGATCAACAGACGGATCAGTGCAGCTGCCGCAGTAATGGGGACCCTGTGCCGGTCCATTGTGGTGAAGAGAGAGCTGAGCCGAAAAGCGAAGCTCTCGATTTACCGGTCAGTCTACATTCCTACCCTCACCTATGGCCATGAACTTTGGGTCATGACCAAAAGAACCAGATCCCGGTGTGTGCTTCCTCCGTTGGGCGGACGGGCACTCCCTTAGAGATAGGGTGAGGAACTCGGTCATCCGGGAGGGTCTTGGAGTAGAGCCGCTGCTCCTCCACATCGAGAGGAGCCAGTTGAGGTGGCTCGGGCATCTATACCGGATGCCTTCTGGATACTTTCCTCGGGAGGTGTTCCAGGGTCGTCCTAGCAAGAAGAGGCCCAGGGGACGGCCCAGGACACGCTGGAGGTACTATGTCTCTCGGCTGGCCTGGGAACGCCTTGGCTCCAGGCTCCCCCTGGAGAAGCTGGAGGAGGTGTCTGGGGAGAGGGACGTCTGGGTGTCTCTACTGAGTCTGCTGCCCCCGCAACCCGGTCCCGGATGAAGCGGAAGGTGACGAAAACAAGTAAATTGAAGTTAATATCAGAAATTGGAAAAGATTTTTTGTTTACTGCTGACCGAAGTAAAAAAAAAAATCCTATATTTTCATTTATTTAGTTTGATTGAAGCATAGGCTACTGAAAATATGCTGAACCGAATATATACAAAACCTTGATTTTTGTCAACCATTATCCCTAATGTTTCCACCTAGTGCTCATAGTGCTAATTCTGGTCTTCCTTTGCCGCTGGTTGAGTAAATCCTGGGTGGATTGTGAGAAAAACCTGCTTTCAGTGGACATGCTGGTTGTGTGTTTAGAAGCCATGTGGTGAACAGCTGAGACCAAGTTCTGCAGTAACTCTATTTTGTGGAGTTTGTTTACTTTCTGATTCAACTTCTTGTAGTGTTCTTGAAACTGTGTTTGATGTTCGTAGAAATGGTTTACGTCAGCTTTTACCCAAGATTCTAACATTTCTGTGGATAACCCTCAATATTAATGTTTAATTGATAGGCTAATGATCGGTCTTTCTGCCCATGTCAGTACAGAACTTGTTACACTGCTGATAATGGCACTCTCTCGCCAGCTTCACTCAGCATCTTCATAAGGTGTTTTGCTTTTGTTCTGGGGATTATGCGCACATTTTGCACCAAAACACATTCATGTCTGACACAGAACCCATCCCCTTCTTAAACAGTATGATGGCTTTACACTCCTGTGCTGTGTATACTTACAGATAGGATAAATCAGTTCATTTCGTTAAAAATTTTCCATGAGGTTACACAAAGAAGCAGAAGTTTTTTTAGGTCAAAATACATGCCTCAAATTAACTCATATTCCTAGACTTTGCCAAATTGTTTAAAGGCATAATCGTTTTTTGTAAAAAAAAAAAAAACTTCAGACATGAAGAAAGTAATACAAACAAATCTCTTTACTCATTACCCTGGAATTTTGCAAATGGAAAAGGGTTTAGCAATCATAACTGACCTATGATTGAATGAGTTTAGTCAAATTTTATGTCAGACAACATTAAAACAGGCTGTCTGTCTTTTTATACACTGTATGTAAAATCTGGTTTCAGATGTATTGTGACCGCATATGCCAATGTGGTTGCAGGACATCTTAACCGAACTCAATATAGAATCAAAGAGGGAAATGACAGGCCGCACACCTCAGATATAAAAATTAATCATGAACAGATAATGAACAAAGTAAAGAACTTAATAAAATCTAAGTAAAATCCTGATAGCAGGGCGTAGACTTTAAACAGCATTTGAAATTCCAGTAAGCCTCCAGTCCTGACACAGAAATGGATCCACTTCCACATCAGTGCAGCAGTCTAGCTGTGTGCTGTGGTCTTTGAGGCTCCATTATGCATGAGGTCTGACCAGCCTTCACCAGCTGTCACCGAGCTGACCACTGAATCCCAGCTGGACCCTGGGGGACATCTGCGTCGTCCATCGGGGAGGCTGTAAGACGAGCCCACTGGTATGGAAACTCCCACCTCGGATCCCACTTACCACAGCCTCTGCCTTTCCACCAGTCAACAGTCCCCCAAGCCTCCCCGCCCCACCCTTTCTCGCCCCCCCTCACCCTCTTAGCTGGAGTTTCTCTCATTCGTGGGTTCAAAGGTTGGCCCGCTGCTCTGATCTAATAGCTTGAAAGCCGTTTTTCTCCATCAGAGTCCTGGATTTTTTCCAGCTTCAGCTGGTCTGAGGAAGAAGCATCAAACACGTAATGTGGATTGGATTTTAAAAAAAGATCTGAATGAAAAGGAAAGCAGTAGAAACCAACTTGCATTTAAATGATAAACACTTTAAAAAAATTGTTCTTGTATTTAAACAAATTCTAAAACCTGCCTTGTTGCATTATTGCAAAATGTCCAGATTTAGCCTATATAACACAAAAGAACAATGCAGGCATTGTAAAAGGACTGTAATGGGTTTTTCTGTGTAGCTGCATTTGGTACAAGCAGAAATATGGTTACATATTTTTTTGGGAGGATAATCCACTTAAATGAGCATTGCAGAACAGAAAATAGAAAAGGAACATAGGAATCGATTTATTTGCATCAGACAGAGCAGGATATTGTACAATTTCTTCTCCGGTGTTTCTCCTAGAGAAAAATGCTGCCTTACTAAAAGGGTCTGAGAGATCCAGATTAGACAGTGTGTTTTCATGACCTCTTTGGAAGCCTACAATACTTATAGCTGTTTAGGGCAGCTACACGAGATATTGATTAAGTGTGGAGATGTAGGCAGGCAGTTGGTGAACTCTCTTCTGTAAGATAGTACTCAAGTGATGTCAAGCAAGAGCAAAGAGAGTTTTGAGTGACAGCAGAAAGAGTTTCTTGTGTAATATAAATTTGATATTCTATATGGTAATAATGCTTCATCACTGGATCTAATTACAGATAACCTCTGTAAATTACTTGGCAGTATTCTTCTAGCATTGTACATCACTAATAACATTGTGAAATTAACCACATTTTTCAATTTCAACTGCACAGAGGAACCTGTAGAGATTTTTTTTAAGAAATTATATTTATTTAATTATTTTACCAGCTGGCATTTTAGAAGTTTGATATATCGTCCATACTTGGGTTTGTCCATCAGCTTTAGCATACATTCAGAGAATCAGATCAACGTAGCGTACTGACTCTGGACCAGTTTTGATCTGTGGCGTACCTTTACAGAAATCTCACTCTTCATCAAGTTATACAATAAAACCTAAAATATTTTATCTTCAAAGTTTTAACTTCAGGTAGATGATTTTCCTGCTGGTCATGTATTGCACTTTTTAGATGTGCATCAGTTTAAGATGTGCTTCAAAGCAGGTGTAGAACTTTTCATGAGTTTTTATAGAAAATGTGAGAGAACTGATTAACTAAAAAGTGTGAGGAATTAATTGTCGGGCACATAGGGTGTTAATTTAAAAACAGGATATACTTTGAGACACATATTCTGAAGAAGTAACAACAGCTCCCTCAAAGTTAAGTCATTTTATTCCTTGTTAACATCAGCTGCAGTTAGGTCAACCCTCGCCTTACCTTTTCTGTTAACTATCTGATTTTTTTTGTTGAACATACTTTATGGGTTTTTTGCTTTTACATATACTTTATAAGGTTTCTTATCTCTTCTTATCAAGGTCATTTTCTGACTAAATCCCTTCTGAAACCTCCTTTTAGATGTTACCTATTTAGAGTTAGTTCTTACCCCATTTTATGAATTAGGCCCCAGATTCAGCCAGTCATCTATAAAAGAGTAAGTCATCTTTCGCTCCTGTCTGTATTGATGATGTAATTGCTCTGATAATTACCACCTGTGTTCGCAAGTGTGGTATTGTCTATTCAGCATGTCTAAAAGTGTCCTTTTGGAGCAGATGGTGTTGGAGGCAGGAGACCAGCCTTCTCTCACCTCAATCTGGAAGGCAGCGCTCATCATAGCTCCCCAGCCTGGATGGGACGGAAAATAGTTTGCTTAAGGCAAAACAAGAGACAGGAACCTTGTGATCCCAGCAGCTGTGCTTTATAAGTGAATACGTAGAGCTGAGGAGATTATCTCTTTACATAACTGTCAGTTGTGGGTTCAGGGTGGTTGTTATAGTAAAGTGCTCCCCTCTGATTTCTTTCTGCCAGGGAGCCATATGTTTAAATGAGACACCCGACTCCAATGCCCTCAGGAAGTCTATAGATTACTGTTAATAAGCATGTAGCATATCGCAAATACACATTGCACTCAGTGTGTCATCATCGAAACATTTTAGAAATAATCTTTATCAGCCAGCCTTTGTGCTCCAACATCTGATTAAACAAAATTGCTGCTCTGCAGCTGTGCACGCTAATTGGAAACGTGACCATCTCCTCCAAGACACACACTATTGCTTTTCCTCTTCTGACGCCCACCTTCACCGGAGACTACAATAAAGAATATATGCATAGATCTCAGTGTAGAAAATTGGTTCATTGTTTTCATTGCGGTAAAGGGAGAATATGAACATACTTTTCTCCTCATTTAGCTAGTATTAACATTACCTTTACCCAACTTGCCTAAAAATCTATTATGTTTTACAACTTTTAAAAATGTATTAAAATAATCTAGTGGTAACCCAAAAATTCAAAAGGCACAAAAAGGGGTAAAGTACAACGCAAAGTAAAACAAACAATCTGAAGGTCAGAGTTACTCTGTTTTTGTGCTCTTTAGCTTCTGGTAGCAAACCTTTTGGCATCTTGATTGCTCTGAAGAAGCTCTCCCTACTCATCTTCACATAATCTTACATTACATGCATGTATGTTTAAATTAGAATTGCTGATATAAGACATACCTGAAGATAATCGTGGAGCAGTTACTGGTATCAAGGTGTAGCAACGATTTAAAAGTTTCAAAGTGTTGGAGTGTCTGAAGATATTCCTGGCTTCATGGAGCATAGAGCAACACAATGTTGCCCCTCCCCCACTTGTTGCCGGACAGTGCCGGTCAGCTGGCTATAAGATGGGTAATATACATTGCCACTCCTAACTCTCTTTAAGGTAATGCAAGAATTTCAGTGTGGAAAATGCATGCATTACCCTAAAAAGAGGAAAGCTATGAGCAGAATATCTTTTAGACATCTGACTGCAGTGAGGCCACCTGAGCAAATAGGAAGGGAACTTGAGCAGCTTACATTATAGGGATAAATAGTCATACAAATTTTCAATTCTAGATTATAGTATAATTTAGGACATATTTTCATTACACTTTGAGCAAAATATTAAAAAAAATGGCCTAAATTGTTGGTTCTTGAAGCTGGTGCAAAACATCCCCTTGGCAGGGACTCATGTCAGTTCAAAACAGCTGATGGTAGAAGGCTTCATTTGACACCTGAAAGGTCAACTATAACACGACCAGGACTACAAAGGTATGAAATGGCAAGGCAAAATAAGTAGAACCTATTTTAAATAAGAAGTAGATCATCTTCTAAGTTTTTATTTTTTTATGTTTGTGTAAATACCATCAAATAAAACCATGGTGTGTTTAGTCAAGTGTAAACCTGTAGTATTTGATACTGTCTCGTTGACAACATATTTTTACTGCGTGTGACCTTTTACAAACCCAATTCCAGTTGTCTTGATTTATTGAAATTAGAAGAAGTGTTAAAGGTATCTTTTCAGTGTTAACTGGCTAATTCTTGCTTTTCCCTGAATATATTATAAGCTACTCTCGTACTATCTTTTGATTTTAGTCTTGACAACTGATCAGCTTCTTGTTGGTTTACAGTCAGTTTTAATATGCTTGAAATATACTCAACAAAGAATGATGAATTACTTCAGTTTTTTGCTGATGTGTGCAACAGCGTCTCTTTCCTCCCATGTAAACAAACATTGCTTGACCTTTCCTCTGAGTCCATTTCACTAATCTTAGTCAGTCTAGCTATTGCTTTTAGCTAATTATTTTAAAAGTAATTTATAGCCTCACACTCCCATTGATGCTTCATACAAACAGAATTGTATCACATAAACAAAGGACAACTCATAACTGACTGTATTGTGATTTAGTGGGAGGTGTTCATGCCTTCCTAAATTATTGCCTTACTTACTAAATAATAAAGAAGAAAATTGATGAACAAATGTGCAATTAAATACCAGTTTTTGTTATATTATAAGCTGTAAGTTGCACTCATCCAGCTGCACATTCATTCACAGTCGAGAGAAGCTTTTAAGCCTTGTTATCAATAATTACAGAGGCGTAAAGTCGAATAATGGCAGGAAATATTTGTAAGTTATGAGTTACCGGGCTTTATATGATCCTCGGCCCAGATTGTATCTAAAGGTGCTGTTGTCCTGCCAATGACCAGTAACTATGTAGATTAAATCTGCACGCAGAACATTTGATGAGCACATAAAATTTGATGCACTGCTAAACCCGGCCAGCAAGCTTCTCTGCTCCTCCCGGGTTACCTGTTGATATAATTATTAGAAGTCTATGGTATGGAAGTAGAAGCACGGAAGTACTATACTGTATATGTCTGTCCCACACAAAAACATAGAAAAACACATTAAAGACTGGCAGAAATATATTGAACAAGTAATTAAATTCAAAAAGTGACCACTCATAAATAGTTAATATGTATGACTTTGTGAGTGATGTATCTACATTTTATATATCTGTCAATATCATGATCATTGCTTGCTGCTAATGAAAACAAAAAAATCAGTTTCTCAGAAAATTTTGAAAGTACATAAGACCCCCAAAAAAGACTGTTGACTTGACAGTTGTCCAGAGGACCGTCAATGACACTGACTAGGAAGGTAAACCACAAAAGGCCTTTCCTAAGGAAGCTTAATATGAAAAGAGTGTTGTATGCAAGCAAGTTATTGGAGAGTTTCGTTGAAGGAAAAAGTGCGATAGAACATGGTGCAAAAGCAACAGGGATACCCACAGCCTTAAGAGGATTGTGAAAGAAACCCCAATCAGGAGTTTGAGAGAGATTCACAAGACGTGGACTTTGGCTGCAGAGCTTCAGGAGTCACCACACAGACGTATCCAGGGCATGAGCAACAACTTGCATTCCTTGTGTTAAGATGCTCCCAAAGCATAGACAACACCAGCAGCGTCTTACCTGGACTATTGATAAAAAGTACTGGACTGTTGCTCAGTGGTCCAAAGTCCTCTTTTGAGACTTAATTTAGTTTTGAGATTAAATTAATTACTTAAATTAATTTAGAAATCAAATTGCCACAGTCTGGAGGAAGAGTGGAGAGGGACAGAATCTGAGTTGCTTGATATCCAGTGTGAAGTTTCCACATTCAGTGATGATTTGGAGAGCCTTGTAATCTGCAGGTCTTGGACCCCTGAGTTTTATCAAGTCCAAAGTCATATAACCACATAGCGGGAAGTGCAAGAGCACTTGCTTTCCATGCTTTCTTCTGCAGACGAGCTTTATGGAGATGCTGATTTCATTTTGCTGCTGGACTTAGCACCTGTCCACACTGCTAAGGGTTTCAGTACCTGTTTTAATGACTGTGATGTCACTGCGCTTGATTGGCCAGCAGACCAACCTGACCTAAACCCCAGGAAGAATCTTGTCAACAGGAAGATGAGACTCAACAGACTCAACAATGCAGACAAGCTGAAGGAAGCTATTAAAGCAACATCGCCTTCCTTAACACATCAACGGAGCCAGAGGCTGATAATTTCCATGCCACTCTGCATTGATGAAGTAATTCATGTTATTACTGCATAATGGCCTTGTAATATCATTAGGATATTCTCAGTAGCTGACATTTTTTTCTGTTTTATTGGTCTTTTTTATTATTCAAATTTTCTGGAAATCTGAATTTTAGGTTTTCATTTGATGTAACCCATAATCATCCAAATTATTTTAAATACACGCTTAAATTTGGCTGAAGAGATTTTTGAAGCACCTGTGTTTAGGGTAACATTTCCTCAAGTTTAAAGATTTCTTCTGATATATATGTTGTTTTTAAATACAACATATGCATTTGTGTGATTGTTTTCCAAAAATTACAGTAATTTACAGTTATTTCCTGTATATATATTCAGATGGTAATTTTTCTTCTTTGAAGACAAAACCTACACCTGCCTATTGAACTCATTGTAAAAAAAAAAATCAAAGCTGTTACAATGTTTCTCTCCTACTGAATTAGTGAATAGAAATAACATTAGAGCATCCAGCACAGTCAGCATTATTTCCTCCATATTCCTGCTAATAAAGTAAGATGTCTGTGCAGGAACTTGTATCATAACTCATCTGCATTTATCTTCTTTTGTTAAGCCAGCTTTCTATTCGTATTTCAGCGAAAGGCTAACTTCAATTAACCTACCCCGCTACCCCGCTCCATGAAGCAGTAGGTCTGCTTCATGGATATAGAGGATATGCTTCATGTCTGCCAGCTATTGAATTTGAATCTCATTCATAATTTTGTTTCTAATATAAAAAGGTCACATTAGCATTTGTGTTGAAAGGCAGTTGGTATGCAGGGCCTCCAGCACTTGAGTTGTTACTGTTCTTGCTGGGGTTATTGGTTGGCTCTTTAAGGTTTCAGGATAACTACACATCACATTATAAATTAAAAGAAAATAGGCTCATGTTGGGTGATGGATTATAACACCAGTATGTGATAAGAGTTAGAATTCAGAATCCAAAACTAAGCATGGCAAGTCTGTATGTTTCCTTTCAGTTTCACAGCCATCCTATTACTGTGATCAGCAAACTAATAGAAGCACCTGTCAGTTCTTTAAGTCCATTAGAGTTTAAAGTCTTCCTACAAGCTGTAGCCAAATCCTGCATGTACATCTTGCAATAGCATAGCCTGTGGCTGCTGTAAAAATCAGCTCAGGATCTTTAGGTACATTTTAAATGAACTATGTTCCTAAAGACATTTTGCAAACTTTTTCTGTAATGAAAGAGTTTTTGAAGCTTTCCATTTTTAGTGGAGAACATGTGGAAGCCAAAGGCTTCATTTGCATCCCACGAGTGGATGAGGGTTGGGTGGGTCCATAGAGATGAAATATTATTGTGGTACAGTATTTTGTGGACATGTTTTGAAATGAAAAAATGTTTTTAATCATTTGTTTTGTATTATGATGCCACTATTACCAGAAGCTTCAACTTCATTTGCTGGAGCGTTTTTTGTCTTTGAGCCAATTCTCAGCTGCAGTCCTGTTTGGATGTCAAAGTAAAACACACCACCCTGGATACTGCAGGTCTGCCTCTAAATGTTAATGATTTAGCTCAGTTTCGTAGCCTTTCATTTTCAACCTTGTTCCCCCTATGTTACAAACAGAGACATAATTTAAAATGGCCAATCTACAGAGCTGTGAAAAAGTGTTCTGCTCCTTTCAGATTTTGTCAGCTTTTGCGTTTTCATCACACTTAAATGTTTCAGATAATTAGAATTTATATCAGACGACGACAACTTGAATATATACAAAAGCTTTTCCTAAATTTCGATTGTTAAGGGAAAAAAAGTTATCCAAATCAATCTGACTGTGTGAAAATATAATGGGCTCCCCTGTTAAGTCATGAAATAACTGTGATGATTTTTTTTGGTTCAACTTTAGTGGCCTAACCAAGGACTACAAACTCCCAGACCTGTAGAATCATTTCATTTAGTTTCTGTGCAGTTGATGTAAAAAAAATGTTAGTCCTAGTTTTAGAGGATGAAATTAATAACTCTGCTGTAAAGCAGTCTGTGCTGCCTTTACTGTGAATGAAAAGTGCTCTATAAATAAAGACTTGATTGATTCCTTGATTGATTGCTAAATTGATCGATTTGTTCTCTCATTCATTCATGATATGATGGTCTTGGGCTGCTTTGCTGCTTCAGGACCCAGACAAGTAACTATAACTGATGGGAAGCAAAATGCTGCTCTCTACCAGAAAATCCGGAAGTAGAATGTTTGTCTATCACTTGTAGCCTTGAGCTCAAGCACACTTGGATTATGCAGATTATTAAATCCTGACTTAAATCCAGCTGCGATGCTGTGACATGACCTTTGTGCTAAAAAACCCTCCAATGTGGCTATATAAAAACAATTCTGCAACGAAGACTGGACCACAATTCTCCGACAATGGTATAAAAGACTCATTGCCAGTTATTGCAAAACTCGATGACAGTTGTTGCTGCCAAGCGTGGAATATCCAATTATTAGGTTTAGGGGGCAATTACTATTTCCACATAGAGCCTGGATATTTTGGATAAAATTTTCCCTTCAATTCCTTCGATTTGTATTTACATTTGGTCTGATGTTAAAATTAGTTAGATGATCTGAAACATAGAAGGGAGACAAAAAATTAAGAAAAGAAGAAATCTGTAAGTGGGCAAACAAAAATGTAGCACTAGATGACAAAACAGGCAGCATATTGAATATGATAAGGGAATATTGCTGACCGGATGCTCTTTGAGAACAATGTTGAGATATTACACCTCAGAACTTAGGAATTCAAAAGGTATATGGGAGACAAAAGGTATATGGGAGACCCATTGGCTCAGAGTCTCTAGGTCCCGTAACCTTGCAAGTCATTGGAAAGCTGGGTTAAAACGGCAGTAACTGCCATGCATTAACTAACAGCAAAACACGCAGATTGACAGCTTAAAGTGTTCTTGCACATTCCTCCTGCTATTCTGTGTTTTTATTTTCCCAGTAAGCTTTTTATTGGAGTATCTGTGCTTTGCAGATCTGGCTGTTACTACAATAAAGTCTTCATGGGTTTTATTGAATGTGTTTGCTTTCCCCCAAGAATTATGGCTCCTTACAGTATTGAGTCAGTGCGTCTGTATGCGTTTCTGTGGCTGTAAGCGCTTCTCCTGTTTTGTGTCAGAGCATAGTGCCATGGAGTATATGTTTTTTATTTTTTTATAAATCAATTTTCACTGGTTGTCAGCACTAAAACTACTGTCAGCAGCAGTTGATGGAGTTCCACTCTGCTGTAAGACTCTCTGATCTATCAGCTGTGACGTAATGCTCTCCTCAATCACCAGCTCTGGGAACAGTAAATCAGAGTGCTGCTGCTCTGCGTGGTGCTAATGCCAGTTTCCTGCTCCCAGCTCAACCACTGAGCTCATCTACTATCTAAACAGCAAGAGAACAGCAGGATAAGTGCTGGACATTTTAATTGCCCCTAATGGCCTCACATATCAACATCTCAATAATACACTAAGAGCCAAAAACACAGTGGGAACAATCTAGATATTTTGGACTGTGCTGCTGTAACTGTTACTTGTGTTTACTGAACTGTCTAAAAGTTCACTTTTTCATGCTATGTTTCTAAGAAATCAGACTTTGTTTTAATTGTCCTGTTAACGTTTTGAGGGTCTTAAGTTGTTCTTTGTACTTATTTTCTTTCAAGTCCTTATACAGGACAGATACAACATGTTAGGTCTAAAAATGTAAAAACTCCTAAAAAAGTAAAAAGTCCTAAAAACCTCCCATCTATCAGTTGATCAGTCTACTGTATGCCAGGTTCAGTCACCACCCCATTCTCACACAGCAGTCCTTCCCAGCTGCACCAACAGAGGTTCACCCCCTGCCCCCAGACTGTAAAATAACTGTGCTGCTGCTGCTGACTGATCCCGTCCTGGGTCAAAGTCACAACCAGCCTCTGAGTTCAGGGTTTGATTCATGATGAGATTACCAGCTAAAAATTAAGTTTATGGCACAGCGTGATGTCTCCTTTGCTCCTCATATAAATAATTAATGACTGCTTATTGCAGGAAGGCCAGCAAGAGTATTTTTAAAGCTTTTTATGAATCCTTTTATAATACAGTTCTTGAAGAGAAATCTGAGTTGGCTAAAATTGGTATTGGCAGGTCAAAGGTTTACAAAAACACAGAGATCAAAAATTGGCCAAACATTCAGAGTGGTGCATCTCTAGATTTAACTTAAGAAAGAGTACAGTTTTCTGTTATACACTGTTAACACTGGTTCATGAAATGAAAATAATAAAAATAATAATAATAATAAATAATAATAAATAATAATAATAAAAAACTTTTCTGATGTAGTTCTGATACTAGACTAAAAATGAGTGAAGAAACGGCCAAAGTTGGGAGAAAAATGTTAAAAGACCTGAATGTCTGAAGAAATATTGCTTAAAACCTGTACAAGGAAGTCTGGTAAATTGGAAGCTGAATATAAAGAAATGAAGGACAGTTTGTGACTGTTCAGTACTCTTCTCCAAACAAAATTTAATTAAAAGGACAAACAAATACAACAAAGACGTCTTTTTACGCCTAGACCCCAGCCATGGGTTACAACAGTAAAGGCCACTTAGAACTTTTCTGGAACTTTCAAAATAAATCGCGTTAACCTCCTTGCAGCACAACCAGGAACAGGAACAAGAGGGGCAACAGTGGCCTTCCGTGACGTCACTGTTCGAATAAAAGCCCCGCTCTCCAACAGGCGGACCTCTTCCACGCAGGTCCCCAGCGGAACTGGAAGGAGGGACCGCATTACACACCTTCCTGCGTGTACGTCCAGATAGCGAGAGCTACCCCGCCGCATCGCAGCCACTCAAGTAGCCAAACAACCCTTTGTCACGGTTCGGCCAGGCCAGCTAAAGCCCTTTCCTACAGCTACGGAGGTTAGCTGCAAGTTAACCCTTTGTTTACCCACACGTGGATGTATTTTCCTTAACGCCCAGGACAACTTCTCCTCAGCACGGTTCATGTAAGAGGTGTTTGGGCAGAGAAGATCACTTTAGAGGTTAATAATCTAAATAGTGTTCATTTAATGATGTTTGTTTTTTTCTTTTGTTGAGAAACTCAGCTACAGTAAGTGCTAGCAGACTAGCAGCTAAGGATGTGTTCTGTGTTTTTAAAGTTAAGACAAACTTTATTTAAAGGATGCTTTTTTAACACACACCTGCCATAACGCGCCGTCCACGCTTATGCCTTTCAACCCTTTTATTATTGGTATTTTAAAAGTATGTTCTTTTGTTAGCTCCAACCGCTAATGGCTAAGAACACGTGTTTGGCCACTTTATGAGTCAGCTGAAGATCATTTACCCAGAAAGGTTGTTAGTTCTTATTCAAATTAATATTTCCTTCAATATTGTAATTTTAATATTTCTTTAAATATTTTTTTAATAAATAAAGTCAGCTAATTAAACTGCATTAAGACCCATTTATCCAAAAGGTTGGGTTCTTATTCAAAATAATATTTCCTTAAATATTATTCTAATAAATAAAGGCAGCTAATTAAACACCGTTGAGAATTGGTCATCGAGAAGGTTGGTTTAATTCAGCAAATCATTCTTTAAAATGTTGTTTTGTCAAAATAATGTTTTATCTAATCTTGCATTGTGAATGGTTGTCTAAAGGTATACCAATTATTGCCTAAGTTACTTCCAAGACTAACATAACTTCCTTTCCAGATTCTTCAAGATAATCCTTGGTTCTCAAACATAAATAACATTGCATGGTAATGTCGCATCACTGTTTTGGTCATGGTTTTCAACCATCTTTGTTTCACTTGTTTATATTGTACATAGCCCATTAGTCTTTCTTATTCTTTAATTTTGTTTGGTAGTTTAGTTGGGTTGTTTTAGCATAGTAAAGAGTTTGTTGATTTAAATATGTTTGACTTTGAGTTGACTTATTTTTGTTAATAAACTCTTGTATTTTAAGAAATAGTATGAATTCATTCAGTGTGTGCACAGAGTTTTGCTGTTCAATAATGCCAGAGCTTGGCTCATCCCTTTCAATTTTGTCCTAATACCACCACCTTATTGGGCTGGTATTCACAGGACAACCCTTAACAGACTGAAATATGATTTAATAAAATATTAAGTATTAATATTAAGTAATATATTCAAATTAATAATCACAACACGGGGGAGCTGGTGACTATCTCCAGCGGTCTACGGGCGAGAAGTGGGGTACACCTTAGATAGGTCGCCAGTTCTTCACAGGGCAACAAGAGATACAGGACAAATAACCATGCACACACCCATTCACACCTAAGGGCAGTTGCGAGAGACCAATTAACCTAACAGTCATGTTTTGGACTGTGGGAGGAAGCCGGAGTACCCGGAGAGAACCCACGCATGCATTGGGAGAATGTGCAAACTCCATGCTGATAGACCGCCAACCTTAATAAAGGTCTTAATAAAGATAAGCACTGGGTGTCATGAATTAGCCATAAAAACGGTTTCCATTGACATCCAGTGTTTGAGGGGTCTCAGTATGTGGAAAATTAACAATTACAAAGAAAAATTGGTCCCAAAGTATAAATGGTGGCTTAAAATTTTACATACCATAAATAATTTTTCACAGAAACTTATTTTCCTATTATACCTTAAACACCTACATTTTTGGCTTTGCTGAACTGGACATGATCATCTTGAAACAGATTTGCATGATGGTGCCTCAAAACAAAATGTGCATCTGCTTTTCCTCTGCTATTTTGAAAATCACAATCATGAGGTCTGGAAACGATCATAGTGAGCAGTTGATTATGTTTGACAGCATTTGTGCACCACAGACAATAGAGGCATTGGACCTGTAGTTGCTCTTATATTGTTATTTACTTGGAATCCATTAGTCCTTCTTTCCTACCAAAGTGATTATTGTGGTGTTTTAAAATGTAAGCATAATGTCCAGGAATAGCTTTGATTTTTTCAAACCTAGAACCATATTGCTCTGTTACAGCAGAAAGTAAAGGCTCTAATTACAGGACCAGTTACAGTAGCACCAAAATTGGTAGCAGTTTAAATAACACCGCTTGAGGGTAAAAACTGGTGTCTAGTAATATTTGCAATTCTTTCTTACAGCATTTATTTAAATACATTTTTTATAGCTCCTATGTATTAACTAATAGCTGTTTAATTGTTTTATCCCTGTTCTCTTTCTTGTATTTTTTGTTCAGCACTCTGGTCAACTATTATGTTGTTTTTAAGTGCTGGAGCTGGAAATGCTGTTCAAAGAATGCTATTTATTCCAGCCGGAGACAACAAAGGAGTGTTAAAGATATTTGGAAAAACCTCAGATTTGCAAAGAGCATTCACTATTATAGAATGCTGTCTGCAACACTTTTAAATCTAACATGGTTATGATAAAAACAAAACTAAATATGCTTTTTTGTTTGTTTTCTATGATCAATTATTATAGGTAGTTGCATTTGTTTGGATTATTGGCTTTGCTACTAAAGCTGCCACTTTAAAAGCAGGTAACTGGAATGACATTTTTTTCAGATTTTTCTTTATAAAAAATGTTGAAAACCATGTAGCCTTTTCCGTCCAAGGTTATTTTGCATGTTTCATTATAGTTTAGTTTTATTTCATGGTGACTTTTTTTCTGTAATTTATTTAGTTTTGATAATTTTTTAGAGTAGGTTTGCTAGTTTTTATTAGTTGTTATTTTATGAATACTTTAGTTTAGTTCACTTTTCTTTAGTTCTAGCTCTGGCTTTAGTTTTTCCATATTTGAGTTAGATTTAATTTGCAGGATTCAAAAAGGTCAGAGTATCGTATTTATGTAAAAATATGCATATAAATTGGTTAATAAAGACACACGATACCATTTTCAAAAAGAATTCAATTACTGTTGAAAAACCAACCGTCCAACTAAGGACACACAAGAGCATAATAATATTATATAATATTATATATTTATATAATACATAATATAATACTATGCAATATAACGTAAACTTAATGTCAATCACACATTCGTGTGGACATCCCAGTCTCAATAAATATAAAAACCAATGCATACATCGCTGCTTGCGATGTTTCTGTGTATTAACTGGCCAGCAGCTTGGTTGACGGGGAAAGCACTCCTTTATATTTGTTTTCTTCTCGTCGCTCCCTACCCCGAAAATGTTGTTTCCTTTGGGGGCCTCAAAACTCAAGAGGCTACTTTCAGAATTTGCATTTTTGAGATTGTGAGTTTTCCCAACATTTTTATCAAATATTTCTACTGCCAGACACTTCATTTTATCTCTCTCGCAGTCATACTCTAAGAAATCAGCGTGGTGACCAAACATTTTATATATAAAGTGACTATAAGGTACGGTGCTGACAGCTGATTGCTGAAAAAAAAATGCATTTCACGTTAGTTTGCAAGGCTTATTAATAAACTGATAAACTGAAAAAAGGGGATTAAATAATGTTTTATATATTTTATATATATAATATATATATAATTATATTATTTTAATTTTAAAATATATATAATATTACATATGTTATTATATATATATAAAATTATATTTTAAATATATATATATATTATATATATTATTATGTGTTGTATGTAAAAATATATATATTTCGGGTTTTTGGGTTTTTTTATAACGCACGATACGTTCCTTTCCAGTTTTTCTTTATTTCAGTTAGCAAAAATGTTTTCTTAATTTCAGTTTTTTGTTTCTTTTAGTTAACTATAAAGCGCTGTTTCCTTCAACTTAGAAATGATGCGCTAGATACTTTGTGTTGGTCTATTACATAAAATTCTAATAAAATACATTAAAGTTTGTGGCTGTAACGGGAAAAAATGTGGAAAAGTTCAAAAGAAATTGATACCTTCCTAAGGCTCTGTGTAACTTGTGAATCTTGAAGTTGTTTACAGTCGGAAATTACCGATGTGCCCTCTGTAAAAAGCAACAATGGATGGAGGTGCCTTCATTACCATGACACATCTGTCCTCAGGCATTAGTCTGCAGAGAAAGATCAACTGGCTCTCTGTCTTCTTCAGATTTTCAGAACGTATCAAAGGCAACATCAAATCATATATCAGAAAACAGACTTTCAGATGAAAGTAATGACACGGCTCCGAGGTGGTTTTCTGGTCTGTCGAAAAGCCAACCAGGACTTAGAAGCTTCTCATTGCAGCACTTGTTTTAGGTTACCAGAAAAGCATTAAAGGTGAACAGCATTATCTAAATGAAAGACATGTGAGAGGCCTAAACTCTGTAAATCAAGTGCGCTGACCCTGACAGATTTTCCTTGGCACACAAAGCATAATCTCAGTGTAGAAAAAGCAACATTAGCTGTCAACACACAGCTAAAATTCAGCAGTTGAATCTGCCGTGTGCTGTTGAAGTTGCCCCGCTCAACCTCCCCGAGCTACTCTCTGACTTTATGATTGCTTCCATCTTTGCTCCCAATGGGCAAGAATCACTTTTTCACTTTAAACAGATGTTGCCTTTGGCAATATGACTAATGCTCTCATTTTCTTTCCAAGGTGTATAAGCACTGCAACCCACAAGACAGGGCAAGGGGTGGGGGGTGACTTATTGCAGGTGGCAGGGTGTTGGATAAATCCAAAAGCTGTGTGACAGGGAAGTTATGAATGAGATCATGAATAAAGAGGGCAAAACCCAGAGAACTGCTCTGGTAATATTGTGCTCTGGTGGCATGATGACCTCCTTCTGCTTTAAGAAAGAGGCCAAGTTTGATAAGGAAGGTCAAAACGTGGGATTTATTTGTTTACCCATGAGGTTGAGGATTTCCTCCGAAGAATACCTTGCTGACTTGGAGAGATAATGATTGGCAGAGTAATAGCTGTTTTCCTATCAGGAGGACACAAAAAAGGTAACAAACCCTACGAATCCTGGCAGAGTTCAACAGATGGAGCCTGGAAGGGCAGATGGAACAAGCTGCACCAGTCCTCTCGCAAAGGGATTCTGTACTGTAAGCGTCAGCACGAGAAAGTCAAAGAGGGGAAAAAAAGGGGGGAGAAAAGGACCAGACGTGAGGGGTTTGGAGAGGATCCCCTCTGAAGGATTTAAGGTTTAGAGCAGGAGTTTGGAGGATTATTGGCATGGTCAGGATTTTTCACTGAATTACATGATCTTCTAGTGCTACAAGTGTCGCAGCTTAGAAGCAAAGATGCTGATGTCAGGTTGCTCAGCATTAAAAAACATACTACAGATTTATACACAGGTATTTACTGCAATAATGAAAGGAACTAAAAAAGGACAGAGAGTAGTAAAGGTTTACAGTCCTGTGGGATGCATATTTTTCTGGCAAACGCTAAATATTTAACCTTTTTTATGTATAGTATTAATAGAGCTCCTGCTTTAAGAAATATCTGGTGGTAAAACTTGATGTTACCAGCCAGGGATGCATGTATTTAAAAAAAACTGCACAATAACAGATAAAAAGATAATTAAGATGGAAAAGGTTATTAATTTCAAAAGCAGGATTTAACAAAAATATGAATCAAAACACCCCAGACTATTATTTCTACACATTAAACAAAATCACATGATATCACCAAGGGTAGTAAGAACTAACAGTAGACTGTGACAATGGTAGTTAACAGCTGGGATCAACATAAGGAAGCAGGTTTTAAGGTAATTTGTTGGCTTTAGTAAACACTAAGATGGACAAGCGACTGTAGACAGATTTCAGCATGGATTTTGAAGTATTTTCATCCAGTATGAAAATTTGTTTACATTGAGGAACGCAACTCTGAAGGTGATTAAAACAACAAAGGTCAACACATCAGGTCCAGGTGACCTTGAACAACTCTATAAAAGAGTTTGTGCACGAGACTGGACATTTCCTACACCAGGGGTCCCCAACCTTTTCATCCCATGAACAAGACTTAACCTCGAGCCCTAGTTTTTCTGCTACCACCTTAAGTATGGTAGTTTTTTGTTTTTCAATATACAGTCATAGTCAATAAATCTGATAAATCAATAAAAAGTTTATTTATTTCAGCAACTCAGTTCACAAAGTGAAACACATTATGTGGATTATTTAAACACAAACTGATGTTTTCATGCCTTTATTTTTGTTAATTATGATTTTCTGCTTATAGCTGAAGGAAACACAACATTAGACCAATAAAAAAACAAATAATACAGAAATCTGGGCTTCAGAAAAGCTTGTTTAAGACGTTGAAAGGTTATTTTCAAATCTTTTTAATCTGACAAACGAGCCTCATCGGAATGCATATTCAATATGTCAAAGCGCTCATACGCTCCACTCATCAATACCATGGAAATAGCTACACATTTATTGGATGATCCCCGGCCTGATACCAGTAGACCCACGGCCCGGTACCTATCCATCCAGCCCAGTCTTTTTTTTTTCCAGACTAGCCATCTTTCATGTTATTGTTGTTTTGACTCAAATGTGAAAGCCTCTATAATATCAGTAATAAAATCTTAAAACAGAAAACGACCAGGTAATTGACTGGTCATTCTCCTGTATCTGTGGCTCATAAATGTATGGCTTCACCCCCTCCACCTCCGTCCTTCCCTAACAGTTGTGCTTAGTTTATCCTAATCTCTACCTGTCAAATCTGAGTAAAAATCCTCATAATATACCAGATTATTGCTAGTTATAAAACTCTTCCTCACTGTTTTGACACTGTGATTGCCTCTAGGTCTGTGCCCCTGATGCAACATTCGGTTAGCTTTGGCTATTTCCACATAGTTTTTTTTAACAAAACTAGTGCACTATTTTTTTAACGAGTGTCAAAATTGCAATCTACAGCCAGGACACCTCAAATCTTTATTGGACAGGGGTGTTTAGTGGTGATATTTGGGCCTTAAAGTTTATATTTTCTGTGCGGCATTGATCCTTAAGTTAAATTACTGCAGCTCTGACAACCAGAGTGCAGTGAGTTACTGTTTGATGATGACCCCCATTTTGGTAGAGGGTAAATGCAAAGAGGCTTGAGCTGCAGACTTTTACCTTTTGTTACACTTATATTTCATCATATTGAAGTGAGGCAATGCTGTGATAATGACTAACAACTGCACATTATTTTTTTAAAGGCATAAAGGTGATGTTGAGTTTAAAATTCTAACTGTTAAATCACTTGTTGCTTCCCTGTCTGACATTTCAAGATATAATTGGCAAAGCTGGTTTAAGGTTACTATTTTTATATTTTGCTACATTTAAAAGACAATGGCCATTATTAATGCTGAGACCTTTAGTATTATAAAAAGAGACAATCTGTCTAGCACAGTACTAAGAAAACCATCACTACTTCATACTGTGTTCCAACACACAGCAATTTAACCAAATTGGATACCCTGTAAAGCATGTTTACATTTTGCAGCTTTCTATGAGCAGAATTGGAGCCTGTTCATCTAAACTTGACGCGTTTTAAATTAGGAAAAGATAAACAATTAAAAAATAAATACCATCACATCTGCACTCATGTCTAGTTTTAAATGTATGCAGATATGACACGCTGAAAAATGTTCCTCAGTTTTGCAACATCGAACTGTAGAGATTTTTCTTTTACCTCCCATGCACTCCTTCTCATTGTGCACAGTGTCAGGATAAACCTGGGTCCTGGTCCAGCCTTGTTTGTAACAGCTGTTTTCTCACGTTTAATTATTGCTCTTAACTGCAGATGTAGGCAAATTTAGATTAGTAGCTATGTTCATAGTCATTCCTCAACTTATGAAATCAACACAAATCTGCCGTACGTAAATGGCATGTCCTCTTGTCTTTCCCATTTTGAACAGTGGGAAAGAAATGGGCATTTACAAAATGAGGTATATTGCTTTGCATCAATCAAAGTTTGGTGGTAACAGACATGACAGATAATAAAGAGTATTGTGTTTTTCAGTATTTATTAAGTCAGTTGATTTATGTTTAAAATATTGCTAATATACCTGCTAATTAAAAGTTTGTGTGTGCAATCTTTTTAATCTAAATACATGTCATATACACATGGGGGTGGCTATTGAGACTTAAGAGGCTGCTTGTATATATTTTGTGTCTCTTTTTGAATCAGATTGACTGGATATTTAAGCTCATATCTGCCTTATGTTTGTAAGTATTGTCTTTTATTATAAAACTGCTCTAACATTCTGACAAATATTTTCTTACTCAGGTGATCAACACATATGAGCCTTAATAGAATGGTGTGTTCTCTTGTCTTTCCAATTTTGATAAGTGGTGAATAGAAATGGGCCTATTTCATGGAATAGTGAAAAGATCTTAGACACTCAATTTAAAATGTAAAATGTAAAATGTAAAATATGGCTTACAAAAATGCTCCAGTCAGATTTATTTTAAAGGAATTGTGAAGGGTGCCACTAATTTTGGCACCACTGATTTTGTTTAAAAAAATTATTTTGTGATGTGGGATTTTTTCCTTCTGAATATAAGTACTCAAAATAAAGGTTGGATTTTCTAAAATTTCTATTGTGTGATTTTGCTACTGCAGTAAAAACAATTAATATGTTTTAGGGCTTTCCCACGTCTTTACTAGGGGAGTTGATGTATGTGGATGGCACTGTATATGGGCTTTTAGGTCATTCATTTGATCTGATTAAAATCATTTCTAGAAGTCCTATTGTTTTCTGTGTTGTGTTTGTCCTTTCTAGATAAACTTTAAAATATAAAAATTAAAAAAATCTGTATAGTTATGTTTTCTCTCAGTGAAACTCGACAGATTGAGGTTGGCCAGTTTTCTAGTGCATCAAATCGTACCTTGATAGTACCTGCCACCACTGAGTGATTAAAAGAGAGAAGAGTTGCTTGAGAGACTCTACTATAAAAAGTTATTAAAACGTAAGGAGAACTAAAACTACAGCCATGACCTGGGCAGGATCCATCTAAAAGGTGTTGGTGTCCTTTCAGACCAAGTACTTTTCACATCAGTGAACAGCGTCTGAAATGCCCAAGGTTCTGAAAGATCTATTTAGGTCTAATATACACCAGATAATATATGTGCACATACAATATTCTCTTGTAAAAGGAGATCAATAACAATAATTATTTCAGGACCTGTGGGCATTCCTGGCAGTTTTGTTGGAGGGCAAGTTAACTTTATCATTGTTATAAATCCCAGCACAACTTTAGACGACTCCAGCCTCTGTACAACTAATAGCCTAGCATTGGGCATGTATGACCTTTACTCAATAACAGCAGAATATGAAATGATAAGGACTTCCTTTTATAGAAACTTAGTAAAAGGTTGAATATTTTCCTAATAATACGTTGGGGTAGAAGTGTGTTAAAGTTATAGTAAAAAAGAATACATTGTAAAAGTAATTGCACCCTTTACATTTTCCACAATTTGTCACATAGCAACCACAAACTCCATTTGCCATATGTGATAGTAGAACAGGAAGTAAGAAAATTACACATTTTTTGACTATTCCAAATAAAAAGTATAGTGTGCATTTGTATTCAGTCCCCTATACTCTGCTACCCCTTCAAAAGCCATCTAATTAGTAAAATAGATTCCACATATGTGGTAAATGGTGTCAGTGGTTTTAATTTAGAAAATAATAAAGCAAAATGTCACCCAAAGGTCACAGACCCCCACTGGTAGTCACAAACAAAATAAATGTTGTAATTTTTAATGTATAGTTTTGCAGCACAAACCATTGACATCATTTGCATGATTTGAGTAATATGAAGGGACCTGGTTGACCTTTGATGACCTTTCCTTAAACGTTTGAATATGTTTAAAAGCACAAAAAATATATATTTTTGGTGTAAGTATAATGTAGCACATCCCTCCAGAGTTGTTGTCACCTTTGACACCATTTTTGTTATATTTAAAGAATGTGGATGGGCCATCTTGTCAGGAAGTAGTGACTTACGGGGGTTAAATACAAATGCACATCACATTTTTCATATTTTTTGCAACAAATTTAAAAATCCCTCACATAAAATCCCAATAAAACACTTTAACGTTTATTATTTTTAACCTGACATAATGTGAAAATGTTCAAGGGTAATAAATGCTTTTGAGAGGCAGTGTATATTAGCTGAAAGCTTGGTAAACTGGGTTGTTTTGTAAATAAGCACATTAAAAAAATAACACAAAAAAAAGTAGTCTTTAAACATTTCATATAAACACTTATTCGTGTAAATGCTCTTCTTTATCAGCTATGGCAGATCTTTTAACTGCCTGGGATGTAGGGGTATAGATATAACAAAAACAAACTGGAAACATGTAGCCTCTTTACACATATTACATCATATTGCCTGTGATCAAAGCAAAGAAATATCCTATTTCAAGCCACCACGTGTGCCTCCATCTCATCCCTCCCCTCACTCAGTGGTCTGCACATGTTAGCTGAGATGTTAAACACGAAAGCACCAGCGTAAAGTTAATGCTATGATCCATGATTTGGAGGTAAAACACTTTATCAACATTTCCTCAGGGCAACAAGGTCAGATGCATCCTCACAATGTGAAAGATAAATGGTCCAGGTTTCCACGCCACGTGTGCTTCAGGGCCTAGTCTCCCTAAAGCCACATAAACACATGCTTTCCAGCTTAAATAAAGACTGCCTGGACTAGTAGGGCTCATCAGGAGTGGTTTGATGTGATCAGTGGTAACTGAAAGGACATTTCAGAGGATTTTCTGGACTGACCTGCTGATTTTCTACTTATGTTTGCTTGGATAAATACAATTAAACATAGATGTGACGATCAGTGATTAAAATAAATTACCTCCTTGTTCTGATACTGAAGAAGACTGAGTTTATCTATAGTTTTGAGTGTGACACAGTGTTTGCAGTTGCTGTGTGACTTTGCCTGAATTTGCACATCAAAGGGAGATTTTTTTATGTGTTACCATATATGAGGAAGCTTCATTTTCCTGCCTTGGATCTGAAAGATATTGACAAGAAAATACAGCTCATGTGTCTGTATCCAGCTGTTGCAACAGGTGCTACCCACAGATAAAAATTTAGAGAGAGAAATAGGGTTTTCAGTTGAAGGATAGATGTTTCTTATCTCAGATAGCCACTTTACTCCTGTCATAACCTGTCTCTGCCACTTAGTTCAACTCTTCTGGTTGTGTGTGTGAGAGCCAAGTGTAGTGTTGTATTGTTTGGCACGAATATGTTGAAACAGGCTCCATAATTGCAGTTTTTTGTTAAAAGACAAGGCATGTTTATGTCATACACAAGGTAGTTAAAAGTGCCTTGCACAAAAATGAAGCAACAAAGGTTAGAAAAAAATGCATTAAAACAAGAAATGCATTAAAAGAATAATATGAATTCTTAATCAGTAAGAGTGGGAGAACAGGTGAATCAATTTCCATTCTAATGCAACAATTAAAAGCATAATTATACATGCATTTCCCACGGCTGGTGTTGACATAAAAAAATAGTAACAGACATTCCTCTCCTCAGTGACACTTTCTAGCTCATGTTTTGAGATCCCAAAGCATGCCAAGTCTACAAAAAGAGATATGGTCCCACCGATCTAATTCTGAGTTTGCCCAGAAAACCTCCACAGGGAGGTTGGAGCTTTCCCTGTTCAAATGTCTGAGGCAGCATAACTGATTCCTTTCGATGTGGAGGTGCAGCAGCTCTTCAAGCTCCGCTGGGGTGACGAAGCTCCTCACCCTACCTCTAAGAGTGAGCCTAGCCACCCTACAGGAGATGCTTATTTCAACTGGTCGTATCCAGGATTTTCTCTTTAGGTGTCAACACAAATTTTATCACCATAGGTGAGAGCTGGGACATAGAAAGGCCGGTAAAACAAGAGCGTTGCTTTCTGGCCCACACTGGAGCAGCATCCACATTATAGCAGAAGAGCCACCAATCTATTTATCCATCTCCCACTCCACCCTACCATCACTCATCCTGTCCATTAATAGGACAAACAGGATTGGGGACAAGTGGCTGTTGTGGCGGGTTTAGGGGCACAGCTATTTTCATACAAAGACCAGGTAGCCATTAAAAGCAACCCAGGTATTCCAAGCTCCCACAACACATCCCACAACATACTTTGACATAGCTGTAAGCCTTTTTCATATCCACTAACACATTTTGAGAGTATAACTAAACTCCAATGACCAATGCAGCAATTCTGCAAGGGTAATAATCTGGTCCAGTGTTCTACAGCCCCCCCAATCCAAACTTCAACATTCAGACAGAGCCTCCTTTTCAGTGGCCAAAGTCAGCTTTCCCCAGGAGGCTGAGAACTCGATAGCAGGAACAGGCATCTCCTTTTTTAAAAGATGGGGACAACACCCCGGACTGCCACTTCACAGGTGTTGTCCCAGTCCCCGATACAATATCAAAGAGTCTGTCAGTTATCACAGCTCCATAATGTCCAGAGCCTTCAGCAGCTTAGGATGAATTTAGTCCACCCCTTCACTTTCTAACCACCTCAGCGACCTCGGATTTGTCCACAGACTTTGCCTCCTCCACAGAGGATATAGTGATTAAAGAGATTCTAAAGGTGTGCCCGACAGTATTTTCAGTTTGGTTCTGCAGTTCCCACTCCCAAACCTAAACACAGCTTGTGATGCTTCCTGCTTTCCCTTTTCTGAGTTTTAAGTCGCCGGATGGCTTTCCAGAATTTCATTGAGCACAGCCTAAAGTAATAATTTTTTTTTTTTTCAGACTTTGTTTTGTAAACAAATCTTGAAAGTAAATCTTGAAATGCTCTGTGGGTTACTTTTCTGTTTTCCTCTTATTTTCTCAACCTTTGCCAGGATCGGGTCCTTTCTGCTCCATTACCGTAATGCACCTTGTATGCGCTGTGCTAATCTTTTAAAGACAGCTGGTGTCGGCTGGCGTGACCGCGTATTTCTGACTGTCGGCTCACTTAACCGCAGTTTTCTTCTGTACAAGCCCTGCAGTTCGAGCGGAAGCTCAGGGGTGCGGGGGATCAGAGTCTGCCGCTTTAGTCTGCGCTAACCAATAGGGAAACGTCTTATTTCGTTCGTCTTTAGGCCCCGCCCAGGATGTTCATGTTTCCAGCACTCAAAATTCTTTGAGTTCAACCAAAAACAGAGAGCCTCAAAACCAAAAGAGCGAGAGTCTTAACCAAAGATTTTTGACATGTGCAAATAAAAGTTTATGTTTTGCAAATAACTTTTTTCTCTTCGTGAGAAAAAATTAGTCATTTTTTCTCCCCAAAATAAAATATTCCATAAAAAAAAAAATGTTACAACTATGAAAGTTTTGATCACAACTTAATATATTTTGATTGAGATTAGTTTTTTTTTTATTGAATATTCGAAAAGTTTTGACCACAATTTATTTTTTTGATTGAGATTAGTTTTTTTTTTTAGATTAGTTTTTTGTTTGATTGAATAATATTGAGACAAATTTTCCTCCATAAAATCATTCCCTCGCTCATTATAGGAAGAAAGATACCTTGGGCCGGCTTTCTCCCTTTCAGTCCAGTCCTTTGAGTCTATTTCAAACATCAGTTCACCAGACAGCCACAGCAATTGGTCCCTCTAAAACCTCAGGCCTCCCTCTGTGAGTCTGCCCTATAAATTATAGCGTTGAACATCAAAGTACCATACAAAGAACGCTCAAATTAAATCATGATTTGTATATGACTCCTGAAAAGGCCCATGTAAAAACAGATACAGCAAGCAGTGTGTTTGCTATATTTTTCTAACAAAAGTAAACTTTTCATGATTTCATTTTCAAACTCAACCTTTTTGTGTTTTATAATAACAGCTGTACCTTTGCTTTATGAATGGAAGCTATTTTTTTTTTTTTACAAATCTTGGGAAACTCCTTAGTTGAAGAATTGTGGAATAGATCCTTACCCAAATTCTCAAAATCAAACAAAGAACTAAACAGAACATGAAGACGAAACAACCCCCCACAGGAATATATTTAGAGAGTCATGATCCTACAGGCTTGTCTGTGGGTATTTCTTCTGGAAATATTGGCAATGGCTCCTCTCGGTTTATAAAACCGGCAGGTCCAGAGCATGGGGTGAAGACTGTGGAGATCTCGGATGTTTGGCAAAGTCACCGATGGTAACAGGAGGATACTTCATCATAGTCACAGTCACTGTCAGGTAGCTGAGACCTTGCCAGCTTTTTCAATTTCTCCTGGCCTTATAGCAATTTGGCCAGTCGAGAAATAGAAGTTGCATTCCAATCTGTGTGTAATTTTATTTGTATAAAGCAGTGGAGAGAGTGACCTAAATGGGGCTGAAGGACACCTGCATTGAGATAGCCAATAATACAGGCAAAGGTGCTATATTACATAACTGCCACCGCAGAAATCTCTCTTTAGTTGCTCCGGGGAGGTCACCAGATGGCTTCAAAGTCACCAGCCTCCATCTCTCACATTCCAATAGGCTATTAAGTGAACACTGTCTCTACATTAATGTCAGGGAAGGGTTTGGATACTTTCAAAACTGGGATCTAGTGTTACAAGGCTTGAAAAGGTTGAAAAGGACCCAAATCCAGAATTAAGTTTGGAGATAATATGGAAACAGAAGCCTTTCATTAAACCTAATGGCACTTAAAACACAAAACAGATAAATATTCAAAGTTCAGAGAACAGCTAATGAACTGATGAAAGTAATGAAGTGAAACATCAACTAAACAGGATTAAACTGGAAACCACTGACAAATAATTACCTGACTTGCAAATAAGTTGAAATACTGTTGGGAAAATAAGGTGGTTGATTTCAAGCAACTGTTAAGCAACAAGCAATGGGTGAATGAACGAATATCTAACTACTAGAAAGAGCAACTTTTAACTTCAAATGGCAATGACAAAAAAATAGAAAACCAATCAAACATCAGAATAAATAGGCTCCTCTCCTATATAATATGGGTAATTAATAATATAATAATTTCATGAGAACAAATGTATAAAGGGAATTATGTTTTTTTCGACCTGATGAGACGTGTCTGCGGTTCATTTAGGCTGAGAAAGAGAGAGCAAAACTTTTAGCAGGTAACAGGAAGATAAAGTTTCTTTGTTTAATCCCTTTGAGCTTTTAAACTCTGTTACGGAAGATGCTGGTTTTAAATATGTCAGCTTTTGGGGAATTTCAGAGTTTAGGATATACATTCTGCAAGAATATAAAGGCAGTTTCTATATCTATCTAGAAAATTCCAAAATAACTTCAATTTGCAAACATCTACAGCCCTTGAAATATTTGATCTTTGGGATAATAGAACAGTTTGAACAGGAATGCACCTGCATGCAACACATCTTTCAAAACATCTATTATTCATGTAAACAGGAGTCTATTTAGGACAGTTGGCCTGAAAGTATATCCTTATCATTTATTTTAACTTCAGAGATATAAAAACATTTAGCTTTTTTTTCCAGGCAACGCAAATGTGTCATATTAAGCTGAGTGGACAGTGAATATTTTTCAGTAATATTTGACAGTTTACTAACAAATTAAATCTAGTAGAGTCAACTACGTGTTTCTGCGTCAGAAGACACCAGCAGAAACAAGTAAGAAAATGTTTTCTTTTCCTTTTAACAGCCTACTGGTGTGATTCTGGAATTTATCCCGTCGCGGTACCTCGGTTCACTTGGTAATCCAGTCATGGCAGTTTGTCAGGATAGGCGGTGTTCACTCGAAGCATGTCAAACAGTGGAACTAGGCTAATGGATTTCCTGTGTGTCCCTCTGGGTTCCTTCACTATCGACAGAAGAGTGACTTAACTCCTGCCATTCACAACCCGGGAGCTGATAACACGGGAAGGCAAAGCAGACAGTGCAACAGTTCACCTGTCACTCCTGCTTCTGTTCCAAATGGCTACTGTTGATTTAACTGATTGGAGGGAGGCCCACTTAAACCAAACAGAGTGTCTGTGTCCCACTGAGAGTGTTATGGAGACAAAACATGCTGGTATAATCGGCCTCTTGTTTACTCTAACATGCCAGACGTGACCTTTGGTGGGAGTTAAAAAAAAACTAGAGGGACCCAGCAGAGACTGAGTTGGGCTTAGGAGAGGAAGCTCCTGCATGTGTTGACATTACTGGCCATCTGCTTTAACTGGTCGACTGGGATGTAGGCAAGAAGCAGGTACTTAAAGCTCTGCGAGCAGCTCCACGACTCTAAGCTGAAGTCATGTGGGCTTCATTAAAAAGAGGAGTTTAGGGCAGTTCAGGGGCATTAGAAAATATATTCAATAAAAGATACAATATGACTTTTAAACAAAGAAACCTGACCTGGTACATGTTTTACGGTACTAAAAACGAAAATGTACAGAACATATTTTTTGCAGTAAAAGCTTCAGGTGCTCTTGCCTAATAGTTAAGCAGTTTGGAACTTATAAACTGTGCATCTGAATATCAGAAACAACAAATTAACAATAAACAGGTCCTTAAGTTGTGTTGTAACCTAATCTTGAGAAATTCTTCAAAGTTTCAAAACTGTTAAAACTTACCCGAGGTTAGTTGCGTTTAGGTTACGTTTACATCAGTCGTAATCAGCATGAATGTCATTAATTTTGGGAATGTAATAATGTTCTTAAACTTCCTTCTTAGGGGTGGACTGATTACGCAACACCCAACTTTAATAAGTTTTAAAAACAAGAATTTGTTGTACAAGTTTGAATTTACAGTATATATTTTCCTTTGCTTATATGGTCAAAATTCAACATACAAGCTAAAATATATACATTTTGAATAAATTACTCTTATCGAGTAGCACTTTAGCCGCATGCTTTTGATAGCCAAGTAGAAGTGAGTGTATTTCTTGTTGGCTATTTGACACTGGGGATGCTGGGAAATCTTATTTTAATTAATCCTTTTTCTTACACAGACTGAGCTTTTTAACATAGTCCATACATTTCTAATAGGCTTAAACTGAGGTCATTCCAGAACCTTAATGTTGGCTTGCTTTATCCATTCCAAAAATGAGTATTGATCTGTGTTTCAGATCATGTCCAGTTGGAAGCTTTGAGTTGTTTATCTGAGGTGAAGATGAAGTATTTCTAGGTAGTCCTCTTTCTTCATCATTCCACCTACTTTGTGCAGTGCCTCAGTACCCTCAGCATATTGCTTCCACCACTGTGCTTGACAGTTGGTGCAGTCTTCTTTGGTTGGAAAGCTTATGAAATTTCCCCACTGTGGGAAAATAAAGGATTTTTTACTCTATTAAAAGAACGGATCGTAAAACTTTTTCCTTTAAGTCATTTAGATAGTACATATGGACAATTGCATATTTCAATTGAGCTTTAAGGTTTGGGTAAGATGGTTGAAACTTGAAAACAGCTGGGTGATCCAACATCATAAAGAGCCCAAATACACACCAAAACTTGTTTTGGAAAGCTTTTTAGGATTTTTTTTGGCATCCCCAAAGCCCCAACATCAGTGTGATTGAAGTTGGGGAATCAATGACTGTTATTATTTCACACTTTTATGAAGGGGTAAAAAAAAAAAGTACTTACGGAAAATCAATCAATCAAAAATAATAAGTAAAATATATGATTCCTGGTTTTAATGTGACATTAATAGCAAAGCAATGCCAACACTAACTGTGTATTAACCTTTCTGACTTTTTGTACATGGACTGCAGCATACTTTAGTCAATAGTGGGAGTAGACAAATCTAGCGAGGCAAAATGTCTTGTCTGAGCTAAAGAGCCGTAACGTTCCACTCACAGCCAGTCATAGAAGGACAAATTTGTGTTTCTGTATTAGTATTCACGTCTGTTGCTGTTAAGCAGAAAAATTATATTTTCCACAGCGAATAATTAAAAAAATATATCTTTATCACGGAAGTTGGCTTACTTTTGCATGTTTAGGAATGTTTAGTAAGTTTAGTTTTTGTTTTGTGTGTATGCACTTATACAACAGTGTAAAATCAGATTGCTGTCCTACTCTGGATTAATAATAACAAATTTCTCAAGGTGCTTCTGTATCAGTGTGGCACTCTTGCAAAATGTTATTTGGCTTTAGACTATGAACTGGGATCAGAATGAATGACTGCATGTCCCATTACTCACGTTACTGGGTTTGAATTTTGTCCTCCGTTGTGGAGCTAAACTGAGGTTGTTTTTAGACAAAATGAGAAAAAGAAAACTGCCAAGAGTGTGTTTAAGGCAGAGGGAAACAGTGTGACATTTTTCCTACAACACCCTGCTGATTTTTGTCTTGCTCCTCCCTAAATGAGAATGAGAGTTTGTGAAAAACTAGTTACTGCCAGTCGCATAGCTTGCAGCAGAAATAATGCACTGTAATGACATGTTAAGATTCAGAGTGAGTGAGTTGGGTCCAGCAGGACAGCAGAGTGGCCTCAGTCCAGCCAAGTGATGGTCTCAGCCCAGCTCCATCTGCCCATTGTGTTTGCCCTTGGCAACTCAACATAGATGCTGGTGATGGTGAGTTAATGAGGACTGTGGAAAGGTTAAGTAAACAGGAGTGGCTTGTCTAAGAGGAAAATTACTACTGCCATCATCATAGAGGGTTGCTCAGCAGAGCTGGGGCAGCTCTCATCATTATGTCATTTATCAGCTCTGATTTTAATGATGCGTGGGTACTACTGAACTGTATAATGCAAGCAGCATGCGAGTAGTACATACTGAAATCTCTGGCTGCTAAGATATATTAAACCTTTTTACACTTAAGACTGCACCAGTTTTGATAAAATGGTACACATTCCCTGCTTTGTTCTGTTTTGAGTAGGCATGGGCTAGTTACCAGTATCAATGTATATCAACGATTTAAAGATTCACAGTTTCAAAACTAGGAAAACATTCCTACATTCCTCCTTCCTTGACTGTATGGAGCTTAAAGAAATTTAGGTCTGACCCTTCCCCACCCGTTGCTGCACATCCCAGCTCAGCTAGCTAAAGAAGGCTATTACTTTTTTCCTTTGCTTATAGGCCAGACAAATTTAGCTGAAATATTTCCAGTCACGAAAAACAGTCAGTGACGGTGTGTAAACTCTTTCTTTTTGTTTGTGTTTTTTTAAGTAATATTCTGTAAAGTTATTATCAGTCAGATTCCCCTCAAACTGTAGTACTCTGATTTAATATCAGTGAGTTTTGGTGTAAGGTAAAATCAATTACAGTTTGACAAAAGACTTCAGGAGTAGAGAGAATTGTTTGTATTTTCTCAGCTGAACAACATCTCTGTTAATACACTAAAATTACACTGACAGAGAGTCTTGAATATATCAATCCACCCCATCAGCTGATCATAAATTCACCAGGGTAAGTTACAAATAAATACAACACCTAGAAAAGAACAGGAATATATTATCCTTAGTGCCATTGTAGAAATGAACCTGATACAAAATTCAAAATTTTACTCCACTCTTGCTGACCTAGAATGGACTGACTAATCGTAGCTGATGAGGTGGAATGATACAGTATGCAGCCTCATCAAACATTATTTATTAGCATGTTACTCATGGAAAACAGGAACAAACACTTATTAATTTTATGTTATAGTTGTGACCTACCCAAGACAGAAATTATTTGAACCACAACAGCAGCTCTAGGTTAAAAAAGGTGCCCACTATTAAGGTATTCCATAATGTTTAGAGGTTATAGTTTTCTTTGGGTGTATGGAGCATACAGCATAATGTTACACAGCATTGCCCCTCCCCCACATGTTTGTGATCACTGGTGGTCAGCTGGATGATGCTACAGCTTTCTGGAGTTTATAAGAAACAAATCTGGCTGTATTTGGATTTTTTAAACGAGAACCTCAGACTGCCATGGTATGGAAACTATAAAAGCATTATTTAACACTGTTATTCGGCTAACTCTGTTTTAAAACCAGAGTTGGCAAGCCACAGGCTTGTTAAGTAGCCGACGGCAGCATCTACTGGAATGCATAACACAACTTATTAAACAGCTAATAACAGTTTGTTATACCTGTGGTGGTCAACAAAGACCAGAAAGGCAATATAGTATAATACTTTGTCCAAAAAGACTCTTGAAATCTACTGAATTTAGCATGTATTTATTCTGTTTTGCTGAACTATTCATCAAAATAACAACCGGGTTGCATAAATTGCATAATTATACCTGTAATAAATATAAAGTATCATTTAAGCAGAGGTAGGGATAATTTTTTGTTTTCTGTTTTAAACAAAAGAAATTAGATTGTGCTATACAGTTGTTTTGAACTGTGATATTTTTACTTATGGTTATACTGTGAGAGTCTCATACTGGCCGATGCCTAGTTTTGAGTTTTTACTCTTTTTCTGCAGAGTTTTACTGGGAAAATGACAACGTTTATCCCTGCCATTTCTCATTGCATAGAACTGGTTCTTGGTATTTCTCCTCGGGATGAGCAGAGTTTGCCGACTTCCTACATACCTTGATGGATGATAGGATTGTTATTCAGCATTCCTGAGCTCCACTCTGTTGCCTAGCGGCTGTCTCCTCCGATGGCCATTGTTCTCCGGTCGGCTGGAAGAGTCACCTTTATCCGATTGAAATAAATGAGATATACTCAAACTGAGACATTAATTACAAAGTTTATCTCCTGGCTAAGGTACACTAATAAAGTTCTCTAATAAGGCATCCATCATACCCAGACTCGTGTGGATGTAGCTAAGGGCACTGGCCAGAGGTCACTAAATTTGAGGAATGACAGTGTATATGATGCAACAAAAGTTATTATAGATCTCCTCATCACATAGAGACATTTGCTGCTCCAACAAAAACTTGAAATTTGAGTTAACTTTAGATTTCTCAGCAAAATAACAACTTAAGCTTTGGGTGTGTTTACACACAATGTGCTTACTTGTCAAATCAGAAAACCAGCACAACTGTAGCCACTATTTTTGTGGGCTTGCCTGCAGACAATTATGACAAATGTGCAGTCAACGCTACAGGCTCTCACCACTGTCTACTGCAGGCCAGCTCAGAAATTGGCCCTGCTGGCTCAAAAGATAAACCTAAAGAAACAACCAACAGGACAGTGAGAGTTGCTTGGAATTTATTTAGCTTTCTGTGGCCCTAACCCTCGGGCGGGGGAGATTTTCAACCATAAAATTATATCTTAAAAGTCTTTTTTTTTTCCACACGATCCATTACTGTCAATAACCGACTTCGAGCTATGTTTTCTTTAGACACCTGCGATCAAGCATGATAGCACCACAACCCCTTGCTTGTTTTATTTTGCGTCCCTGAAGGAAAGTGGATCAACAGGAAACAGCAGAATGCAGAATCTTTGATGCAATGAACAAAAAACCTTGACTTTCTAGCAAGATGTAGGAAATATATATATTTTAGACAGTTATTCAGCAAAGTGCTTCTTTGAACATTCACTAGAGGCTGCAGGTTCTCCCTTTTGAATAACTCAGCAGTTGTGACCTGATCCATAATCAGGATAAACTCCAGCCGTGTTTACTGGCTCTAAACACCAGTTTCATTTTAAATTAGATGTTATGGCTGAGATGTGTGGTTCTTCAAACACTTGGATTACAGGTGAAGTTCAAGGTGATAACATTATCTCTCCTCTGAGGCTTGTGGTGTAAAAAAAAAATAGAAATAAGCATGCAAAGCAAAGTATAAAAACAAAACTTTCAGGAGAAAGACTATTCTAAGACAAGTTTTTTTATTTGTGTTTGTCAATTTAAATGATTACAAGTCAAAGTGCAGAGCAATGAAAAGAACTCCCCATTATGCTCTTCCAAGTCGTCAATAGTCTTTTTGTTTCACAGAAAAGTAAATCATCCATGCAGTGCAATTTCACTGACCATATTGTGGCTTTTGGCAGTGACTCAGAATGACTGTCTGACATCTCAACTTGTTTCTCTGCTAAGGTTGCACCAGCTGTCCCCCGTTAGCTTTATAATGTGCTCTTTGTTAACATTTTATCGAGTGTCTTGATAATGGCAAAACTCGAGGGCAGACTCCATCCACCACTTGGCTGCAATAACAGACTGTGCCTGTGTGAAAGAGAAAGCGGACAGAGAGAAGACAATGCGAAATCTGCTGTTAATCGGTGCTAAATGTGATGTCAATAAAGTGCAGCAAGTCAGAGGATATAATAGGGTGGGGCCAGTTACCAGGATCAAGGTTGTTAAGAGTAATGGTTTTAAAATAGTGACAAGTTTCAAAAGCCCTTTTAATTAGATGCCAGAGGAAGTGTCAATGACCAGAGTTTGCCCTTCTGCCCCGCCCCACCTGTTGGTGCACACTGCCTGTCTTCTAGGTGAAAGAGGCTTTTGCATGTTTCCTCTGCTTACAAAGAAAACAAATTAAACTATTTAGAAATAGTATAAGTTTATGTAGAGTGTCCACATTCATTTACTCCACATGACATGTGTAAAGCCGAGTATAACAAGGATAGCAAGCCGAGCAGATAGCTCAGGCAACTATACTTGTGTGTCTCTATAAAGAGAACAATCATAACAATCATAAATAAAGTTGAATATAGTCCACAATAAGCACTTAAAGAATATTAATAAATGTATCTAGGATTTATTCTATGTTTTTGGTTGAAGAGCATTCATACATTCATTTTCTATACCCGCTTATTCCATAGTGGGTCACGGGGGAGCTGGTGCCTATCTCCAGCAGTCTACGGGCAAGAGGCAGGATAGACCCTGGACAGGTCGCCAATCCATCACAGGTGTATATCATATTTCTTTACTGTTGTACTTTTTCATTTGTGTTCTAGCTTGTAGTTCATAAGTTATGTTTATTTACGTGTCTGAAAAAAAGCATTATTTGAAAACCAGCATTGTTCATCTTATCTGCATGGACATACAGGGGTTGGACAATGAAACTGAAACACCTGTCATTTTAGTGTGGGAGGTTTCATGGCTAAATTGGACCAGCCTGGTAGCCAGTCTTCATTGATTGCACATTGCACCAGTAAGAGCAGAGTGTGAAGGTTCAATTAGCAGGGTAAGAGCACAGTTTTGCTCAAAATATTGAAATGCACACAACATTATGAGTGACATACCAGAGTTCAAAAGAGGAAAAATTGTTGGTGCACGTCTTGCTGGCGCATCTGTGACCAAGACAGCAAGTCTTTGTGATGTATCAAGAGCCACGGTCTCCAGGGTAATGTCAGCAAACCACCAAGAAGGACGAACCACATCCAACAGGATTAACTGTGGACGCAAGAGAAAGCTGTCTGAAAGAGATGTTCAGGTGCTAACCCGGATTGTATCCAAAAAACATAAAACCACGGCTGCCCATATCACGGCAAAATTAAATGTGCACCTCAACTCTCCTGTTTCCACCAGAACTGTCCGTCGGGAGCTCCACAGGGTCAATATACACGGCCGGGCTGCTATAGCCAAACCTTTGGTCACTCATGCCAATGCAGAACGTCGGTTTCTTTTTTACCGTGTCCTGTCCGGCAGAGTAGCGCTCAGAATTGTTGTCTGAGTGCCAAGAAATTGCCCAACAGATTTACTTTCACAAGCGGAGCATCACAGCTATTGCTTTAAGGCTCTGCTTGATATTTATAAAAGAAACTTTATTATAAACTTCTTTGGGAATATTTCAATTGTTACGGACACGGAGACTGAAATGAAAAGGAAAACAGAAGCTTGACAAAGAGAGAGATGGGGAAAAAGGGGAAAAGGGGAAAAAAGGAGGAGAGAGTGGAGGAGAGAAAGAAGGATGAATAGAATAAAAGATTACAATCTGCTTGCTTATACACAAAATAACACACAGTATTTATGAATGTAAAATGTACTTAGTGAGAAGTGCAGCCCAATATAGATCATCTGTGTATCTATCAACACCTGTGTGGATGCGCTTTGTATACAAAGTTTCTCCACAGAAATATGCAATAGCGAGTGTGAGGACCCACCGACCTGCCCCGTGGTCCCCGGGCGGTCACTGAGGAGATCCGAGCAACAGACATCCAAAGGCCCCCCAAAGCACAGGAACCCCAGGAGAACCACCGCCGGGACTATCGCAACCCCCCCAGAGAAGAGCAGTGGAGAGTCCCAGGGGAGCCACCCAGCAGCGACAGTGCAGAAGCCCCAGGGAACCGCAGCGACGAGCCCACAGGCCCCGCCGGCAGCCGTCCACGCCCGAGCAGATCCAGTCATGGACCCAGAGACCCAAGACCCCGGGACACGCCACCCCCAAGACAGAGGCCCGACAGAGCCCAGGGGTCCAGGCCCCGGCAGGCAGCCACCGGGAGTGAGCCAGCACACACCAAAGCATCCAGCCCCGGACACCGAGAACCACAAGTACACCAGCGGGCAGAGACTGCAACCACCGGCAGGCAGGGTGGCGGGGAGGAAATAGGCCCCCATTAATATGGGGGGCCTAAGCTGATCGAGGAGAGGGAGCAGTCCAAGACCCAACCTGTCACAAAAAAAAACAGGCACTCACAGTCACAGTCACCCACTCCCACCCTCATCCACACACATAAAATCACTTGCTCCCAACGTAAAGACAAACAACAATGGACGTCATACACTCACTCACACTCCCCATGCATACTCTATACTCCAAGGTCCGGGCGCCGGCAGCCCCTAGGGGCAACCAGCCCCCAGACCAAGGAGGTGGTCCCCTTCCCTCCCGGGGCAGAGACAGGCAGACAGGCCCAGACCCGGGCGGTCTCGGCCCGGCCCCCGCCCAGAACCCAGTCCCCACCGACCCCCATCCACCTCCGGAGAGGGGGCTATGTACAAAAGAGGGGTCCACATGGCCCAAACCAGCCCGCCAACCAGAGCTGCCCCAGGACGGAGCAGTCCCGACCCCCCAACGAGCTCCGATCCCGACCCCATGAGTCTCCCACCCCCAGTGAACCCCAACATGAACCTCGCCACAGGGCCACCCCCAACAGGGACACCGACACAGGGACACCAGGGCGTTTGGGTTCGGAAAACACATGTTTCCGAACCCAAACGCCACGAATCCCCCCCCCCCACAGGGGCACACCCCCACAGGTGAACTCTATAGCCGAGAGGCCGATGAGGTCACACCCACCCAGCGGAAGCTCTACATACAGCCCCGCTCTGAGCACCCCCGCCGCACCCCGCTCCCCTTCCACACAGTGCGCCGCAACGGCAAGGCAAGGGCCCCGCGCAACACCACCCTCGCCCACTGGCGCAACAGAGCAGACCCCGCCGAGCACCGCACCCACAACAGGACCCCCGACCCCGCAGCATGACGGGACAGACTCACCCACCCAATCCCCGGGGTCAGTGTCCCCACCACGCCCCCACAATGCCCCACTCAGCCACAAAAAAAAAAAAAAAAAAACATTCCTGCCACTGCAACTGCCCAGGGAGAAACACTATCCAGCTCAGCTCCACCATTGCCACCCAGCCGATCCAAACGCCTGCGACCCCATATCCCAGAATGTCGGTTTCAATGGTGCAAGGAGCGCAAATCTTAGGCTGTGGACAAAGTGAAACATGTATTGTTCTCTGATGAGTCCACCTTTACTGTTTTCCCCACATCCGGGAGAGTTACGGTGTGGAGAAGCCCCAAAGAAGCGTACCACCCAGACTGTTGCATGCCCAGAGTGAAGCATGGGGGTGGATCAGTGATGGTTTGGGCTGCCATATCATGGCATTCCCTTGGCCTAATACTTGTGCTAGATGGGCACGTCACTGCCAAGGACTACCAAACCATTCTTGAGGACCATGTGCATCCAATGGTTCAAACATTGTATCCTGAAGGCGGTGCCGTGTATCAGATGACAATGCACCAATACACACAGCAAAGACTGGTGAAAGATTGGTTTGATGAACATGAAAGTGAAGTTGAACATCTCCCAAGGCCTGCACAGTCACCAGATCGAAATATTATTGAGCCACTTTGGGGTGTTTTGGAGGAGCGAGTCAGGAAACGTTTTCCTCCACCAGTATCACGTAGTGACCTGGCCACTATCCTGCAAGAAGAATGGCTTAAAATCCCTCTGACCACTGTGCAGGACTTGTATATGTCATTCCCAAGACGAATTGATGCTGTATTGGCCGCAAAAGGAGGCCCTACACCATTCTAATGAATTATTGTGGTCTAAAACCAGGTGTTTCAGTTTCATTGTCCAACCCCTGTATGTTAGCACTCAGATGTCTCCCAACAACACCTGTCTCACCATAACCCTCCTCATATTAGTGAGCCATGCTCACCAACACAGAGTGCAAGTCTGATTTTCTCCATACAATCAGTCAATTTTACTCATGAGGACTTAACTATGCTATAAAAATGTAGTTGTCAAAAATGCTATTATAAAGAGTCCATCTGTAATGTCACTCCAAATCTATAAGTCCATCTGTAATTAGTTTTCTACCAATGTTTTGTGCCTGTGGAAAGTCACTTCAAGCTAATGCCACACAAGTGTTGGATGAAAGATGAGATACTTATTTAAAATCAGAAACCAGCTGCAGCTGTCTCTTCTTCATTTGGTTTAGAAAGACAAAAAAACTAGTTACAGCTAAAGCTTATAATTGTGGGAAAAGATGCAGGAAAAACTTTTAACCATAGAGGTTGTTGACTTTGTACATTTGCTTTGTACTGACAGAGGACACACAAAGTAAAAACCCCTCTAAAAAATATGTTCACATTTGCCTCGTCTGGCTTTTGATTCCCTGCTTGAGGTCATAGCTATTACAGGATCTAGGTCTGTCCTCTTCTCTCAGGTTCAGATTGTTCTTTCCCTTAAATTCAAGATTTCAATTGTTTCATACTCCTTAGGGCAAACCTGTTTCCGACAGAGATACTGTTTTTGTTGGACAAGGAGAAATCCATCTCCTTCACCTGTTTACTTGCACAGAACTCAGCCATGTTTTCTGCATAGATGATCCTTGTAGGAAAAGTGCTCAACCATCATTTTTGTGTTTGATATAAGTGACCTTGCATCCATTCAACATATTCTCATTGAAAACATTGTTTTTGTTCAAAAAAAGTCTGTCCTCTTTTAGTAACATATGCCACATCATCATCCATTTATAAAAGTGCATATCCAGTCTGGAGGGTGAGATGCTTTAAATGCGTTTTTTTGTGTCAGAAAAGGGTTATAGTATTACCTTTTGCTTTGATAAACAATGAAGAGACTGATTTTCAGGTTCTCTGGTTCTAAAAAAATAATATTTGTCATTTAGGTCTATGTATCTAAAACCAAATAACATTAAATGTATTAAATAACATAACCTGTACTGTAAAAATCAGTACCTTTATATTATTTTAACTGTGGTAGGAAGCTTTGTTTCTTCTCTGGTTAAAATAAAAGCAAACAGATCATAATATATACTTTACTTTTAGATTTTTGTGTAGGTACAGTGATAGTATAGTATTATTTTAGTTCTACTTTGAGAATCTCAAGTCAGCCCTTGCTTATATGCCTTCAAAACCTTTCCAAGGGCAAACTATTCCCATGTTTGTCTTTCCTAAATTGCTAAATGGTTGTATGTAGTAAACAACTGAAGTGTTTTGGGCCTGGACTGATTTTAGGAAACATAAGGCAGTCTTTTCAACACAGATTCATAATATTTGCAATTAATTAATGCCTCTTAATCATTAAACAGGTGTCCTCATGCATGTCATACATAATACAAACATAAAAGCCCATTCATGAGTGAAAACAAAATGACCAGCATACTTAAGTATAACCCTTGCAATATGCAAAGCAGTTGCTCCCCCTCATATGCAAAACAGCCCTTTTACTTCTTGAAATCTATTATTCCCTTTCTTGCTTGCATATCCAATTACTAAATGAGCTCTGGCTCATTCCAGCAACTCAAAAAATATTCTGTGGTAGTAATTAGTAACACCAGAGGGTAGCATGGCTTGTCTTGTTGTTGCACATATAATGTCTCCCTTTGGTGTCATTACCCATTGAATCTGTGGCCTGTTGACTGTGCTGATCATCCAGTTAATTGTAAACTTGTTTTAATGCAAGAGAAGAGCAGTTACTGTGTTTGTGCACTTATGTGTACAGGTGACTACTTAAATGCATATGAAAAAATAGTTTTAATTTTAGACCACCAGAATGTCTTGGCTGAGAATCATACAACAGAAACATTCTTGTATGGTATTGTTCTAGGATTGTTTAGTTGCTGATGCATGCTGACGTTGGAGGTTGTCTTGAAAGGACAGTGCCATATTATCGAATAAAAAATAGTTTTACACTCACATTTTCCTTCCTCTTGCTGTAACAGAAGTCCATCCCTACAGGCTGACCAAAGCTCTGTGGTTTGCCCTGGGCAAGCTGCCTTGCTTCTGCCTCTGCAGCTCATCTGTCACTGGCCAGACTTAAAGCTGCTGGATCTTTGCCTGAAGACTTTTAAAACTCTCTGGCAAGAGGTCATACATTAAATTAGAAAGCCAGTAGGGGACAAATCTTGGTAGTGGAGCAAGAAGAAAGTATTAAACTGCATATATATGTCTATAGAGACTTAAACACTGCTTGCCTCATCGATTTGGGCCAGACCTATTATAAGAGATGCCAGCTTTTCTAGAAATAAAAAAAATCAGATATTGTGCTTAAGTTTGTTGTTTATCTGATCACTTAGATTTGATTTTGACTTGTGATTTTACAGGTTCATGTCGTTTTTCTCTTCTTTATGTTTATGTTTGAAAAGTTATATACTTTATGAGTGGTAAAATGAGTTTTTAGAGTAGTGTTTTCATTGCAGCATGAATATGTCTTAAAATATCATGAGACCCCTAACTAATCTAGTGGTTACAGCAGCGTGCTTGCATTCTGAGAAGGCTGCAAGTACCTGGTTCGAATCTGACTGATTACCACTCTGGCTTCCTGAGCAACACCCCCGAAATGCTCAGCTGGACAAATTTAATTGGAATGTACAATTGCAATGACAAATAAAATAAAGAGTAAGATTTAAAAAGATAATAAAAGCATATTTAAGCAACCACTGAATTTACAATGACTAGGTTTAACATTACAACTAGTTCTAAATGTGTTCCACCTTTGCAACAAAAACAAATCGGACCTTTCAGTGCATAGTAAAAGAACAGTTGTGGTTCTTGAACGAAGGACGCCTTCTTCTGTATCCCTTACTGCAAAAACCAGTAACTTTTTATGCTATACCTAATTGATCCATTAAAAAAGTAATAATATTGTGATTTTTTAAAATAACTTAGTCCAGGTCTGACCAAATCAATTTAAAATAAATTATTGAAAAAAATCATGAAATACCACTTTAGTTTAGTGCTGAATTAGATTAAAATGTATGCATCTTAAACCACCCTCCTTTTGCAGTCACATTTTCTTGCAGGAGTATCTGCAACACAAGGGGGCATCCATTTCTCACTGACTGCAACATATTCCTACAAATAAGCTACAGAAAACTCATTCAGGGTACAACTGACAGATAACCTTTTTTATAAGACTCACCACATTGTGCCACCCTGAGGGCGGGCCATATTCCCCACATTAAATACTGTAAATAACAAAGAACAAATTAGCTGTAATTTAGGGTTTACTTCAAACAGATGCAGTTTATCTTTTATAGATTTTTACTTTTGGAGTTTGGAAGACACATGATCTTCGGCCCTTTCCTGTGTATTTTTTTGAACTCCATTATTGTTCCAATGTTGTCGTGGTACTAGAGTAGGTAGCTGTGCTGTCAGGTAGAAGCTGTTGTTGCTCTAAAAAAAAGTTTTATCAGAAGGCAACAAGGTTTTTTTCTCCTCGCCCATTAGCCAAGACGGTTACTGCTAATTGGTGTAAATATGATACACAGGTGTATGCCGGTTACCAATCTCAAGGTATACCAGAGCAGTCTTTGTTTATGAATATATGACCTAAGACATAATCATCCTGCATTTCCTCCATAACATTTGCCACCTACCTAAACATTTTCAGGCCCAATTAAATGGTACATATCTCACAAGCAGGCAGTTCATGAAAGAGCAACACAGAGAGATACAACACAGTCAGCTATACTCATGCCTAAGGCAAATTTAGTCCTGATTTAACCTAATGTTCATGTTTTTGGAAGGTGGGAGGAAGCCATAGTACCAGGAGAAAACCCATGCATGTATAGGGAAAGCATGCAAAAAATGCTGGCCCTTGCCAGGATTCAAACCCAGGACATTGCTTACCACTGCAGCACTGTGTAACCCACTTTACAGGTCAGAGCTTTTTGAGGGGCAAAATGTGGATTTCTTAAATATCAGACTGTGGTTAATGTTATGAATGAATGGTGTATTTCTTTTTTTTTTAAGATTTGTTTCATAGCATTACTAGCCTTTATTTTGTCATTTTTCTTTGAAATACTTTGCAAAACAGAGATCAGTTTCACTAGCCATCCCAGGCTTGATTCCTTTGTTGAATCAAGGAATCTCTTCTCTTTCATATCTATCAGTCAGGACAGGGATTACAAAAGGCATTTCTAAGGCTTTGGGACTCCAGTTTTTAACTAAGACCACCATTTTTCACAAATGGCGAAAACGTGGAAAAGTGGAGAATCTTCCTAGGAGTTCATCAACAAAACATCTTGATGATCCTCAAGGCTTTTGGGAAAATATTCTGTTGCCTGATGATAAAAAAGGGGAACTTTTTAAAGATGTGCTTCCCATTACATCTGGTGTCAAACCAACATCACTTAAGAAAAAGGACCTCATACTGACAGTCAAACATGGTGGTGGTAGTGTGATGGTCTGAGGCTGCCTTGCTGCTTCAGGGATGACTTGTTGTAATTCATGGAACCATGAATTCTGCCCTCAAGCTGAAAATCTTGAAAGAGAATGTATATCCTTGGATTATTGGGTAAAACAATGATCTGAAGCACACAAAAATTCCTACACAGCAATGCCAGTTAATTGGTTAAAGATACATAAAAAACCAGCATGTAAAAGAAACCCTACCTGTAAAGTCCTCCATTGAAAAAAGTAAATTACCTTCCACCAGCAGCCAGACAGAAGTTAATAAATAGACTGCAAAACTATTAATGCTTCTAGTGATGCTGCGAAATGAAAATGAAAAAAAAAAAAAAACTCGGAAAAAGCCACAAGTGGGTGATATGTGGGAAAGCACACTTTTTCTCCCCCAGCGCCTCCTCTCCACTTCAGCTGCTGAAGTGTTTGTCATTCAGCTTAATAGGGAGGATTCAATAGGGAACACCTCAGCAGCATCTTCAGCATAGAGATGGTCGGAGCCCTGAAGCACTAGATTCTATGCTTTGACCGAATGCAGGAAAAATATTTGCATGGAGCTGTGTGAAAACCTCAATAGTTTTCACAGGTGGTGGATATTGAATGATGAATAGACAAACAAAACCTTCACTAATATATTGAACTGCAGTACAGTGTAGAACTGGTGACAAATGGTGAAACATTGTGCCAAGCATGAGATTTTTGATATGATAACCGTGTATATTTATCACGATTTCACAGTATTTACAATAAATTTAAATAAAACATGATGTAATTGCTTTTATTTTTAAACAGAAAGTAATTTTTTAATGTAATAATTAACTATTATTAGTTCTATTAATGTTATGTATACCAATTATTCATTGTTTTGATTTTGATGATTTTGATATGTGGAATTCCCACAGCATTTTGTTGTCAACACCATGTTTTTTCTAGTTTCAACATCCTAACTGTTTTTGCACCCTGAAATATAAACAGATCTTTCTTTTTTCTGTGGGCGGTAAAACTGTTGTGGCTTTCTTTAATCCAGCTGGCCAGCAGTGTGTGGCAGCAGATGGGAAAGGGTAGGGGTTACTGGAAAAATGTCCAGTCACTCTGGCACTTTTTCTAGCATCACATTAAAAGGATTTTTGACCTTAGAAACTGCATAATGGAACCTTTTCCAGGTTTAGTGCATTTTAAAGATTTAAAGAAATCCTATTTTTGAAATGACAAGTTTGCTTTGTGATGAGAGCTTTTGTTTCTGAAGTAAAGCTATACTTTTTTCTGTGTATGTCTTAAGAATTTATTGTTTTATTATTTTGCAGTGAGCATCTTTTTTTATTACTTGTCCTGTTCTACCAGCTAAGGCAAACAGTGCAGAGGCTCTGGTTGCCTATAGGAATATTCATGCAGAATATTCCTCCTGTTCCATACCTAACTTTAATAAATTAAAGGCACTATAAAAGCTGAGTGAAGCTGACAAGCCACCCACATGAAAAATTCAGGCACAGTGGTGAGGGCTTAGTTTATGCTGGTTTGTGGCATTAAAATTATTGTTGGTGCTGTTATTGTTTCTGAGATACTACAACTTTAAAAAATTTCAGACTATCACATGACTTTATCCTAACTGATTATGTCTGTGGTCTACGCCAGACATCAACACCATCGACTTTGGCAATGGATTCTACAAGCTACAGCCGGGGTTGCCAAATATGACTGACAGTTTCTAGCCCAAACACAACGTAAAACCTGCCCACCTCAGTAAAAACCAACCCAAATCTCAACCTCTCTTGAGCCTCACAATAAAGAATCCAACGCCATGTTCTTTTTATTAATGGAGTTATTTCTGTATTACAATACTTGCAACAAGATTTCGAGTCATCCTCTGGAACAAGGGCAATCCATGATTTTAGCTCTGAATCCTGCCAGTTCTTTTTGTATATTTTTTTGTACTTCCCCCCTTCAGCATGATGCTGTCTCAACGTCAGGGCAAAGCCTAAAAGTAAAGGGCTTTAGGTATTAACCAGTATAGTTTACAGTGACACTTGATTGACCAATGACTATCACTGATTAATGAAGTCAAGTTTGACAGATTCTCTAAATTTCAAAATAAATGAAGTAATGATATAGGTGCAAAGAGACATTTTATTGAAATGAGTACATTTGTACTTTTCTGGCACACCATGACCATTTTTAATAGACTTTTCCCATAAATACTTTCTAAAAACATGCTAAATGCTGTGAAAAGCAGCAAAATTTTTAACAACTAGCCCAAAGCAATTTTACTAGCTCAGCATGTTCAAAAGAAGCCCCATTGGGTGGAAACCTGTGAAACGGCAACACTTGCTACAGCCTGCAAATACCTTGACCCGAACTGATGACGTCTATGGTCTGCGACCATTAGGACTTAATGTTCATTTCAAATATCGCCATTGGCTGACATTAAAACTTATGTCTCAGAACCTATAGCAGCACAAACAAACATTTTTCACTGCACAAACAAGCACAAACTAAGCACTAAAAAAGTAGACTGGTCTGGTTCATTTTGAAGCAAGCTGGGGGGATGGCGCCGTCATTGGCCGAAATTAAAACTATTAATATCTCAGAAACTATGGCAGCACAAACAAATATTTTAATTGAACAAACGAAGCACTAAAAATTAGATCACTCTGGTTTATTTTGGAGCAAACTGTGGGGATGGTGACCTCTGAATGACATAAATAATAATCTTTAATATCTCAGAAACCATAGCAGCACAAGCGATAATTTTAATGGCAGAAACCAGCACAAACGAAGTACTAACCACTCAGCCTGATTTTTTAATGTGGGTGGGGTGTCAGCTTCACTCAGCTCATAATAAACCTTGCCTGGTTCAGGCAATTAGGGACGTAGCATCTAATAAAAACAAAAATAGATTAGTTTAAAAGGAAACATAGGTGCAGAACCTTTAAATAAAACTAAACATGTTAGAAGCACATGTCATAAAAGCACATCTGCACCCATTAAAACAGCTATGTTTTATTCAAAAATAATAAATCATAATTACTGAATTCTGAATACGCATACATAAATAACTTAAGAAGATTATTATTTTTCAAAAAGCCATCATGTGGTAGTAAGAGCTGGCCTCCTATGATTATAACCACTATGAAGCTCCTAGTTTGGTTCTGCAGCTCAGATAAATGACCCTAAGGTTCATTCTCCAACAGGAAAACTTAATAAATTAATTTCTGAGTTTTAAGACTCAGTTGGGGTTGCTTTCAGGCAGTGGCACTGCTTTTTCCCCTTCTCTGCCATGATTTGGGGCTATGAGAATGTTTTTGTATTGTGATAATGCATTATTGTTCCCAAACCTGATATGGTTTGAACTCCTGTCCACATAAAAAATACATTGATTTATAAATTGATCAAATACTTTGTCAAGGAAAATGAAAAACTCCACTAAGGGCTTTGCCAGGGTGGATCTCATTAAAAAAAGCCAAATTAAAAACACAGCCAGTGACACACAGCATTGCATGTATTATTTCATAGACATTAAAATTATAACAGAAAGGAATGAATTTATAGGAAAAGTGAAGCAGTAAAACAGAATAGTGTGTTAATGTCTTCATGTAATGGCTTTTAAATTAATATTATTTCAGGTGATAAATTTCTGATAATTGTTTAAAGCAGTAAAGACAATGTAGCTGAGCATAAAATATTTGTTCCTGAGTTTATTGAAGTAGACGTCTTCAGTTGCAAAAATGTGAAATAAATTTAAAACACAAAACATGTTATGTGATATACCAGAATACATCAAAGTGGTAACTCTGTGGTGTATCCCCCTAAGTGTTTTACTGACAAAAAATGTGGAGAGGAATGCTTTGTCCTTTCAACATTATCCTACGTAGGCGTGTGTATGCTCAGGGTCATTGTTTATTAGAAAGACTCATTTATACCCAAGCGTAAACTTTCCGACTGAAGTCTTGAGATGATGCTTCAATCTTGCCATTTGTTTTGTAAAGTGCACCAGTTGCTCCTGCAGCAAAACAACGGCACAACATGATGCTGCCAAGCCTATACTTCAGAGTTATGATGGTGATCTCAGGCTCACAAGCCTCCCTGATCGTCCTCCTCCTGAACGGTGTGATGGTTGGACATTCGGATGTTGTTTGTTCTTGTGCATTATTGTATAACACAGATAAATGTTACACCTTTGGCATTTGGAAATTTTAACCAAAGATGAGCTAGACTTGTGGAGGTTCTTGTTTTTCCTGTGCGTCTCTGCATTACCCAGTGATGGACTGGTGACCTATCCAACATGCACCACTCCTTTGCCCAATGACCACCGAGGGCGGTGGATGGATGGATGGACAGCCTGATTCAGGAGAAAATTGTATCACATATTGTCACGATAGCCTGGTCAAAGTGGCTGAAGAAGGGCAGTAGGCAGATGTTGTTCAGTGTAGCAGGTGATTATTTACAAAAAAAATGTGACCAAAAAAAGATATTTACAAAAATCCAAAAAAACCTTGGCTCAAAATTTTACTTTACACAAATTAACTGGACTGAATTTAGGTCAACCAAAATTAATGCCAAGTGCACTCAGCTACACTGATCTGGTCCTCTCCAGCTGAACACCTAAATTCTTCTGCTTAAATAGTCTCAGGCAAGTAAAAGGTCTTTAATGAAATATTTCAGATACCAGGTATGACTAAACATCACAATTATTTACTTGTTGATCCTACTTCATACTAGTGACAAACAAACACATTTTAGTGTAACCATTAAATCATTCAACAACAATATATACAAGGCTAAGACAAACAAAAACCTAAAAGTAACACAGGTAAGCCAGGCAAGTTCATAAGCCAAAATAAAATGTACAAATAAACTGCACTAAATAAATAAAAAGTACACTTAACAAAATTTGGTAGAATTCATTTAAAAGACAATGTTATAGTAAATCTGTAAAGCAAGTTTGTTAAAAGTTGACTTGTTAATGAAGCCAGTTCATTACAGTGAATCTACACATTGATTCCATTTCTGAAAACCTAAAGAGGATAACAAGATAGCCTATTTTTCCCAAAGCAGTCATTTACAATATTTTTGACTTTCACAATAGGTTTTTTTGAAAATGTACTCTCTCCTGATTTCAGCCAGGATGCTTATGAGGCTGGAATGTACAAGATAAATGTGTAAAGAAAGAGACAGAACTACATGACATTCAGTAATAGTTCTTTGTCAAATGTATAGATGTTGATAAATGTTGTGCTTAAGCTCTCCCTCTGATCCTGCCTGCAGTGGGATGCCCTCTGAGCAGCCTCCCTCTGTTTTCATGAGGAATCCTCACAAGACGGGAACTTTTTGACATGAAAAATGACATGAGGTGAAACACAAATCGGATCACAATCAGGAGGAAGTAGTTTATTTTGGAGATGTTGACAAGACAAATGTTTGTTCATTGGGTTGTAATAATCTGTAATCAGAGCACAGCAAATGCGTTTTCCATCAGACTGTTTTGTAGTGCAGATAGATTTGAAAAATTGCCTCAGGACTGTGATCAAACACTGGAATCGCATCATCTCCAGCAGCCAGTATTAGAACATTTTGTAAACAGTCTTTATCTGTAATCGCTGTCTTTTTTCTGACGTAGCAGAAAGAAAAATGCATCACCTTACCCTTTTTTCTGTGGTTGGAGGTTAGAATTTGGAGTTTTATATAAATGATGAGGACTTTATGAAGCTGTTCTCTGGAACCAGGTCCTTAAATAGACATGAAGTGTTTCCCCACAGTGAAAGTGTACCCTGCTTTGCATTAGAACTCTTAATACTATCATGTGAAAGGTATAGGTAGATCTGCATTAGTTAGAATATAATTGGGAAGTTAATATATTTAAGTAATTCTGTTAAAATAAAACACAAGTATTAAATAGATTCTTTTCTCAGAGTCATATATTTTATGCCTTTATTATTGTTAATTTGGATGATTATGGCTTTCAATTACTAAAAACCCCCTAAAAACCCCAACTAAAAAAAAACCCATATTAAATTTTCTTTAAAAATGAGAATATTACCTAAAACCAATGAAAAAATGAAATTGCATACATATATGTTATGGATTACTCAACCATGAAGAAGTCTTCAGCCTTTACAGTTGTCCAATGGACAATCACTGACGGCCTCAAGAAGGACGTGAGGCCACTAAAGGCCATCTCTAAAGAAGCTGGCTGTAAACAGTGTTGTATGAAAGCATATTAATAGAAAGTTTAATGGAAGGAAAAGTGTGTAAAAAAAAAAAAAAAGTGTAAAAAAAAGGTGCACAACCAAGAAGGCAACCACACACAGACATACTCAAGACTTGGCTACAACTGTCACATTCTCAATCATAAAAATGAAGAAAATATGCTTCTATTATAACTTCTATTATATTACTTTGTTTGAAATGAATCCATGTAATATAAGTTTAACTTTTTCACTTTTTTAATTAAATTACTTAAACAAGACTTTATGTTGTGCCAGAAGGTAAAGCCAGACTAGGTTGACTCCTGGCAGTTCCATGCATAAACAACAAACATGCATCGCCAAAACTGTTCTTTTTAGGTGTGAAAATCAACACATTTACTAACTGTTTTTTGTTCTCCTGCACATACTAACACTTCCAGTCCAGAGGTGTTGCGTGTTTTTTTTCTGGTACCAGACAAAATATGTGTGGAGGTGGTCCAGGTGGAAGGAGCGTGAATGCAGACATAAAGGACTATAGCAGTGTTGCATGTTTTAGCACAATAACAACAAATTCATCTACACTTGACATTTTCACGTGAAGGCAATTTAGTTTTACATCTCTTAGGTTGCAGTTTAATGATTTTTTTTCTTACATTTGCAGGCAGCTATTGTTTTCCATTTTTTTCTGCAAAGGATAAAAATCATTGGGAGGACTCTTAAAGCTTGAGTTGAGTAATTTATCAGTCAGCGCTTGAACATAAAGTTTGGTTTTGTGAGGTATCTGCAGTGTATTGCTACACCTAGGCTTCACAAGTTACACATAGGCTTCACAAGTATGTAATCTGCTGTAGATTTAAAATAAATAGCTACACAAAACTGTCACTGCTGCTCTCTGAAACAGTCCGATCTGGTGATTAAGTGCACAATATTAAGAAAATGGGCCAACTCCTTTTAGCATTTAACAATAACAGCACCACAAGCCTATTCACGTATTAAAAATGTCACCAAGAGTAAACTATTATTATATAATCATGTTTATATTGATCAAATCTAAACATGAAATCAGGCTTCTGCTCATTATTGCATTAAGCAGTAAAAGTGATTGAGGCAGTGTTTGTGCTTAGAGTTAAATTACTGACAATTTTAGTTGTTTAAATGATTAAATATCAAGCAAATTATTTGTCCTTTTGTTATTATTTTACCTACAATTCGTTTCACCATTATATTATTTAAACTACTGACAGCCACATTGTTGCTGCTAAACTTTTAAATTAAACCTTTTGATCTCTCCCATTACTTTTGGATTAAATTTGAAGCATTGCCACATTTAAGCTGTTCTGTTTTACTTAGCTTCAAAATCCATAAAGAAATGTCGATAGGTCCATATTGGAATGCACTTATTTTATTCACAGAAGAGCCTTGAGATTCAGACATGATGCCAGTAAACTTTAGCAGAAGCTTTTAGTATAAATCTGTGTTAAAACACACGAAAGGTGGGATTTTTTAAAGTTTTTTTTCAGCTATTCATATTTACAAGAGCCAAGTTGCAAAACTACAGTTATGCTTTTTTAATTTATTATCAAACGAATAATTATAGTCTTAAACTCAGCATGTCATGATTTGAGGACTCAAACCCATAGTAGAAATGGCCAATGGCCTACTCTTGTAGCGCTTTCTTTTCAAGTGCAAGGACACAGGCTGAATGTTTTAATAATACAAATAAGAAGAACTTACAAAAATGGTCCTGTACGAGGAAGTGCAACAAGAAACACTAGAACAGGACTGGGCAAGAAATCGATAGACAAGAGCAGGGCGAAACAAGGAGCATAAAGAAAATGGAGGATCCAGTGAGGAACAAAGAGAAGCTGTGAGTATATATACTGAATCACAGGTAGAGAAATGACAGGTAAACTAGATAAGCTAATCAAAGGAGATGAGTTGCAGCTGAGGCAGAGAGAGAAGGACAACAGCTGGAGGAGGGAGGCTAACTGATATGAAAGGAGCAGAAACCCAAGGAAGTATCTAACAGAAATCTAAGAGGTAAACAACTCTAGATGTCTCAGGATTGTGACACAGCAATGATATGGATCTTTTCATAGCACATTTACCACAACATGTACAAACAATTGCTTGTTTTAAATAGTAAACCAAATAAAAATCAAAAGAAACTATCAACATACCACCTACAACCAGATACAGAGCTGTGAAAAGGTTTTCCCCCTTCCATTTTTCTGTATAGTTTTTGTTTATTTGGCAAACATAAAGGTTTCACCTCTTCAAACGTATTTTTTTTTTATATCAAATATAATCTAAGCAAATACAATAGCCATTTGAAATGAGAATTTCTATTGGTAAAGGAAAAAAGGTAACCAACCAAACCTAGCCTTATGTGAAAAAGTAACTGACCCCTAAACATAACCTGTGGTGTCTCCCTTGGCAGAAGCTGTTGTCATTCCAGCTAAGGTAGAAAGTGTGTACTTTTCTGTATTTCACCCACTTGTGGCTTTTTCTCAGTAGTTCAACATTTTTCACCATTATTTTAAGCATTTTTAGATTTGCAGACTATTTCTGTCTGGCTGCTAAGGTAAAGTAATTAAATTTTGTTTGAATGCAGCACTTTGTTGGAGGGCTTGCTGGTATGGTTCTGTTTCTTTTACATGTAGCTAATTAGTGTACCTTTATCCCTTTTACTGAGTAGAGTAGGATTTGTTACAGTGCTGTGAAAAGTATTAGTCACCTTCTTCTTTTTGTCCTTTTCTGTCACACGCACACACACAAACACACACACATGTTTCAGATCATCAAGGAACTTTTATCAGACAAAGATAACATATTTATATACAATTTTCAGTTACAGTTTTCAAATAATGATGTATTAAGTAAAAGCTACCCAAACAAACATGTGCTATATGAAAAGTAATTGTCTCCTAAACCTAAGAAGTTGTTGTACCACTCTTGGCAGCAACAACTGCAATCAAGGGTTTGAAATAACTAGTAGTGAGTCTTTTATATCCCTATGGAGGAATTTTTGGTCCATTCTTTTTTGCAGAATTGTTTTAATTCAGTCACAATGGAGGGTTTTCAGTGTCAGTAACTTCAAGTTGACTGATGGGTTTTTTTAATTGTTTCTGATTCTGCAAATCAGGCAGTAATCATGCCTGTGTGTTGCTGGTGAAACTAAAAATAAATGTGATTATTTGCAGTTGCTTGGGGGGGCTTTCCCCCGATAATTGAAATTATAATTTGAAATCCGCTTTTTTGATTTACTCAGGTTATATTTGTCAGAAATTTAAATTTGTTTAATGATTTGAAACCTTTAAGTGTGACAAAAAAGCAAAAACAGAAGACATCTTTTGTAAATTTAGACACGCACACAGACTAGGCAACCTATCTGGACAAACTGTAAATCTCTTCCAAAAATAGACATGAAGCCAACAAGGCAATGCATTTAACACAAACCAACCTACCTAAGCCCATACAAGTGCAAAAACAGCCAAGATGGTATGTATAAATTGCAATCTTTATCTGATAAGACTGAAGTCTTATCTGAAGACCAAAGCTTTTGAGCAGTAAATGAGAAGTAATTGCTTTGAATGCATCAAAAAGTCTCAAACCAAGCTCACTACTCGTCATTTGTAATAAGTAATGTAGAGTTTACATTTTTGGTATGTATTTAATGCAAACTAATACACCAAACATGTTAATTGTTAATTATCTGGAAATTAGCCTAAACTTTTTAGTTCTTAATAATTCTTACTTTTTATTCCTTAAATCATTTGTGCACACTGAAGTTAAGAATGGATGCTAACTGTGTTCAGTAGTCGCACTTAAAGTTAAATTTAGCATCTCCCCATCCTTAAAAATAGATTCTTAAAGAAACCTAGTGGCTAAGCAAAAAGCGGAAGACTTGAACTTTACCTCTTGTCATTTATTTATACAGCTACACAGGCCTCTTTGCAGGCGTGCCATTTGTAGAAAGAACAGGAGTACATAAGATTAATCTGACTAATGAGCTATCACCTTGAATAAATAAATCTACAAGAACAATAATGTATTTTAATAAGAAATGCTAAAGGCCAGTCCGTGAAGAATTACCTCTCAAAATCCCTAGCCTGTAGAATAAATCTGACTTCCCATTTTTGTTGACACGTGGGGGCCACGTGAAGTTGATTTTAATAATTGATCACCACAAAGTGCTGCAAGAGAGCTTTGCTGATAAGCAAAAGAATAGGTTTTTGTGTTTGAATCACAACATCTTATCGATCCCCTTTGAAGAATGCTTAGTGGAAGAGTAGCAGACTTAAGGATTATTTATGGATCCTTCATGACCTTAGCAATTCCCTTGGAGATCGTGTTTAAGGCTATGAAATTGACTGCCAAATCTGCACGCATGCAACGGGTAAATCTAAAGTGACAGCAATAATCAGAGTGGAGAGATTAGCAGTTCTCAGCTTTATTTTTCCTTATCCTACAAAGACATACATCATCATCAGTAGCGACTAAGGTGGAGCACCTTCACCTGCAGAGTGGCTGTGCTTGGCTTGCACGGTTTTGCAAAACTATTCTCATTTGTCACCTTTGATTCATCAACCCTTATTTGCTTAAAATAGAGGCAGCACATGAATATTTTGGGAATGGACATTAGAAGATTTTGAAGTTTAAAAGCCCACTAATGCAAAATCAGAGTATAAAGGAGATTTGTTGAAAGTACTGTTTCTGCATCCTGATTGTCTATGCTTTGAAACATTCAAACTGCAAATTCCCATTCCAGAAGCATAGTAGCTGCCTTTTATAAATTAAACTTAAAATGTTTTAGGTTTCAGAACCTTTACATCCCCTCTCAGAAGTATTCATACCCTTTGAACTTTTTCCCATCTTGTAACAACCACAAACTCCAATGTATGTTTTTGCAATTTTAAATGAAAGACCAGCTCAAAGTAATGCATAATTGTGGAGTGGGTGGATAAGAATGCATAGTGTGCATTTGTATTTAACCCCCTGAGTGAACACTTTGTAGGACCACATTTTGAAGCAATGACAGTTGCAGGTCTTTTGATGTATGTCTCTGTCAGCTTTGCGCATCTAGAGATTGACATTTTTGACAAATATTTCTTACCAAATAGCAAACGTTCAGTCAGATTGGATGGAGAGCATCTGTAAACATACTTTTCAATCGTATCACAGAATGTAGACTGGATTTAGAGTTTGAATGGGCCATTCTTCAACATGAATTTACATTAATTTAATCATTCCATTCTAGGTCTAGCTCTATATTCAGGGTCGTTGTCCTGCTGGAAGGTGAACCTCTGCCCAGTCACAAGGCTTTTGCAGCATCTAACATGCTTTCGTCTAGGATTGGCTTGTTGTGTTTAGCTCAATTCATCTACCCATCAACTCTGACCAGTTTCTCTGTCCCTGGTATGGAAAAGCCCCCCACATGGACACAAATTATGCTGTCAACACCATGTGTCATGGTGGGAATGGTTCATTAAGGTTGGTAAGCAGTCTTAGTTTTTCTACATGCATAGCATTCTGCATGTAGGCCAAAAAGTTCAATGTTGGTCGCATCTTACCAGAGCACCTTCTTCTACATGTTTGCTGTGTTTCCTACATCGCTTGTGACAAAGTGCAAACAAAGGTTTTTGCGACCTTTATTTAACAATAGATTCTCTTTGCCACTCATCCATAAATTCCAAGTCTAAAAAAGTGCATGACTAATAATTGTTTGTTACTATAGAGTTACTATAGGAGTCCTAACTGCTTCTCTGTTTTTTGTTTTTGTTTTTTTATGAACATATCCTGTCTGACAGAGTAGCACTCAAAATTGTCTGAGTGCCAAGAAGAAGCCCAACAGATTTACTTTCACACCAAAGTGTGAAAGTAAATTACCCATTTAGAAACACATATATAAAAACAGCAATGTTACCAAAAAGTGCATCGTACTAATGAATGCAAGGTGTATTTAGTGGTAACTGTGGCTCAACATAGAACATCTTAGTATCTGAATCCAAACACCTGTTGGTGTAAGTGTGAGTGCGCTTGTGTTTATAGGGTTTTTCCATAAAAATGTGCAACAGCGAGTTTGAGGAACCATAGACCTGCCCCCTGGACCCGAGACAGACACGAAGAAGATCTAAACCACAGACATCTAAAGACCCCCAGAGCCCAGGAACCCCGGGAGAATCACCACCAGGACTACTGCCACCCTCCAAGAGAAGAGCAGAGGAGAGCCTCAGGGGAACCACCTAGCAGCCACAGTTAAGATGCCCGAGGGAGCTGCAGCGACGAACCCACAGGCCCTGCCAGCAGCCGTCTATGCCGGAGCAGATCTAGCCATGGACCCAGAGACTTGAGACCCCAGGGCACATCACCCCCCAAGCAGATGCCCGACAGAGCCAGGGGGCCCAGGCCCCGGCAAGCAGCCACCGGGAGCCAGTGAGCCAGCACGCACAAAAGCACCCAGCCCCGGACACCGAGAACCACCAATACACCAGCGGCCAGAAAAACCAGCTGCTGGCAGAGAGTGTGGCGGGGAAGAAATAGGCCCCACATTTGATGATCCAGAAAAGAGAGCAGTGTAAGACCCAACCTGACACAACAACAGGCGTACACCGTCACAATCACACATTCCCTCCGTCATACATGCACATAAAAACACTCACACCCACAAACCCAACGTTAAGACACGCAACAATGAACGTTGTATACTCACTCAAACTCCCTATACACACTCTTTATTCCCCTTCATTCCGCGGTGGAGACAGGCAGACCGCGACAGCACCAGCCCAGCTGCCCAAACTCGAACAACCCACCGTCATCACTCAGCCAAAAAAACCCCCCCCCCCCCCCCCCCCCCCGCCACCAACACCAACCCCCAACTTCTGCCACCCTGCAACCCCTCCACGCAACACTCCAGCCCGCTGCCCCGACACCCCCCCACGCCCTAGACGCGACAGCCAGCGGAGCAGCACTCTGCCAAGCCTGTCCAACCACCCACCCAAAGCCAGCAGCCCCTACCTGTCCGTCCATGAGAAAGAAAAACATAAATATAAAGTAAACATGCGCCAGCTGGCAACCCTCACCCGGGTCGACCAACCGCCCAAAGCCGAACACAAGCCAGTAGCCGCCCCAGTGAAGGTACGACACGCGTTCCACCTACCCACCCACCCAAATGTGACTGCAGCCCGGCGCCGGGCCAGGAGACAGAGCTACAAGAGGAAGCATCGGAGGAAGGCCACCACAGCACGTCAAAGACAGGGCACCCAGCTAGCCCCATACCTCAACCCCAGAGGCACACCAGCTTCTCTGTTTAATGCACTGCCTGTCAGCTTAGGTGGATGGCGATGATTGGTAGCTTTGCAACCATGCTGTACCTTTTCCAGTTTTGATTGATGGACTAAACAGTGCTCTGTGAGATGTTCCAAATTGAGAAACTGTTCTATAAGCTATCCCTGCTTTTAAATTCTCCATAACTTTAGCCCTGACCTGTCTGCTGTTTCCCTTGATTTTTATGCTTTTATTTCACAAGAGTTCACAGAACAGCTGGATTTATACTGAAATTAAGTTGCACACTGATTATTTTTACTTATTAGTTTACTTCTGGAGGCAAATCATTGAACTGGATTTTATTTGGCGGTATTGAAGTAAAGCCTCTTAATTATTTATTTACATCACATGTTGGAAAATTTTTGACAACCTATCCTTTTCCTTCAAGTTTACAATTGTGTGCTACTTTGTGCTGCTCTATCATATAAAATTCCAGTAAACAATATTGAAGTTTGTGGTTGTAACATGGCCAATTTGGACAAGCTTGAGGAATATGATTACTTTTGCAAGGCACTGTATACGGAGTCCATAATGTTGTGCCTCACTATCTACTGCAACTTCACAGAAACTCATTTTGGCACCCTGTCTTCATTTCTGAGTCACTTGTCTTTTCACACAATCTGCTGAGTTTCGGTTCAATGTGAGAGATGCCAAGAAACAAAATAGTATAATGATTTTTTTTAGAGTGGACTCTATCTGCCCAATGTGGCAAACTAATAAGCAGCAGTTTGAGAGAGCGGTTGAACGAATTGAAATTTGAGCAGCTTAAACATGAAGCTCTCTTAATTTCTTTTCAAACCTTATGAGTGTTTCTGCCAAACTGTGTGATTTTCTTTCCGTAGCAACGGCACCGAGGGCGCGCTGGCTGATATTCACAGCCTCCTTCTGTTGTTCTCAGTTTACACTTTCACTCTCCCTTATGTATGGGATTACTTTGCAGAAGACAATGGTGTTCATGTTTCTTTGGTGTTTATTCACAATAAACCAAAAAATGCCATATGCCCTGGGGTGATGCCCTGTCCAGAAGTAGGTTGTCAATGAAGCACAGGCACCTACCGTAACACCCCCAGCCCCCACCCACCACCCTACCCAAGCATCAGTGCCATTTCCCGCTGCACAGGCCAAACCTGGGACCCAGTTCCCCCGGCGGCCCAGGCCCCCCACCAACCCTTGGCAGAAAGACCGCCAAGCACCAAGCAGGGGAGACCCCTCAAGATCCCTCAACATGCTGGGCAGGTGTCAGACCAGGAGCAGGAACTTGGAAGGACCAAGGTAGGAAGAGCACATTACCATTTCCACCTGGTGAGTTAGCCCCTGGGAGGTCAAGAGGGAGGACTGCCTACCAGAGCCCTGCATAGCTCCTGTGTAGCCCATGTTGCCCAACGCATCCCCTGGAGCCATAGATCACCCGAAGGGAGCCCACCACGTCAGAAGTTTGCCCGAGCAACTACACAAACGACACCCTGGCGTTTGTTGTTGTCCCGCTGGTCCCTCGATGGCACTGCCTGAGACCCCCAGGCCATCCCCACACCTACTGTCCTTGTTGACCTAGCACAGGCACCAGAAGGGGGGAGGTGATAGGACCCAACCTTGCCCCCCGAGCCCAGCGCCTCCACAATAAGGTGTTTGCATGTGTGTCTGTGGTAATGTGAAATTTTCTTAACGAATGCAGATGTGTATGTTTAAAGGGCATTAAAATTGGGCTCGTGGGGTGGTGGTGCAGAGGGTAAGGCACCATGTGCAGAGGCTGCGGTCCTAGACGCAGCTGTCATTGATTTGAGTCCCAGCCATTTCACCTTTGCTGCATGTCTTCCTCTATCTCTATCCAACCCATTCCCTGTCAGTCAAATTGCAAAATTGGGGCCACTGGTGCCACAAAATAAAATAAAAAAAACAATTGCGGTTGTGGCTGGGGTGTTTGTAAAGGAAGGCAGTAATACCAGATTGAAAGCTAAAAATTGTAGGACCAGCAGCAAAACAAATTTGAACTATAGGAAATTAGAGCCATCTAAAGAAACCTTTATTATTTCTGATATTTTGCTGCCTGTGTGTAAATATAGCTTTATTTAAAGCCATCTAGCTTTGGAAACATACAGTGCCTTACTATTCACACCCCTTTAACCTTTTCACATTTTAAAATATTAAAATCACCAACTTCAGTGTTTTTTTTTTCTAGATAAACATAAAGTAGCACAGAATTGTGAAGTGCAAGGAAAAATATAGCATGAATTTTTAGTCAGCACCCGCCCAGATTTCCCTAAATAAAATCCAGTGCAAACAACTGTTTTCAGAAGTAACTTAAATAGTAAATACAGTGCACCAGTGTGTATTTTATTCTGAGTATAAATCCATATAATTAAATATAAATATTTCTATTATTGAACATTTAACGCAACACTGTTAAATCCTTCTAAAAAACTATAGCACAACTGCTTAACTACAAGTCAGGGCCATCTACCTAAATTAACTGGTAAGGCAAGGACAGCATTAATCAGAAGCAGCCAAGAGGCCCCTGATAACTCTGGAGGAACTGCAGAGATCCACCTCTCAGGTGGAGCAATCTGTTTACAGAACACCTGTGCTTGAGATTGTTCTTGAGATATTTTGCAAAAGACAGTGGAAAAACTTTAGTCTATAAATGTGCAAAGCTGATAGGAACAAAACCCAACAGACTTTCAGCAATAACTGCATCAAAATGTTATTATTAGGGGTTAAAATACAAATGTCACACTTTTAAGGATTTAACAAAAAAAAAAAAACATGCATTATTTTACATTGGATTTTTAAATATGCACTACCTTGTGTTGATCACCTGAAATAAAATACTTTGAAGGCTTCTGTTGTAACCTGACAGAATGTGAAAAAGACAGAATCTGAAAAGGGGATATGACTACTTTTTTAAGACCCTGATAGGAGTACATTTCTTGCCTTTTTCGTCGTAGTATTACTGTACTATCAAATGTCACAATACACATTTTTTATATTTTTTAAATATGTCACACACATAACAACCTGTCTATACCTTGATCCCCCCGCCCCCCACCCCACTCATAAATGCTTGTTAGAGCTATATAAATGATTTGGCGGTTCTTTCTAAAATTTTCTAAAAGCTTTTGTTCTGTGACAAAAAAGCTGCTTTGAAAGTATAGTGTGTTCCCTGTTTTATTCAAAAGAAAGGTTGTTTTGCTCTTAAAAGCTCGCCCTTTTCATCACTGAACTTGCAACGACTTTAGGAGGCGAAGTCAAAGAGGTCAAGTGATGAAAGAATGAGACACCAAGAAGAACAGCAATGAAGGAAGGGGGGGTAGATGTCGGCTAACGGGCTAACTGTCACTGTAGTTCAGCTGCTGATCTGCGATGACACTGATTTATTCACAGGATAATCCTCGTATATGTGTCTAGATCTCGGCTGCATGCTGAATCAATACAAAGTGACTATAAAACATTACTGAGGGAAATTCTTATGTGTCTGTTTTGTTGGTTGAATATTAAGGACCTGTGCATGTGTATACACTGAACCAGTGCTTGTGGTGCGCATGTTAATATGCAGTTTCAGGGACCTGGTATTAGCAGTGGATTACAGGTGACTAGTGGGGTTTTGAATCTCTTTCCTGTGATACCCTTTGAATGTGTTCATTCCCTTTGAAGTGATGTCAGTTTTAAAATATCTCAACCCTTTTATGTATAACCATAGGTTTTTACCTTCAGGAATTTTTTCCCCCTTCTTTTTAAGAGGGAGGAGATGAAAGCATCAAAACAGTCAGAATCCTTCAAAGAGTCTGGAAAAAGTCTTGGAAAAGTCCTACAAAGACCGACTTGTTAAAACGCAATGTTAATGCAGATGTTGTGTCTGGGCGATCAGGGTGTCACAGCAGGTTAGATAATCTAAATGACAGACAGATCCTGACAGAGCTCACTCATAGCTCTTGTCACTAGATTTGATAGACTGATTGTGTGTTTTGCAGCAGTAATGAGCTTAACAGTATGTGTATAATGTCCTGAAAGACCTGATTCGTATGCTGGATGCACTAGCTAATTGTTCACAGTGCAAATTCCCCTCTCGGTCCCACGGCTCCTCCTGATTTGGATTCATTTAGCCTTTATTTTGCCTCATTATAAAGCCCTTTATTATTGCCAGGTTGTATGTGAGGTGTTTGGTGTCGCTGTAACTAACTCCAGTAATTTAATTTGAAGAATCAGTAGTACCTTGCTGTACCTCTCTGCATAAATACAAACAGAAGTGGGAATGTGCTAATTTAAACTGAATGGTGAATTATGAGGGTATTTTCGATCACATAAACTTGAGAAATGACAAATTCTCAGGTTATGTATTTGCCTTCATTAAAGAGAATGCAAAGAAAGCAAAGATTCAAGCTGAGCCTGAGATTCAGTGGCCTGTCTATCCCTCTGATTTTAGCACAGTGCAAATTTACAGCTCACTTATGGGACCAGTCTTTTCATCTAAGTTGCGATCTCTGTTTTTGGTAAAGCTTTGACAAATTTCATATTTTCATTTCTCTTTACCAAGTATACCATGAGAAGATATAAGAAGAGCATTCAAAATGTTTTCTTATTTTGCCTTCCTGTATGAGTGGTCGTGAATTATTTATGCTGGAACTAAAACTGGGTTTTACTATTTTTTTCAGAGCAAAGGAAATACTATTGCGTTTGCCATCTTATATTAAAGATAATTGTGGTTACTGCAGCTAGCATTGCTATTTTAGCTTTTTCTGTATGGATTCCCAGGATGATGTGGACTGATATCTCCAAAAGCTACAAACATTTCCAAATCCAGCATGTTACACAACAGACAGACGTTGAAAGCTCAAAAGGTTAAAACAGAGCAGCTTTGTTGTATTTAATTTAGCTTTCCTGTTATTTGCTGAAGTCTTGTTCTCTGGCTCTGCTTTTAGGAACTGCAGTTATATCCTGTAAGGATTATGATTATTGATTAATGAATATTTATCAGAAATTTTAATAAAAAATCATAATTCAGAAAAAATATTTCTTAACCAAAAATCCTTACTTACGAATAGACACATATCCTTTGGTGTTGTGATTATGGGCTCAAAGCCCTTAATAATTACAATTAGTTAATTATCATTAATAATTGATAATTATTAACCAAAACCACGCTAAATGTCACTGTTTAATCAACCGCTTCATGGAAGGTGGGGGAACTTTGACCTAATTTTGACAGATAAATCACTCTTTATATCTATGTGAACATTTATTGAAACCATATAGCCCTGATATAATTACTATTCTGGTCCAAAAACCTTCACCTAACTAACAAGCATTATTCTACACAAAGCGGATAAGAATGACAAAAAACAACAAAAATATTAATGATATATATGCACATTGAGTGTTTATGAAGATCCAACCAGCAGTTTTATGAAGAATAATGTGAAATTTGAGTTAACTTGGAAAGTGGAGCAGAACTACTGTACAGGGAAGCCTTCTTGGTGCACTGACACGTCTCGATGGCGGGTATCAGCTGGTAGACGGTGGGCTGTGCCCTTAGCCAATAGCAGCTGATTGCCCCAAATCTCGAACAATGGGTAAAAATACTCTGAGGTGGGAACTCAGTGGAAAACTCCAGTAACAAAACTGGGAAAAAGGAATGGTCAGGCCACAAGGCCCAGGCTGCAGCTCCTTTGAATGGCAAACTTTAAAAGTCCAACTTTTAACTCCTGGCTGTTTTGGGATCAACACGCACTTTGCTGGTCGCATCCGCGCTGCGCGATTCAGCACACTTACAAAACAAATCAAACACAGCTCAGCATAAAATACTTCAATCAGTATTGCATGCAACAAGTTGATACCCTAGATTAACTACTGGTGATTCTAAATCACCTTAAACTATGCCTTATCCTGCCCAGACCTCTAAATGCACCTATCCAATTTAATATAAAAATAGAAGGAAATTACTTTGATGTTGATTTCTTCTCTTCACCGGTTTGAGGATGGATCACAGGTCTGAAGAAGAAAAACGTGTGTGTGGGGGTTGCATACAACCAACAGTACATTACTAATCTAAATTGCTGGCAATGACTGCTGTGGGATGACTGGGAGTGATATTTTCTAAAAAGGATTCAGTGCATAAGATCGCTGCACTTTCTCTAGCAGCCTGAATGAACTGTAGATATGTTGCGGAAAATAGTTTTTTGTGAATAGCTTTTTAACATTATTTTTAAACATCTCACTGTTTTCAAAATTAAATAACACGGAGTTTTCCTTCACTAACAAAGTCCTCGCTGAATAGGGTATTCAGCCTGACATGGTAGCACTTTAGGTATGATGCATTCATTGACCAAAAACATCAGAGTTTTCAGTTTCCATCCTGGTCAGGGCTGTTTAAGTTGAAAATCAGCTGATTCCTGCCACCCTCCAAACTCTCAGTAATGACAGGACGGACATGCAGAGCTGAAGTACAGGTTTGTAAGCTAAAAGGAGAAAATCAAAGTTTTCCATGCTGATCCTGTGGTTTTTCTGATCCCAAACAGCAGAACAAAGAACTAACAAAACCAGGTGTTTACCCTGGCATTCCAGTAGCTGTCTCTTGTCTGCTCAAGACAAACAATATGCTGTGCATATCCCTAGATACATTCCCACCACTGTGCCTTTAGTTATCCTAACATTTCTGGCCATTAAAAGGGTATCTGCTGCTGTTCTAATGCTATAGTCAAGCGTGCGGTTTAAAAGTTTGGATTTACATTTGAAAGAGAGGAAACTCCTCAACAGTTACTTATGAGAAGTCTCCACCGTGGTGATGGCTCTACAAACCTGCAGAAACCTTTTTTTTTTTTTTCCCCTTTGAAGATTCCCCAGAATTTGCCTCGTCAATCATCTCTTCTGATTAATCTTTATGTTGTTCGGTGTGGTTGTGTGATTGAAGGTGCACACAAGTGTGTTTGCGTGTGTTCCTCCTCTGCCGCTTGGCGTCTACCATTGTGTGGGTAGCGCAGCCCTGAGGGCAGTACCCCACAAAGCAAGTAATGGGGCTGAGCATGCAGAGAGAAAACTGATTTAAAATGAGAGGCATCTCTAATCTTCTGAGGTGTCAGGGTTGTGTCATGGATTAGTGGACTATTTATGCTATGACCCTCTTCTTTTTGTTGCATCCCCCCGGCAAAGATCACTGTGTAGCATTGCATTTAAGTGTTGTTGTCATTAGCAGTAGCAGAGGTAATAACTGCTGTTATCTCAACTGATGTCTTAGGGTTGCTAAATTTGTTGTATTTCTATTTAGGTATAAATGACAAGCGCTGAACACAAACTAGACATTCCTTTTTTGCATTAAAAACCAAAAGGGGATTTTACACGATAGAAACTGAGAATTAAATGAAGACTGGACAGGATCTTAACTACAAGCTCAGACAGAAACAAGAATGTGGCAGTGAATAATGATAACTAGGGTGACTATGTGCCGAGGGAGACCACAACCAAAGGTAATGCAGGTGAGATGTTTGGATGATTGATAGAAACAAGGGCTCCTACAGTGAGGAAATGTTAAAAGTAGTGAGGAGGACATTAAGTAAGCCTAAGAGTTTCGTAAGCAGGCTAGATGACGGCAAGACAGAGAAAAAGGAGAGAAATTCTCCAAACAAGAAATAACAGTGAATTAATAAAACGCTACCGGCTCCATCGCGCAGGGATCCACCCCCTCAATAGTCGAGTAAATGAGCACATAAACTTCTACAACAATCATACAATTAATAATATATAGATAAGATAAACTGTATCATCCCTCTAGGGCAGAAATAAATAGTTTCACTAGCAGGAGAGATTAGAAGTGCACCTCTAGTACGGTAAAATTAGGAAGGATAGATAAATAATAGAAACAATAATAAATAACCATGAATAAAAAGTGAACAAAATTACAAACAATATAGTACACAATTATTTGAATATTGAGACAGCATAATGCTTTAAAAAAATTATTTGGAAAAAATGAAAAACTCGAAAAAGTATATATATATAAATAAATACAAACTCTAGACAACAGTACAACAATCTAAGCACTATATACATAGAAGGAAGATGTAAATGAGGTAAATTCGTATTTGTTGTATTGTACATGATGATGTCAGCAGCCTAAGCCTAATCATGATCCTGGTACCAAATCTACCTTTCAACACTCCTCTCTTCAGGCTCTGCTGCTCTGTTCAGTTCGGTTTTCTCCACCTTTTTCTCTCCATTTTGTTTTGGCCATTTTCCCAAACTAAACCTCATCAAACAAGGAAATCACAGCAAAATGCTGAATTTTAATATTAATATGAAATTTATATATAATAGAATGCACTATGAAAATGACCAGTATGTGGAGTAAACATAATAATAAGCAAATCAGAATAATGATGAGCATGTAAACAAGCTATGTTCAAACATTTTGATGTTGTGTGAAAATTTATTTATTTTTTCTAAGTTTCATCATCATTATTTACAAATTTCTGAATCCAGTTTAAATTTTATCATCGGTTAATTTCTCTCCACTGATTACTAGGAGCGCATTCGTTTTTTTGTTGTTTTTTTTATGTTTCTTTCAACAATCAATCACAGCTCTTAGAAGACAGCGTCACACCTAGCAACGGGGTCAACCACACCTCCTCACTAGGATAGGAATCACTGTCGTCTCCTAGCTCAGAGTCGCTCTAAGCAAAAAAAAACAGAATCACTCTAAAGCTAGGAGACCTTTCCAGACATATTTAGGCTAAGATAGGAGCTCTGAGAGGACTCAGAGAATATTTGTGAATATGGGCCCAGGTGTTTAGGGAAGCAGTATAAGAAAGCCACAAAACACAAACAAAGCCAAAACCTTGCAGGAAAGCCTGCAGACCTTGACAGCAGGTCCATTCCAATCAACTGTGAATGACCCGTCTAGAGGTGAGGAGGAATAATGTTGGAGTTTAACTCTTAAATGGAATTAAAAGCATTTGCAGCTTAAATCAAGGAAGACCTCTCAGAAGAATGTAGGAATAACGTAAGATGACTTAAAAATCCAAAACTGAAGTGTGAACTATTTTACATCAGGTTAGATAATACACAGCCTAAAATGTATTATGTTCAGCATATCTCATCAGACACACTTTTATTGCCACCCATAGGAAGATGTGTACCCTTAAAACAAATAGAAATTTTATTGCAGTATTATTTTCTCACACAAAAACAAAAATTTGAAAAATCTAAGAACATTTACTGAGTGGAGAAAAAAAATCCAATTTTAAAAACCTTTTTCTTAATACTTTGTATAATTCTTGTAAATATGAATGTATTTGTTTTTAATTATTTGTATCATTTAAGTACTCTGCCTTTTTAATCATGTATGCTCTCTCTGTGAAGGGCTTTGTGAATTTTATCTGTGAAAGGTACTACAAAAAAACATTTTTTTTATTTGTAACCCAATTGCACAGCATTTAGTCCTCTCCTGTATTTAAAGACTAAATGCCAGAGAGGGAACGTTGACATTTCCTCTTTGCACAATCTCTCTACATCATTTAAAGTCCTGTTACCACACCCTGAGGTTTTCTATAAGATTGGGTCTGGGCACTGAGATGGAAATTGGAAAAGGTTTATTTTTGTGTCTGGTGTACTATTTGTTGATTTGAACAGATGTTTTGGATCTTTTGGCAACACCAAGAGAATATAAACAACAGGCAAAGAAAGAAAATAGACATGAAAGACACTCAAAACTCGAACACCTGAGGAACATCTTTATCCTTTTAAAAAACCTATTGAAGACTTATTTTAAGTTCTACCAGATTTTTATATAAAATCACCTGGTAAAAGGGTGTTTACTTTTGTGATGGTAAGAGAGAAAAAGCTTTTTCCTGACATACCTCCCTATAAATCTGTTGGCCTGTAGATGGTGTTTTATTGTTCTTATGGAGACTTTGTGACCCAAAGGTGCCATCTTAGCTGCCGTTCTCTAGCAAGCTTGGGGGATATTTTCACCTCAATTACGATCCTGCTCACTATGCCTGGTGGAAAGATAAATATGAATTCTCATTCATCCTAGTGGCCAGTGGCAAAAAAAAAGGGCTTCTGTGTCACCTCATATTTATACCTAAGGGAAACAGAATGTGACATAGTATTAGTAAGAGCTTTCTAGACACTCTGATCAAATTAATAAGAAAACTATAACTTAAAAATAGCCTTGGTTATGTTTACTATAAAGGTATGTCAACACTAATAAAGGGATGTCAACACTGAATACATGCAGTTATAATAAAGGTGGTGTTTTTTCTGAAAATTTTCAGTTTGAGTTTACACTACTGCGAAGATGGATTCATTTATTTTAAGGCATTTGACACATTTTACCTGTACTGCATAGTCTAAATGTCCTAAAGTACAGTTTCCTTGGATCTTCATGGGATCCTTAGCATATGAGCTGATATGCTGTTAAAAATGAAGTAGAAAAGCTCATGTTGTCTTTGCATTAATAACACAGGCAAGGGTTTAGACATAAAATGTTCAGTGTCAGTTGAAACAAGATCATGCAACAAGATCCTGTTTGATCCTGTCAGTCTGTTGGCCTCTGGTATGTTTATTTGTTGAGAAATCTTTGATGTTGTGCTGCAAGATCTGTTCCTCTGATGACACAGATGACATTATGTTGGAATGCATCAATTCTCCCACTGGAATCCATACAATCTCATTTCCAAATGTTTGCTTTGTCCTACATGTCCTTCTCCTAGCCTACGTTCAGAACCAATGGGCGCGTTCCAATTAGGACGAGCTTCAAACATTATCTTTAAATTGACATTGCGAAGCACTCTATTGCTATTGGAGGTGGGTTGCACATTGTATTCCTAAAAGTAGTTACAGAGGTGTCTTAGCTGTTTCTGAGATAGAAGAGGAAAAGCTATTACAGCTTAAAGTGGATAAATTGCAGCAACCAAATGTAACTATAGTAAAAGATGAGGTGAAAACACCAAAAATAGGGTCAACCTCACCTGGGGAAGAAAAACAGACATTTAAATCGGTTTACGCTTCCCATCTTATAACGCTCATTTGTTTACACTGGATGCAGGTGGGGAAAACATTGATTAAGACCCGACTTTACCCTACAGATGCTGAAAGCAGCAGTGACATGCTATTTAGAGAATAAGAGCCACAGGGAGCGTGGAGGGAATGTGACATAAGGCAGTGGAGAATATGAGGGTGCAGAAAACTGTTGGATTGATCATAAAGGTGCTGATATTCCTCTAACAAGCTTCACAAACTGAGTCTCGGAAGACTTCCCTTTGAGAACACTGGCCAACTGTGGCGAACCAGCGAATACACAAAAGAAAACAACACTGACAGCATTTTTAAACAGTTTCTTTTTGTGAGATGCATGGCATATTTGGGACTTTTTACATCCAAGTCAACACGTCTACACTCTGTATGGAGCCAGCCTTACTGCTGATGTCCTCACAGCAGTAGCATAGCTTTAAATGAGCTGGTTATTAAAATTTTATCTGATCTCTGACTTTGAAATGCATCCCTGTTTCCAGTCAATTACAGCAAGTTGAGTTGAGTTTAGTGATTTTCTGTTTGTCTTGCTCACACAAACAAAATATTTGATTAAAAAACAAACTATTTCTGAGGGAAAATTTGAAAAAAAATTAACGTTGAGTGTAATATTTCCAACAGAGCAATTTATTTCCAGCTCAAGCTTCACATTCAGTACTACTATTCATCATCATTGGAGAAATCTCAATGTCCTTTATCCAGCGAAGCAGATTGTAAAAGGCTTAGATGTCGGATTAAAGGATAGATTCCTGCAAGAGACTGGACTTTCCTCTGATTGCAAACCTTGTGATTATTCATAACCACAACCTTTGCAGCAGATGCCAACCCTACAACTCTACATTTTAGACCAAGCTGTCTTTTAGGTAAAAAAAAAAATTCCCAGAATTGTTTTGTGGCGTAAAATTCCCAGAGCCTCCCTCCTTAACATGACTGAATGAAAGTGAGTTTTATTTAAAGAAAAGAAAATATGAAATCAGAATTTTTGTTTTGGTGTTTTAAATTTAAATGTATTTTTTCATTTTTTGTCACTTTGTCCTTCAGCAAATGAAATATGGTAGACTGATCATGTGCAAACAGAAAACCCAGGACCCAACCTTGGAAGTACAAAAACCTCTTGAACTTTTTCATGTTTTGTCACATTACAACCACACATTTGAAAGTACTTTTTTGAAATTTTTCGATAGACAATCTAAAAGTGGAAGCAAAAGGTTGTATGGTTTCAGTACCTTTTTACAGACATAAATCTGAACAGTGTGACAAGCATATGTATTCAGCCCACTGATTTATAGGGTTCTAGCTGTAACAAGCAGCTTCAAGTTTTTTTGGGTATGTCTCGGCCATCTTTGCGCATTCATCATTCCAAAATAGCTCTAGCTCAATCAGAGAGGATAGACAGATGTAGTTTTGGACTTTGACTGGGCCATTGTAACACAGAAATATGCTTTGATCTAAACGATTTCACTACTCTATCTGGATGTTTAGGGTTGTTGTCCTGCTGGAAGATGAACCTCGACCCCAGTCTCCAATATTTTGCAACCTCTAACAGGTTTTCTTCTATATATGCCCTGTATTTAGCTCCATCCATACTTAAAGTTATTATTTTAAGAGACAATACCTCTTGTAACATTTCAATCCGAAACAATCCAAATGTACATAATTTAAAATCTGAATCTACAAGAAGTATAAATAATTTTGGGCTTAACTGTATCAATAACTATAGTATTTTGAATGTAGGTCAAAACATTGTTATTGTGGTCTGATCTGACTTTTACACTTTTCTCTTCATTACTTGCAGGTGGGAATTCTTTTAGCTTTGTTTTAACAATTCAGCAATCTCACCTCTCTTTCATTTGGGGAGAGTTCATATTTCTATCGATTTACCCACCTGAGCTGTGTACTCTGCAACTCCTCTAGAAATACTATAGGCCTCTTGACTCAAATGCATGCCAAACATGTTTTTTTTTATTTACAGAAAAAAATGAAAAACCATATGTAATTTTTTTTCTCCAACTTCACAACGGTGCACTACAATGTGTTCGTCTAGCACATAAAATCCTGATAAAATACATTCTAGTTTGTGGTTGTAACATTACAGGATGTCAACAGTTAAGGAGTATAAATAACTTCATAAAATATTTAAAACTATTTAAACGCTCAATGCTGCAGAGTATGAGTGGCTGCACAGAATCAATTTTCAAAGTAAAAGGGGAAAGAAAACATCAAGAAAATAAAGTGCAGGCCTTTGGCAGGAATATCTAGTCACTTCATTAGTACTAATAACACTTTATCATAGTGTTGTGACTCAGTACTGTAACATCCTACTTGCAGTATTCTCAAAAGTTAAAGCTGCTTCCTTTCACCGTCTCATTAAATTTGTTCGGCATTATGGTTTCAGCTGTCAGACTCGGCACACACATGTTCCTGTTTTTTACATTCTTACATTTGTTGTAATTTCAACAACAAAGTTTGCATCAACATATTGCTCTGCCGCTCCTTTCATCTCCCTGCCCTCGTCTCTCAGTCGCTTCAGTTGCTTCACAGCATTTAAATACACCACCAAACAGCATGACCGGAGGTTTTTAAACTTTGTGTTCAAAGTTCAAAGTAAATCTGATTTCTAAATAAAGTCAAAAGACAGTAGCAATTGTTCAAGAACAAAAGCCTTTTATTAAGTTTGCTTAGAATTTACATGAAAATAAAATAACATTTTAAATAAATTGCATGTGACCCTAAACTGCTCTGGTTCTTGACTGTAAAGTAATGAGCACCACCTTTTATAATAAATTTGTACTTTAATAATTTTATCTACAGGGGTTGGACAGTGAAACTGAAACACCTGGTTTTAGACCACAATAATTTATTAGTATGGTGAAAAGGGCCCCCCTTTTGGGCCAAACCCCGCGTCAATTCTTTATGGGGAAAAAGTACAGGTCCCGCACAGTGGTCAGAGGGTTTTTAAACCAAATTTTTCTTGCAGGTATGGCCCGGTCATATGTAATCTGGTGGGGGAAAAACGTTTCCCGACTCACTCCTCCAAAACCCCCCCAAATGTTTAATAAAATTTAGATCTGGGGACTGTGCAAAGGCCATGGGGGAATTTCAACTTCACTTTTATGTCATCAAACCAATCTTTCCCCCAGTATTGTGTGTTATTGGGTGCATTTTCCGATAACAGCACCACCTTTAGGTACAATGTTTTTAAACCATTGGATGCACCTGGTCCTCAAAATGGGTTTGGTAGTCCCTTCAGTGATGCGCCATCTAGCACAAGTATTGGGCCAAGGGAATGCCAGATATGGACCCCCCAAACAATCACTGATCCCCCCCCATTTTCACTCTGGGCAGAAACAGTCTGGGTTTTACGCTTTTTTGGGGGTTCTCCACCCGTAACTCTCCGGTTTGGGGGGGAAAAAAACAGAAAAGGTGGACTCATAGGAAAAAACAATACATTTTCCATTGTCCACCCCAAAGTTTTGCGCTCCTTGCACCTTGAAACTGACGTTTAGCATTGGCATGGGGAAAAGGTTTGGCTAAGAGCCCGGGCCGTGTATATTGCCCCTGTGGAAGCCCCCAAGGGACATTTTCTGGGGGAAAAAAGGAAGTTGAGGTGCACATTTAATTCTACCGTGATTTGGGCAGCCGGGTTTTATTTTTTTTGGGAACAACCCCGGGTTAGCACTCGAACACCCCCTTTTCAGACAGCTTCCTCTTGCTCCCACGTTAATCCTGTTGGATGGGGTTCGTCCTTCTTGGGGGTATGTGACATTACCCGGTCCCGTGGCTCTTGATACAATCACAAAGACTTGCTGTTTGGTCAAGATGCGCCAGCAAGACGTGCACAACAATTTCTCTTTTGAATCTGGTATGTACCCATAATGTTTGTGGGGATTTCAAAATTTTTAGCAAAATGTGCTCTTTTTCCCGCTAACTGAACCTTTACACTCTGCTTTATGGGGCAATGGCAATCAATGAAGACTGGACCCGGCTGGTCCAAATTTGCCCTGAAACCTCCCACAAAAAAGACAGGTGTTTCATTTCATTGTCACCCCGTATAGATATAATACTATTAAATTTTATAAGAAATTTTTAATTTTAAAACTTATTTTCCTATCCTCTACAAATAAAGTGTTTTTCTTTACACTGAAAATAAATAAACTGACCATATAGTGCAAAAAGACATTTTAACATCATACTAGCTGAAATAAAAGTTACATCTTATAGTAGCAGTTCTAACAAAAAAATAGTATGACAAATGTTAGTGCCTATCTTCATTGAGCTGCCTAGTACACAGGTTCATTCATTTATTTATCTTTCACTGAGAAAAAAAGAGTTTTTTACCCCAACAGTGTGTCTTATTAAACGGTACATTTTCACTAGAAAATATCCAACATTTATTGGTAATGATGGAATGTTTCTTTAAAGCTCTTAAAAAAAAAGTCAGTTATCATTAAGTATTTTTAAAAATCACATGGACAAACCAGTCCTTTTTGTGAAATAAAAGCGTTTGTGCTATGAACCAAACACTACATTTCATTAGTATTACAGGATCTGCAGTAGAATTGCGATTATGTTCAATCTCACGCACCAATAATCAAGATCATAATGCTTTTTTTTTTTTTTTTTTTTATGGAGATAAATATTTTGCCCCCTGGGGTTTCTGGACACTCTTCTCAGACTCAACACAAGCTTAACTGGATTGGCATACACAAAGATCACTATCTTTTTAAAGAGTTTGTGATATACAATGTCCTAACAGCACTAGCTTTTGGTTTTATTTCAAAAATACCCTCTGACTGTGCACATGCAGCTACAAAGACTCTTGTGTAAACACATTTTGCTCTGCTGAGGATCTTTGCACAGGAAAATGTTTGCTGAGGTGTTACTTAGCTTGCATCCTCTGTGTTTTGATATGACTGGTTTATAATTCAGCTTATAACCTGTTGTAGTGTTTTTAATGAAACATTTTATAGAAAGAAAACTTACAGCAAATGTTTTTCTGTTACATAAACTAATCAATTTTATTAATGAATAGTGTTATAGGAGTAAGTTTCAGATGAATGTACCCTAAAAAAATGTGTGTACCAGGTCCGAATTGACTTGTGTTTTGGTCTGTATTCAGATCATAGTCAGGAGACTTTGAGATCCCTGCTTTGCTATGCGATAAGACATTTATAGCCAAAAAGACTGCTTGAATTTCAAAATACTTTTTACTTAGCTTTTTATCATCATCATCACGATTTATACCATACAATGTTGTGATAAATTTCTAGGTCAGCACATCCCTATTTGTATTTTGTTTTACCTAAACCTTTAAAGCTACTCAAAATCTTTGGGTTGAAAAAAAAGCACATTTTTAGTTGTTTGTAAAGATTTGAAAGTATAAAAGAAATGTACTTTGTGGTGTAAGACAGTAACACAGAAGCATTTTTTGCATAACAGCTGTTGTAGGAACAAAGTAAGATGACAGTGTTTTCTGACTTTGGTATGCTTGCTTGAATAAGTGTTGGTGCTCACTCAGGGAGCACAGAGTCTATATGTTTCTGTCATGTCTTCCTATTAGTCTGCCAATATTCACAGCAGGATAGGAGGTGTCTACTAGAGAAAGGAGTATAAATAAAATCGGACAAGTTTGTTACCTTTTCCAAATATGCTCTGCCTTTGTTTGCGTGCGTTTCCACAACCAACAACCAAACAATCACAGGGATTGGTGTGTAAATTGTAAGTTCAATATGGACCCGAGGAGGCCTCACAGTCTCTGAGGCTAATTGGTATCCAAATATAGAATATAAAACTGACTTTTTTCCAACCTTGCTGGTCGTCATGGTTATACCTCCTTAGGGACGAGTCTTAAAGCCGACACGAGTCAGACTCATAGCAGCAGCACTTTTTGTTGTTGTTTTTTTCCCCCGTCTTGATGTGTTTAAGTTTGCATGTGTGTTTCTGGCCTGTCAGTACGGCACATCATCAGTCGTAACAGGCGGTCCCTGTGGAGGGCAGACTGACAGGTAGGTAATGATCAAAGAGGCTGTTTCCTGTGTTTCATGTTAGGCTCACAGAGAGAAAGAGAGATGCATCTATATTGCCAGTTCCTCAGACTTTAATAGGCCCAGGTTGTAGAAAACTGATCTCGTGTCTAGCATGCACATATCATTCTGAGACTTTTCACATTAACATCCACTAACACATTTCTTAGATGTAGCTGTCCTTCTCCACTGCCAAGCACCCTTCTATTTAACAAATGGATGAACTCTTACCGCCTCCTCGTTGACTCTCAGTCATCTCAGACCGTTATCGGAGCTATATCACACATCTATGAAATATTAACCTGAAGGGGAAACACAGGCAAAGCCACCAAGCCTGTCTCCAATGTGAAACTCCATCCCCCCCCCCCCCCCAAGTAAGCAGGACTATCTCATGGAGTCAGGTGCCAGGCCACTCACACATATCCTACCCACCATCTTGTGTCCACAGTTGCCAGTGGCTGTGTGGACAAGCTCACGCTCTGCTCCGTCAAATCTGCCAGTTTCTGTTTAACCAGTTCAAGTGATTCAGATTGTACTTGAAAGGGGCAAAAAATTCTCATCTCAGGCTGGACGTTCCTGAAACATGAAGTGTATCCTTGAGGATAGATGTAAAAAAATGCCTCACTTTATTTAGAAGATTAAAATTCAGGGTCATGGTAATCTGTTTTAATGAAACTGTCATATAATCTGAGTATCTGCACACTCTCTCTAAGTGTGTGTGTGTGTCACCGTGTCAGGCACAAGGTAATGCAAATAGAGGTGCATCTGAAACAATTTGAATATCATTGAAAAGGTAATTTATTTCACCAATTCAGTCCAAAACCAGATACTTCGGTACTAATTCATTACAAATTGTTTGATACAGCTGAAAACAGATATTTACATACTGAATATTTTTTTTTTCTTTTTGCTGTGTGACATTAAGTCAAATTAAACATTTTCTATTTCAAGTCAGTTTTAGGTGACAAAAATGGCTCCTATTCTCTAAATGCAATAATATTGTTAATTCTTTTTAGATATGTTTTATTTCTTCAAATTAAAAAGTTTGCATACACTCGTACTCGTCGTCTGCGGCTTATCTGGGACCAGAGGGGAGCAGTCTTAGTAGAGATTCCCAGACTTCCCTTTTCCCAGTCACCTACACCTTCTCCTATGCGGGAAGCCCGAGGGATTCCCAGGCCAGCTGAGGGACATAGTCTTTCCAGTGTGGCTGGTCCGTCCCCTGTGCCTCCTCCCTATGGAAAGTACCTGAAACAGGGGCCATTTGGAACAGATGCCGGAGCAACCTCAGCTGACTCCTCTCAATGTGGAGGAGCAGCAGCTCTTCTCCGAGCTCCTCCAGGATGGCCGAGCTCTTCCCCCTATCTCTAAGAGAGTGCCTGGCTACCCTGAGGAGGAAGCTCCTTTAAGCCAGGATCTCGTTCTTTCGGTCATGACCCGAAGTTCATGACCTATGGTGTAGGTGGGAACGTAAGCTGACAGGTAAATCGAGAGCTTCGCCTTTCGGCAAAATCCACTGGTCCCCAAACCAGATCCGCTCCAGCCCTTGGCTGCCCCTAGAATTCTTTTCCATAAAAGTTATAAACAGTTTGCAAACACAGTTTGTGAAAGCTGATGATGTCAGGGCTTTGTAAGCTGCTAATAGGTTAATTCAAAAATATTTGAGTTAAACTAAAGAACAACTGTAGATCTATTTTAAGGCTGCGCCTCAAATTCACTGCTGCCTTGTGTGACATTATGCAAAAATCCAAAGAAATACAGCAACCTAACAGGAAGGGAACTGTGGAGCCTCACAAGTCTGGTTCATCCTTGGGTAAAATTTCCAGATGTTTGAAGGTACCACATTCAAACAATATAAAGCACTAATTATTTTGTTTTAAATATACAGTAATTGAAAAGAACATTTTGAAAGTTATCCATATATATTAAGATGCCTATTTCTCAATGGAGGTCCATATAGCTAATGAAAATTCTAAATTCAATTTTTCTGTAAATTATTTCTTAGGACCAGTCGAAATAAATTTTAAAATCAGAAATGTTTATGTTATGTCCATGATACGACCTTACACAGTCATCTGAAAGACTGCTGACTTGACGGATGTCTAGCAATCATTGGCGCCCTCCACAGCGAGGTTAAGCCACAATAGGAAACAAAGCTGGTTGTTCACAAAGTGCTATATTCAATCATCGTGATGGAATATTAGGTGAAAGGCAAAAGTGGGGGAAAATCACAAGTTGTGGACCATGCTATCACACTATTTACTTCCTATTAACTTTCTATTACTCTGCATGGCTACAGCACTGTGAACAACTAGCTTCTTCACTAATGACCTTATGATGCTAACCTTTCTTTTTGAGGGTGTCTATGACCGTCTGCTTGACAGTTGTAAAGTCATCTTCTCCATGATTGTGTAGGCACAACATCCTAATGAAAAACATTTCTAGATTTAAAGGCCTGTTTTAGTCCTATATTACATTAAAATATTCTGGGAAACTGAATTTTGGCTTTTCACTAGCTGTTAGCCATAATCATCCAAATTAAGAAACACCTCAAATTTAAAATGTATATAATATTTTGTTTAATGATTCCAGATATGAGTTTCACCTTTTAAATTACTAAAATAAATAAACTCATAAAATATTTATATTTACTGAGATGCACCACTGTATGTGTGGCTGCATTTCTTCATGGTTTTATATACATAATTTTTTCTAGCTGGTGATTGGCAGGGTAGAGGGTTGTGTGATTGCTATGCGAGCTAAATTAACCAGCAATTAACCAATGTAAGGATAATTGCTTTTCCAATCAAATACAACTCAGAGCAGGTAAGGCAAGTATGAAGAGCTGATTTAATCACCTATAAGAACTGCTCCTTAAAGCACTCTAAGGTTTGATCTTAGTGCTCTTAATTTTGTCCGTTTTCTGATTTTTATTTAAAGTGTTCTTTTTCTACTTGCAGTCTTGGCAGGTGTGCCAAGGTGTGCCAGGATTCATTATGACTTTTCTTGATGCTGGCATCATTTCAGATCAGATATTTCAGTTGATAGTTTAATCAAAGCTTTGCCTGAAACCTTCTCGTACAGTTTACTGTGGAAACAAAACCAAGAATGCAGTTCTCTTTTTTGTTATTTTTGAAAAGACGAAATGCAGCTGCTGTGGAAAATAGACTTGTTCACAGTCTTGAGGTTGAAAATAGGTCACACAATCGCTGAATCATACTTGACTTGATTCTGATTAAACATTTAATGGGGACTTAAAAAAATTTCACATTTGCAAGGGCCCCCTTTGATAGTCCCAGAAAAAAAACCCAAAAAAGTGGAGAGGGAAATGCAATGTTTATCTTAGATAGTCACTATCTTAATGTTGTAGTAAAATGAGAGAGACCTCTAATCAGTATTCAGTAAGGTGGAAATAGATATGTTACATAATATCAACACAAGCTGCTACCTTTAGCTGCTGATGACTGTTATTTTTTGGTAAATGTTTAGTATTTGGCTGTTTTTAAGACTACGTTTATGATCAAAATTACAAGGTAATTTTTCGCAAAAACCACTTTTGATTATCTTCAGTTTCATTCCAGGTTATTTAAAATAGGGTGTCTGCCAAAACCATGTTTAAGTCTTTCCTACAGCACACAAAGTACATGGAAGTTTTTTTAATTTGTTCCATGTTCAGTGCTGTAGATATGTATTTTCCCTCTCAAAGATTTAACTAGTTTCTATTGTTTTGTCACACTAAAATCTCTGATCAGATCACATCATTGAACACATTTTAATATCAGACTATAAAATAACTTGACTAAATACAAAACACAGTTTTCAAACGATTATATTATTTATTAAGCCCTGAAGTGCTTTAAATGTTGTTCTATGTTCTTGTATGACCTTCTGGATGAGTTGTTAATGGGCTCTTGGAGAAATTTCAAAATGCTGGCCACTCCTATCCCTGGGAAGGTTCATTACTGTTCGATGCTTTTTGTATTTGTGAATAATAGCTCTCATTGTGGTTTGCTGGACTCCCAAAGCCTTAGAAATGGCTTTGTAACTCTTACCAGACATGATACATGTCAATAACTGTTTTTCATCTGTTTGTTCATTACTTCAGATCGGGCCATAATGTGTTTTTTTTTTAGCCTGCTTCATGTAGTCAGACAGGTTCTTTTTAAGTGACTTTTTTATTCTTGTTTCAGAAAGCAAGCATGCATTGCGGTTATTTGAAGTTGATCTCAGATGTCTGAAAATGTTGGTAATGACAGTTAATTTGCATGTTACAAAAAGGGAAATTATGTTATAATATGGGGCCAGATTGGCTTGGACAGCTTTCCCCTTGAATTAATTATTTGAATTAATGATTCATTAACAATTCTGTGTACACTCAACTTATTTTGTTTGATATTGAAACGGATTTGATTATTTGAAACATTCATGTGTGGCTTAAAAGCAAAAAACAGAACAAATTCACAAAGGGCAATGCTCTTTTTGGGGCAATGTACTTTTTTTTACATTACTGTATTTGGTTTAGGTGCTCTGTTATTTAATCAGTAAATCTGTGTAACTTTTAATACAAAGCCATGTAATACAATTTGCATTTCACATTATTAGCTTTGATTTTTTTAACAATATTTCTTTATAAGGTGGATAGATATCTCTTGGTAGGTGTGCAGTTGTGCTGAACTCTTTCCATCTATGGGTAATGGATTGAGCGTTGCTAAGTGAGATTGCTATGTGAGATTTTCAAAGCCCATTATACCATGCCCACAGCACACTTTGGTCTAAACCTCTCCGTGATTTTATCTCTGACCTGTCTGATGCATTCCTTGGTCTTAATGATGCAGGTTGTTGACTAATGTGTTCTCTCAAACACGTTAAAGCTAACAGAACAGAGGTATTCATACTGAGCAAGTTAAACACGGGCTGACAGGTGAAGGCAATTAGTTGCCTAGAATTTTATTTTGAAGCAATAAAGTAAAGGGGTTTGAATATACATTATAAGGCACACCACACTTTTCAGATTTTCATTTGAACAACAGTAAAAATCATGTGTTCTTTTCCTTCCTCTTCACAATTATTCTGAGGTTTGTGTTTTTCTATAACATACAATACCTAAAATACAATAAAATCTGGTATTGTAACATGACAAAAGGTGCAAAAATACTTATACAAGTTAGATATGCCTCATTTCACCTTATGCTATGTAGAACAATCCTGTGAATTAATCCAATCTTGTCTGTGCAAGATTAATTACTTCTAGTTTTATGCTTAACCTCAGTGCTCCTCTGTTGCCTCAAAATAGTTTATTATCACAGTTATATTGCTAATGCCTTCTGCAGACAATGACAGTTATTATATCTCACAGGCTGTGAAATGTATCCTGCTCGAGTCTTGTTCACAATATGTGTCAGACTGAATGATCAGTTTGGTGTGATTCTACACAAAGCAATCAATGCATACGGTACTCTAGTGCTTCGGTACAATGGACACAAGAAACAGAAACATACGGATTGAGAAGGCAACAAAAGAGCACATTTTGCTGTCATTTAATAGCAAATAGCTTTTTTATTTGTTTTAGTAGTAGCATGACTCTGCCTCTCTAAATACTTCAACACTATTATTTACCTAAAGCTGCAGTAAAACACACGCAGCCTCCCTCCTCCAGAGACACCACAAACACAGTGAACTCAAGGCTGACCCTTTTATTTTACACTCCCAAGGCCGGCAGCTTGAAAAGCAACTGAATATCTGAAAAGGGGGACCAGAGATGCGTGGTTGGCGAGAACGGAAGGCTCCAAATGATTGATAGCCATTTGTTTTGCCTGCTTAATACAACATAAACTCTCCAGCAATTCATCACCAGAGTGAGAGTTTTTTACGGTGCCTCTGCAAAGCCCACTAAAAATAATTCATTTTCTGTGAGCGACGAGTCAGGCTCTAATGTTAAATATTCATGCAGGGCCCGGTCTAAATGATGTGGCCATTGGCACACAGTTAGAGCACACTCTGTGGAAGGAAGGAAATGTCAAGCTGTGAATAAATGAAAGCGGTGAAGCCGTATATTACCCCGCCATTGTGAATTTACTATAGTTGCCATTTTGTCTGGCCACTTCAAACAGATCTTTTTTCCAATCAATACGCTTAAAAAAAACATTGAACATATTGCCAGGTTGGCGGAAATCTGGACTTCTTATGTTAGCTTATCCTTAATTCTTTGTTTGGGTTTGTTTCCCAGTCTGTGTATCATGAATGCTAAAGGCACCTTCTTTTTTGTGTTTTTTGTGTACTTTTGTCCGGACAATATGATTTTGACACTAGTTAAACTGTTACTGTAGTTGTTTTGAAGAAAAATTAACAAAAATATGTGAGGGAAATGGAAATGTCCGAACACTTCCCTCATGCTTGCCGAAGGGGGGCTGTTCAGCGGAAGGAATACAGCCCAATGAGAAAGAAACCTATGAGAACTATAGCCAGGATACCGCATGGATTATTTTCTGAGAGAAAGCAATTAGGAGGATGTTAATGCTATTGTCATGAGGGTTTATATGAGCCACAAAACCAATAGGAATGAGCTGACTGAGCAGCTGGGCAACCAAGACTGGTATGTTGTGTTATTTGTAGTTATTTAGGTTATTGTGATATGAGATATGAAAATTACAAATTAACTTTTTTTAGTTGTTAAGCAGATAAAGTTTCTGTGGTATCTTCATGTTTAGAGACTTCGTTATTATAAGGGATACATTATTGATACATGCTAATGTAAACATACAACATAGTTGCATTGTCCATATCAGTGGTGTTGTTTACAGCGAACCCCTAAACTTTGTCCTTCTTGTCTACAAATCTAACAGGAATGGGCTGAGAATGATTATTGCCATCTATTGCTATTATTTCTATACTTTCTATATAAATCTATAATTTTCCACCTATGGTTATGAATGAATGAATATGACTGTCATCCATGAAACCCATTTTGATGAGCAGATCGCAGAGAAACTTCCAAAAAAGATGTTATTTCAAGAATTGTACACCTGGTTATGTTATTACGTTAGTGACTACAGTTATTACGCTTTTAACTGACCTTTTTAATTCTCAGCCATTAAAATTGCCAGTTAACTAATAACTTAGTACATTGTTGGCTTTATTACATTTCTAAGGCCCAGAATGATTAATTTACAGACCGTTATTACTTTATTGGTTGCTACAACAGGCTTTTGGGCCATTTCTTTGTCATATTGTATTTAGTCCCATCAAAGCAACTCAGTTTACTCTTTTCAAGGATGTCGATGTACTTTGAGCTCCCCCTTGTCAGTGTAATCTATATAGCTTGTGCCTATGCAGCTGTTGGGGTTTGATTCGTATCGACTTCCACATCAGTTCCCCTGCATTCGGTGCCAATGCGGAGAAGAAGTTATCGTGGCTGCTCAGAAATTGTTCGGAGACATTTATGAGTGACATCAGCGAGCAGAGAGGAGGCAAAAAGGGCAAAATATATAAAATAGAACTTACTCACCTCTGAGTGTCCATTTAGAAGAACCCAAATAGAGAGCATAATGTCCGCCATGCATCATTTGGATGGAATAGGAAATGCTAAATGGCCTCATATTGAAAGAAGCACTCTTCCAGAATTCATTTTTATCACACACACACTTCCACACACGTGCCAGCATTGCTCACACACACTCAGATTTCCTACCGTAGTCTCTGACTAATGAGCCCCGGGGCTGGAGATGGTTCCATCAAGGAACTTCCCCCCTCTCTCTCAAACATGCACCTGATTGATAGCAGTGATTTGACTGAGAAAAGGGAAATGGGAAATTGAAAAATGGCGGAGGAAGATTGGAAACAACGTGCTGATTATAAACTCTGCGCGAGAAACAAAAGGCCTTTTTCCCTCTGCCTCTTCTCTCGGCTTCAGAGGTAGCAGGTGTGTGTCTGACAGGTTCCTGATTGAGGCACGCAAAAGACATTACAACTGCAAACAAATAGATGTGCTTAGTGTCCCAGGATGCATTTAACGTTTTGGGCTGATAGAAGTGATTATGAACATATGAGTGGAGGCAGCCGGAGAATGGGCACAGGTGTTTGGGAGAGTTGGGTCTGGAAAGAAGCCGTGTTGTTGTTGTGAAGATAATAATCCATCCATACAATTAATGGCATGTCATTACCAAGGTCATCAGCCTTGGGGGATGTACTTAATATGTCTCATATTGTGGTAATAGAGCTTCTCTACACTGGTGACAAACACACAGGAGATGCATGATCACACACATTTATCATGAACATAAAAAAGTGTCAAATGAAAACAACAGTCATTAAGTTGCAAATCCACAGAATTACAAAATAACCTCAATTACCTCAGTGCCATCAGCATTTATTTCGGTCTTCGCTTGCAGTCTCTGTTTATGTTCTCATGTTTCAGGTGAGGAAAAAAAAACAATAGCACTTTTATAACACAGGCATAAATTAGCCACCACCTCTCTGTGGAAAGGCTTTGTGTGTTCCATAAACCAGGCAGAGAGAGAAGGAGAGACTTGGCCGATGCTGCTGTGGTTTAATATTCTCTGAGAGCTTCCAGACAGTGAGCGGTGGTGCAGCAGCTGTCTCTTGACCCTGCCGAACTCCCACTTACCCCCTCTGACCACCTCCTCTCTACTAGGCAGGCTGCAGCAATGACAAGCCTGTCAAAGGCTTCTCCTAATGTCCTAATTACCCCACACAACCACAATTACACCCCCCCAACATACACACTGAAAGGGATGCCCATGCAGATCTGTAGTGACCAAGCAGATATTGTGTTTATTCCCCCTGGACTCTTCCACATTTTGTGATGCTACAGCCACAAACTTCATTGTGTTTATTGGGATTTTATGTGATTTACCAGAGTAAAGCAGTACACAATTGTGGCTTTTGTATTCAGTCCTCCTGAGTCAATATTTTGTAGAACCACATTTTGCTGCAATTACTGCTGCAAGTCATTTGGGGTTAGTCTTTTTCAGCTTGCACATTATGTGAGGAATTTTTGTTTGTCTTCGAACAAGTTTTTGTCTGCCTCAACATAGATTTTAGATGTTATGAAACATTTCAATTTTGCCAAATTTTCTCTATTGGGTTTAGGTTTGTTCTGTCTCTAGGCCATTCTGACAATTAATACGATTTGATCTAAACCATTTCATTGTACCTTTATAGTATGTTTGGGGTCGTTCTACTGAAAGCAGAACCTCTTTCCCAGTCCCATTATTGACATGTATTTGGTGCCACAGATCTTCACATCAACTCTAATCAGCTTTTCTGACTGTTTAACTCTGCTGCCACCATCACCATGCTTCACTGTGAGGAAGTGTGTTTAGGGTGATATGCATGTTTTCCCCTGTCCTCCATACATAGCATTTTGCCTGTTAAGGCAAAACATTCAGATTTGTTCTCATCTGACAAGAGCCTATTCTCCCACATGTTTGATGTGTCCCCTTCTTGGTGTGTCACAAACTGCAAATTATCAGTTTTATGCATTTCTTTCATCAGTGGCTTCTCCCACCTGAGTTTTGGATTTTTTAAGCTTCTCTTAAGTTGCTAGTTTTGCAGGACTTCTCTAAAAAATGCTTTACTTCCCTGACCTGCCAGTTAAGGTAGACAGCCATGTCCTAGTAGCTTTCCAGTTTTGTTTTTTTTCATTTTTGGATGATGAATTGAACTCTGCTTCGTGAGACTTTACAACCTAAACCCTCTTCAAACGTCTGCATGTCTTTATCTCTGGCCTGTATGCTGTGTTTCTTGGTCTTCATGATGCTGTTTGTTCACTAACAGACCTCTGAAGTTTCACAGAACTGCTAGATTTATACTGAGATTTATTCACAGACAAGCAGACCCTTCCCCAATTAAAGTGTCTTTTAAATGAAATTGGGTGCAATGGATTTTATTAGGGGAATCAGAGTAAGATGACTGGATACATATGCATGCCAAACTGTTCAGATTTTCATTTGTGCTGTAAAAAAAGGAAAACCATCCTTTTCCAGCATTACTTTGTGTTGGTCTACTCTACAAAGTCCCAATCAAATGCATTGAGTTCTGTGCTTGTAATGTGACAAAATATAAAAAGTTCAAAGAGTATGAATACTTTTGCACAATGAGCTGTTAGCAGATATGCTTTCAGACATAGTGAGTGCACAATCACACTCACAAGCCCTGAGTATTGTGAAATTCTCACGCAGGAGACCACACCATAGGTGAGGCATCGCAGTTTTACCAGAATAGCAGAGATTCTTCCCTCTAGACTTCATCGGGGTCTTTGATGCAAAACACTGTGTGATCGCTTTGATCCCAGCTGAATCAGAGCTTCGGTTTCTCTCCTGTGGTAGCTCTCCCTTCTAAACTTTCTTTTAACAACTGAGGCCGAGTTGGGGGAAAAAAAACCACAAGTAAATAAATAAATACGAAAAAGAGGATTTTGTTGGGATTTTGCATTGAATTCTGCTTCCGAGTAGAGAAACATAAAAAGCTGCAGCGTCACCCGAAATAGATTGTATGAATGAGGTGTGATGTGTCACTTCGCCAGAGGTTAAGCTTTGCCTTGGCTTTAAGGGGGAATCTCTCCGCTGCTGCTGCTGCTGCACTTTCGTAAGCGCTAAGTCAGCTTGTCTTGTTAACATAAGAGAGTGGATTATTGAGGCTGCAATGAAGAAGGAAACTCTGTTTACATCCCATCAAAAATGAAAAAAAACAGCTGCTTGGTGATTTATAGACCTTTAAAGTTGCTGCATTCTTCACAATCAGCATGACTTAATTGTGTGTCACTTTAACTCTCTTCCTACCTCATTTTATGTTGAATTGAGATGTTATGCCTGGTGGAGTGGTGTTGTTTCATCACATTACCTTGTGATAAATGTGCCAAGCTGAGTCCTACGCAGTGGCAGCCTTTTTCTTTTACTTTGAGTATCAGGTGGAGTTTGGCACCTATCATGTGAGAGCGTGCAAAGCAGCAGCTTGGCATCTGAGTTGTTAGAAATGTGCTAAAGCTTTTCCTTTTTTCTTCACGCAACTGGAAAAGATAAAGGCAACCTAAGCTGTGGCAGAGATGTCATTAAAGGTTGTTGTTAACTGTGTTTTTTTTATAAACTGCAGACACTTTCACATGCAGCAATTGACAGAACTAACTGTGATGGTTCTGCATATCTTTGTTTTCAAAAGGGTCTGAAAACTGATCTTTGTGGAGTTTAGCCTCTAGTTTGCTTCATCCTTTTTTATAAACAACAGCAGAAGCCTTTGGCAATCCACTAGAAGAAAACTGGATACCAAATAAATTCAATATATCCACCTTTTTTAACTCTAGGCATTTTTGAAAGATTTCCCCTTAATCTCCCAATATGAAGGCTCTCTTCAGCTCCACATGTCCCTCTGGCTTTCACACTCATTCAAGCCAGACATCGGACAAAGCGCATCACATTAACAGAAAGCATTACCCACCTCTGAGGGGATGTATTTAAAATCTCCTTTTTGTTCCAGTTTATCGAGCAGAAACATGCTTTGCATCTCCTGTAAGCCTACCTGATTATTATGTCCTGATTGACTCCGGGGAGAGTTAATCTGAGTATTCCCACTTGTGTTCACAGGTGAGCGTGTGTTGGGATCTGTTGTTGCCTGTTTAGCAGCACATGAATGCTGATAACAGTGGTTTACTGAACTTTTTTATGTTCCTGTACTTTCAAGGGATAGCTCAGTGTTTTTGAAGTGAGGTTCTGTTGAAAGGTTTTGTCTGTGTTAATGTCTTACCTGCAGTAGGTACATCTCCTGTTGTCTTCATTTAGTATATATCCAGATGTGTTGGTTTAGATGTATGTGGCTAAAGGCTAGTCTGAGAGAGCCCAAGAACAAAGTGTACTTCTGCTGTTTTAAAACAACTCCAAACCAAAAAAAAAAAATCTCACAGTGGCTGCAGATTTGTTGGCTGCACATCCGTGATGTGAAGCTGCCACTATATTCTATTGGATCTAATTCTGGTGACTGTGGATGCCATTGGAGTAAAGTGAATTATTGCCATGATTGAGATTAGTTTAAGATAATTTGAGATGATTTGTGAGCAGGTGCATTATCCTGCAGGAAGTAGCCATCAGAAGATGGGGACACTGTAGTAATAAAGGGGTGGGCATGGTCAGCAACAATACCCAAGTTGGCGTTTGAGGTCAATGACTCGATGCAGTCTGCTGGGTATCCTTAGATAGAAAACGTTTTAACCAGTTTTAATAAACTGAATTTGAATGCATTGTTTAATAAGTACGACCAGTTGTTATGTATGTACTTGACTTGATATCTGTCTGTATGATTGGATTGATTGGATTTTTTTTTGCAAAGTGCCTTGAGACGATATGTCTTGTGAATTGGCGCTATACAAATGAACTGAATTGAATTAAAAAAATCTCAGTTGGTAATAAGGAGCTTAAGGTGTGGCAAGAAAATATCTCCCAGACCACTACATCACTACCACCATTGGTACAAGCCAGGATGGATCCATGCTTTCATGCTTTATGTGTGAAATTGTATCTGACCTTCTGATCAATACAGCTGCAATGCTTCATGGTATTATTTGGTATGTTGATGGTATTATTTATGCAGCGGTTGTAAAAAGTGGTTATTTGAGCAACAGTTACCTGTCCTCTCAAACCAGTCTGCCCATTTAATTCTGATCTCTGACATCAACAAGGCATGTTTGTCCACACAACTGCCACTCATTTGATAATGACTGTTTGGGACTTTTCTCTGTAAACCTGAGAGATGGTAAGCATTCAAATATCAGTAGATCTACAGTTTCAGTTTTGAACTTAAGCAATTCGTCCTCATCACGTTCAGCTGCCTAAATGTATTGAGTTGCCATCATGTAATTGGTTGATTTGCTACGTTTTAAAGTAATCGAGGAGGTGTACATAATAAAGTTGCAGGTAAATCTAAGGCACTTCCAGTTAGTGTACCTACCTCCAAAAAAATGACATTGTAAAATCTAATAATATTCACAAATAAATGAGTCCAAAATCTCTCACTTGATTCTTAATTAAAACTGATTCGTTTTTTGTTCTCTGCTATTCCTCTGCTACATTCTTACAAAGCCCATTTATATTTAGACCCGTGTGAATTCACTGCATTCCATTGGAGAACACAACACGTTAGCTGCTATGCATCAGATTATGCACATTTGCGGTGACTGTTAGAGACATCTAACCTGCAAATGAGAGGCAATTTGTTTTTATGTGTTGTTGCAGAATATGGCGATCATCATTTAAGCGAAAAGAAAAACCTGTCGGGTGAAATGTTATGTCCGAAAAACTGCTCCATAGCGCGAAAGCTCTGATTCTCATCGTCTCATGATGGTCACCGATCCTTCACGTTGAAGTTGCATTGGGCTTTGTAATTAGCTTCTGATTTTCTTAGGTCATGGAAGCTTTGACATTGCTATCTCAGTGGTCTTCTGGTAAGATCACATGTTTTACTTCCACCTCCAGGTGAAACCGTGTTCTTCGTGTTTCAAAATATTTGCTAGTAGTTTTACACAGCCTGCATATGCTGTGGTACAGAAGGTGCTGGGTCCCTTGCATTTGACCTCACTCTGAGCTCCCTCAAATGTTAGCAAACTCTAATTTTAATTTTTGTTTGGGTATTACCATGTAAGTTTATTTAGATTTTTTACAAAACAAGTGCAACATTTTCAATAGGTCTAAGAATTGAACCTTATTGCTAAAATACACTATGCATATACTGTATATATATTGTACAGCAGAGCATAGTGGTAGAATTTTGGCTTTTATATTACAGAAAAGGTTAAAACCTGTGGTATTACCAAGGGTGAAAATGAGCCGGTACTGAGTACCACTAGAAGATTCTGCGCCGGTACGCAGTACCGGGAAGAGGGAAGAACGGCTGTCTGCTATGAAGCCGTCATCCAGAACCAGTTACGGCTACAAAAATTCACGAGCACACAAAGAAGATCAGATCCGCTACCAATAGACAGTCTAAAACACGACTTAATCTGTTTATAAATATAGCTATTTCCCCTCATTCCAAATTGTTTCTGAACTGTTCTGCTATGCTGGAGCCTCAATGCTCTTGCTTTGTTTTTCTCCCCTCGGAGCTCGAGGCTTTTGTTACGGCCAGCCTTTAAAACGAGCACCGCTACGTTTAATGTCTGTCTGCTTGCTGCTAAGTACCCCAGTTAAAAGCAAAGGGAGAGTAACTAGTTGTACTTCATGTTATTTTGCTGAATTACAACAACACAGTACAGCTCGAAAACATTGCTTACGACCAGAGATTTCACATACACTACACGAGAGCGCATGCGCGCTTACCTCCAAAATAGAGCGGTTGCCATGGAGGTCGATGCATTCGATTTAATGGACTGGGAGATTTTACACAGGTGGTGCACAGACATAAAAAAATGCCGCTTGTATTAGGACAGGACGAACAATAAATCACTTACCATCTACAGACTTTTAACTAAAAACCGCGAAAACAACCGTGCTGTCAAATTTTTTATTTGAATGAAATCAAAACTTGACAACAATGCAGAAAACTTATTTGTTCAAAAAAAAAAGACGGAAGATGAAGATGAAAAGTTATGCATCAGAAAATGGTTTATCATTGTTTCATACATGGCAGTTCTTTAACAATTGAAATATATACAGTACAGACCAAAAGTTTGGACACACCTAATTCAAAGAGTTGTCCTTATTTTCATGACTATGAATATTGTAGCTTCACACTGAAGGCATCAAAACTATGAATTAACACATGTGGAATTATATACTGAACAAAAAAGAGTGAAACAACTGAAAATATGTCTTATATTCTAGGTTCTTCAAAGTAGCCACCTTTGGCTTTGATTACTGCTCCGCACACTCTTGGCATTCTGTTGATGAGCTTCAAGAGGTAGTCACCTGAAATGGTTTTCACTTCACAGGTGTGCCCTGTCAGGTTTAATAAGCGGGATTTCAAGCCTTATAAATGGGGTTGGGACCATCAGTTGTGTTGTGCAGGAGGTGGATACAGTACACAGCTGATAGTCCTACTGAATAGACTGTTAGAATTTTTCATTATGGCAAGAAAAAAGCAGCTAATTAAAGAAAAACGAGTGGGCATCATTACTTTAAGAAATGAAGGTCAATCAGTCCGAACAATTGGGGAAACTTTGAAAGTGTCCCCAAGTGCAGTCGCAAAAACCATCAAGCGCTACAAAGAAACTGGCTCACATGAGGACCGCCCCAGGAAAGGAAGACCAAGAGTCACCTCTGTGTGACTCTTGGTGTGAATCAGGCCAGACAACTGCTGTGTGAATCAGGCCTTCATGGTAAAGTAGCTGCTAGGAAACCACTGCTGAGGACAGGCAACAAGCAGAAGAGACTTGTTTGGGCTAAAGAACACAAGGAATGGACATTAGACCAGTGGAAATCTGTGCTTTGGTCTGATGAGTCCAAGTTTGAGATCTTTGGTTCCAACCACCATGTCTTTGTGCGGCGCAGAAGAGGTGAACGGATGGACTCTACATGCCTGGTTCCCACCGTGAAGCATGGAGGAGGAGGTGTGATGGTGTGGGGGTGCTTTGCTGGTGACACTTTTGGGGATTTATTCAAAATTGAAGGCATACTGAACCAGCATGGCTACCACAGCATCTTGCAGCGGCATGCTATTCCATCCGGTTTGCGTTTAGTTGGACCATCATTTATTTTTCAACAGGACAATGACCCCAAACACACCTCCAGGCTGTGTAAGGGGTATTTGACCAAGAAGGAGAGTGATGGGGTGCTGCGCCAGATGACCTGGCCTCCACAGTCACCGGACCTGAACCCAATGGAGATGGTTTGGGGTGAGCTGGACCGCAGAGTGAAGGCAAAAGAGCCAACAAGTGCTAAGCATCTCTGGGAACTCCTTCAAGACTGTTGGAAAACCATTTCAGGTGACTACCTCTTGAAGCTCATCAACAGAATGCCAAGAGTGTGCATAGCAGTAATCAAAGCAAAAGGTGGCTACTTTGAAGAACCTAGAATATAAGACACATTTTCAGTTGTTTCACACTTTTTTGTTCAGTATATAAATCCAGACGTGTTAATTCATAGTTTTGATGGCTTCAGTGTGAAGCTACAATATTCATAGTCATGAAAATAAAGACAACTCTTTGAATGAGAAGGTGTGTCCAAACCCCAGAACCTCCCCAGACCCCCCTCTAGCTCCACCCCTAAATGCGAGAAAGAATTTAAAACTACTTTCACCCCTGGGTATTACTATAATTGCATCATATGTTAGCATAGAGAGTAAATGTTGTCAGAAGAAATTGTCTACAGACACTTGCAGGGGACTCGTGTGTGTGTGTGTGTGTGTGTGTGTGTGTGTGTGTGTGTGTGTGTGTGTATGTGTGTGTGTCAAAATGTCGAAATCATTGACACAGCAACTCATTCTGATAATTTTGTGACATCTAGACAAATGAGATTTGATTGCTTGTAAATAAGAACATTCTATGGTTTACAAAATAAATCAAACCATCCCTAAATCAGTACAAAGCCAGACTAAAAATATTAAATTCAGGAGAGCTAGAACGCACTTAGAGCCACGAATTCAGGCACATGCTGTTTATGCTGTCACAGTAGATAATCCTGCAAACATACAGCATATAAGCAGCTATGTAAAATCTTCCTGGAAGTACAATATTAATGATTACCTCTGAATACCTCTAACAAGGGCTTAAGGAGAAGTGAGCAGAGGACATATTATCTTCAATGCATCCACTTCAGATATTAGGATAGGTTGTTTTCATTTTTCCTGTGAGGTCATGCTTTGATTAATGAAAGTAGCAAGAAGCACATGTAGATGAACTAAAAAGAAATAGCTTCTTAAATAAATCATGTATATATGGCTGATATTTCAAAATAAATTTTAACCTCCCTGGTAAGGCAGCTAGAAACTACTGCTTTTTAAAGATCATTCCTGGTGTTCTCCCATCTTCCGCTGGGTTAACACACACTTTACAGCTCCAGACCAGGAAATTACCAGAGCTTCTGTTTTTACAGAGGTGATGCTCGGCTAATAAAGTGATTTGATTAGCTGGACTTGGCTGCGTCTTCTTAACTCTTAGGGAAGCAGTAAAAAATAAATGCCTTGCTATACCCTACATATTTTCTTAAAAAGAAAAAAATGCATGGTTCAGTTTGTCATCTGTTTTTGTTTATCTAAATGTGCATTTATTAGTCCTTTTTTCTGAGACCAAATAAAATGACTTATGATTGAAATGAATGTTCTTTCATCAGATAGACACTATCTATCCAGCCAAAAACACTGATTTACCATTGGTCAGGAATTAAAACCCCTTAACTTTTTTCCCCTTAGGCCTAATCGAGCAAGCAAACATTTATCAGTTGGTTCTGTCAGAAAATATTAATTCATATAAATAATCATGTTTTTCCCCATGTGATTATGGCTCCACATGTGATTTCATGTTCTCACATGTGAGTTTGTATATGTGAAATGCAAGTTGTTTTTTTTTCTTTAAGGGATTTTAGATCATTCTATTTTTTTATTATGTCATTAACCTAAATACTAGTTAAAAATAAAATAGTTGAAATGTGGTTGCAGTTCAAAGAGACAGCTGCTACTTCTGACTGAGTTGCTCAAAGGAAGGGTGTTTGGACTGTAAATCTAAGAGGAAATTAATTTTAATGTGAATTTAAAAATGATTAACGCTGAAAATGAGTAACTTGAAGTATTGGAGACTACTTTCTTTCTTTTTTTTGGTTAGGGTTGATATTCTTTGATCGGTTTTCTTTCTGAAACCAAGCTGACCTCTGAAGTCGTCCGTGTTTATTAGGTCCACTCTGCGGGAGCTCACATCTCCATCCGATTGAAGAGAAAAAGTTTAAAGCCCACCTCTGGTCCTTTCTAATTAAATGAAAACACAGTGGGATACCCGCAGGAAGGCTGCGTTCCTCCAACCACATGCACAAACACAGTTTTGAAGGTAACCAATGTGGGTGTTCTCTACAGGGGGAGCAACACGGAACTCCAGCATCCAGCTATGCTGCATCCTGACATGCAACATGCTGCAGTTCATGAGCATAAAAAAGCAAGGAAATGTTTTACCTGAAAGAGGGGACTTTAATTCAAAGGCATCACTCTAGCACTGAGAAGAAATGTTGCCTCATTAGTGTTACCCAACTGCTTTTACTGAGCAGCAGTCATGAAGAGAGAGAGGCAACGTGCCACTTTTACCGCACAGACATCTCCTCTCCTGAGATCTTAGTATGCCTCAGCAGCTAAAAAATACTGCACATTGTTATGGATCCATTGGCATGGCTACAGGTTTAACGGAGACGCTTGAATGCCAAGAATCCGGCCTTTCAAGCGCTCACAATGAGCCAAGCTCCAGCAGGTAAATGTGACACAACTGCTGCTAGAGTGCTGCTCTGTTTCCGAACATAAAGCTCGCTCATTCTGCAGAGCGGGAGGATGATAAGCACCAGGGTGATATTTGGATAGAAAGGAGAAGAGGTGAGAAGAAGAGGTGAGGAGACGAGGACGGTCATCATTTGGAGGAGGGCCGACCTGCCTGCTTTCATCCTGCGTGATTGACAGATTGGTGCAAAGGGTGCACTCGCCTGAATTTCATCACATGCATTTCTCTAGAAATCAGTACTGTCTAAGCAGAGCGACAGCCATGACATCTAATCACAGGCGAGCTGGCACCTCATAACTTTTACCTAATGTGCTGGAGGTACAGAGGAACGAAGGGGGAAGGAGGATAACACAACCGTTACCATCACTACTGCTATTAATAGCCCCTTCAGAAACCACTGGCAGGAAGTGGATCATACTGAGGGGTTAGAGATGGTGTCCCCCACTCTATCTCAAGCTCCTGTATTTAGACATAGGTCTCAGTTGACAAGATTAAACAATGAGGTGTCCTGGTATCTGGGTGATACATTTTTCTGGGTTACAGTTCTGACAGAGTAACATAAAAAGAGGGCAGATAGACTACACGTACAAGATGATAATGATCCATTTACATAATGTTGCTACAACATTATAACTACCTGGCAATTAAAGCAGCTCAAAAGCCTCATTATGGGCTGTCCTGAGGGCCTGCAGGACTGGGACAAGCTCAAGTTGGACTGTCAACCACTGTTTTTTTTTTTTTTTCCTAAATTACCCATAGGCCTCATTATGTTGAGTTATAATGCTTTAATCACAAATGTCATTGCATTTTATCAGGATTTTATGTGACAGACCACCACAAAGTAATGCATAAATGTGAAGAGGGAGGAAAAGGATAGCTAGGCTTCAACATTTTTTACAAATAGATATCATAAAAGCAAATCATGCATTTTTATCTAGTCCCACTGTGTTTAAATTAATATCAGATGCATCTCTTCTGTGAAGGCCCCATTGTTTGTTAGAGACCATTGGAAAACAAACAGCATCATGAAGAACAAATATAGCACACAGGTCAGAGATATAGCTGTGGTAAAGTTTAAAGCAGGTTTTGTTAAAACAACATCCGATTTGGGTGGTTGGATGAAAATGCAGACCACACTTTTTAGTAATTAATCTGTAAAAATGTTAAAAACCATGTGTCTTTTTCCTTTTACTTCAAGATTATGTTTTACTTTTATTTGGCCTACCAAAAATTTAAATAAAAACGTTGAAGTTTGAGATTTTAAAGTGAAAAAATATTAAGAAAAGCTTTTGCAAGACATTGTATCAGCTAAAAGGACTAAAGTTTTTATCCACACTTAAACCTTAAGGAAAGTGAGGCTTCATCTGCTGTAATATTGCAGCAGACACATGGAAAATGTTCAAAATTTCATTTCCATTGTGTTTGATTTGTCAGTTCCACTTTCCATTCCAGAGGGACTTTGTTGACATACTGAAAAACTCACAAAAGAACATAACAAGGACACATGTCATACCTTACACCCTTATTATTCTGGCAATGACAAGTGAGATGAGCAGCCAGTTCAACATACTACTCTGCATTAAGCTCAGCTACCCATTGCTCACAGTCTAAGTCAAGAATCTCCAACGTATTGTGCGAAATGTCACTATAATAAAATATTGTGTGTGAAATACAAAGATTTGGACGTCTGCTGGTGGTTTGCAGGAGGGTTCTTTATGACTGGCAGACGATGAATGATGGAGCCTCTCTCAAGGGTGCAGAGCCCTGAGCTATGTTGCAGAGACTTGGGAACACGGCAGTCTTCCATGCCCTGCGAGATGCCAGTTTGGGTGGGCACCGTTCCGAATGGGTGTTCTTCTCTCCAGGATATGCTGCTGGGTCCCCAGGGGGGAAGTCTACAGGCTGTGGCTGCTCCATAGTAGGGGTAGCTGGAATCTCAATCAGGGACATGAGTGGGAAAAAATTAAGTCCTTAGGTTCATTCTATTTCTCTGGGTTTCAGTAAGAAAGCAGGAAATGTGGCTTATCAAAATGAGATCACACAGTTTCTAGCTCACTCTGAACTCTTCTGTATATTTACTACTTGGTGAAAAATTGCACGATAGCATGGCTTGAATTTAATTGATTTTAACATGCTTTTCCTGCAGTCTTGAAACAATTTAAATATGGGTCTTTGCTTGCAGGCTGTCTGCTCACAACCTTTCTTTTTTTCTGTCTTCTGCTCTCATCCTCGGGTGCGCTGCAACAACACAGGAGCTGCTGAAACCGTGACAGGTACTTCTTCTTCTTGCTACCCGCTGTTCATTTGGAAGTGCTTGCTTGTGTGTGTCTATTGATTGGCTGTCCATCCCAGTCTATTCATCTGTCTGTATTTACATGGCTGCTTATGTTCTTATTAGTTTTCAGGAAGGTTGAGAAAGCCATAAATTGTTGTTTTCCTTTCACCACATAGTAATAATTTTGAGTTCCTCTCACAAGTTCCTTAGTTGTCTTTTTCACTCAACATACTAACAGTAGTACTCATCTAATCCTGTTCTTTAGCCTCGTTCAGCACGCTCTTAGCATTTTGCATACAAACATTAGGTTTAAGCTGGAGCAAATGGATAAAAACCATGTTGAACAAATGTTGAAATGCTGAAGTGTCTAAACATTCTTTTTTACATTTCTTGTGTAAAACAGCTTTACTCAAACAAATCAAATGCTTTGGTGCCTGATGGGTTTACCTTACTCTTTTTGACCACAGATAGGTCTATTATGGCGGACATGCAGTATCATGTTGTCTTCATACGGCATGTAACTCCCATTCTAAAGGCATATAACTCTATGAGAAAGATGATGAGAAAGTGGTTTGAGAGTGTTCAGAGTTGTTTACATATACATTGTGATATATTATGACAGATATATGAATAAAATATTAATTTTTATGCACTGATGCTTTACCCTTTCCCTATGGGTTAAATGTAAACCTAAATAAATGTTTAAATTAGTTGTAGATAAATCCAGACTGTTTAATAAAGTTTCAATAACCACACATCCTCTTCTCAACTTTCTTCAGAAATATTTTGGTGGACAGCTTAGGTAATATAAAAAGAATCTTGATGTGGTTTACAACATAAAAGTGAACTTACACCCTTCATGTATAAACCCCTACTGGCTTATTGAATTCAGAGAACAAAAGTCAGCAGTGCGACCTTTACCTCCAGTTTCAGTAAGTAAAATCAATGACTAAAACTGAGGTGGTGCTTTTTGTTCTTCGGTTTGAGACAGCAATAATCCACAAATTAGGCAGCATTAGTTTGGAAGGTATGTTTTATAACAGCTACTAATATTTACATTCACATACACAGCTATAGTGTTAAACTATACAGCTAAAGTTAATTTTCTTTTTTTTTTGTGTGACGTAAGTGTTTCACATCAATAAACAAATTTTAATATCAGACATGGATTCTATGAGTAAATATGAAAATTCAGTTTTCCAATAATTTCTTCATGTATTAAGTGAAAAAAAAGCTACCATAACCAATCTGTCCCTATGTGAAAATTAATTTTCCTCCTAAACCTTCAGCAGCAACAACTGCCACTGAGCATTTACAGTGACTGGCAATGCTGCTTTTGCATCTTTCTTTTTTTCTGAGTTTTTTAAAAGCTGTATTTTGTAACAATTATTGACATTTATATCATCTAAACAAGATCAACCTTTAAACATTTTCTCCTTTGAAAATTCAATGTGTGGCTCTCTTTCCTCCTCCCTTTTGAGTTTCTAAAAATATTTAAACCTTTAATTCTCTTGCTGATATGTTGTTAAAACACTGTAACTTAAATCCAATCTTAAAGTTGTATACGGCCTATGATTATTTTAACCATTTTGCCAAACCTTTACTTTTATCTGCAATTATGATAAAAATATCTTTTTTTTCTTACAAAAAACTCTATGGTAGGGTTTTATCAAAAATGGTTAAAAATTATGATGGATTTACACTTAAAAATGTACTTTTATCATTAAACAAAGGCAAGTTTGGTTAAAAATTATGATATGATAATCGGGTAATCAAAAATAGTTTTATCTGGAAATTGAGTCAACATCAAAGTGACTTTCAAATCCTGTATTTATTTTACTTGATTAATTTGCTACAAACATTTGAAGCCATGATTTAAAGTGCCACAGAATCATATGATGATCATTTTGTTTTCTTATCAGAACTGATTTTTTAGTTTTTCAGTCACAAAAAAAGACGTTTTTCAGGCTTAACATTCCTCTTTTGTCGTTGTGTTGCAATATCATTATATAAGCATCTATGGTGACCTCTTGTGAGAGTGTTTAGTTAAATTAGAGTTAAATTACCAGATTTTTTTAAATCTTCCAATTGAAATGGTGCTGGAGGAATTGCACAGTGCTAATTACACCCTTCTTACTTGTGAACATGTTAAAACAGCATTTCATCATGAGGATCAGGATTTAATGACCAGGAAAAGGTAGAATCAGTGAAGAGGAGGGAGAAACTTTTTATTGTTAATGATGGCCTGGTTGTTCCTTGAGAGAACATGACTGCTGCTGCAGACGGCTGTGACTCACGGGAGAGAAATCGAGGGGCTGGCTGTCCTGCATTTTGCTGCCCCTTTCATGTCTTTTGATGTGAAAACAAGAGAGAAAAGTTCAAAGAAAGAGCCAACACGATTCAAAAGGTGCTGGTCTCTGAATTTCAGATGGAGGAGCCAGTCCACTAAAAATTTCCTGATTTAGTCAACTTTTTCTCTGAAAACAGGTTGTGGGGGGTGGGGGTCTGGTGCCGTTTTGCATTCTGAGTATGGCTGATGGGCCGCACCTCGGTGCCAGACTCTTCCTGCCAGATTGTACATCCCCTCGGAGAGTGCACAGACTTTTTGAAGGTCTGTATTTTCCTCAGACTGTTTCATTCAGTATGTTGTGATGCGGGAACAGGAGGGCAGCCATGTGTAGAGATACAGGCACTTTACTCTCCCAGACAGCTGCTGGAATGAGTGTGAATTTATCAGCCAGTCATCTGTGCTATGCCTCTGCCCACACCCCCCCATCACCACCACAACCACCATCATCCCCACCCACCACGGAGAATTAATGACTGCCTCTCCTCATTTGCACCCAATCATGACCAGGATGCCGAGGCAATTGAAAATGTTTACTTCAATTGCGAAAACCCTCCATGTTGCACAAAGTGGCCTGTTTTCACTTTGATGGGATTGCTAATCACAGTGACGTTATTTTATGTATGTCGTCTTTTGTTATGCATTGGAGATGAGTACGCTTAGGCTGAGTGTGATGTGGATAAGGGAAACCATCCAGCCTTTGCTTCCTCGGGGCTGCTAAACCTTATGGAGAATTTATCTTTTTCGTTCCCTTTCTCTCAGTCCAGCAGATTGGGAGCAGAGTAACCTTGCTTTGAGGCTGCTCTGTGTTGCTGTTTTGACTGCCAAATATATTGCTGTTAGTGCAATGAAATAAAATAGACATCAAAACTTTTTTATATTGGTTTCCACCTCATCTTCTACAGTATTTATTACATGAGCCGAGGAATTCGAAGTGAAATCGTTGCATGCTTTTCCAAATATTTAGTTTCAGATGCAATGAAATTATTTATGTGTGCTAGTGTCATTCATGTACAGACGCAATATGTTAATTTGTTGTACATATTTATCTTTTTTGTAGTTTTTTAGTACTTATTAGTGCTTTTGATGCAGCATGTACTGGGCAGGTCAGACGTTTGTACGCATCATCAGCATGAATGTCATTAAGTTTTGACTCTTGCTAATTTATTTGAACCATTCTTTTATTGGGGCGGACTAATACAAGTAACAACTTGAATTAATTTTACAGAAACAAAATTTTCTCTACTACAAATCATAAATGCAGGCTCAATTATATAGATACCTACACCCCCACTGGAGCTTCCATGTGCTCCTGCGGCTTCCAGTTTGTGAGTTAATCTTGGTGGTAGCTAGGTTTTTCCGAAACGTCATAAGGAGTTTGGGTCAGATGACACAATTGGGGAGTTCCTCCGTAAGTAATGACCCCAAACACACATCAAAACTGATTTGGCAATAGACAAAGCACACCAATATTAAGCTTCTGGATTGGTCCTGTACCCTTTCATATTTTTCTTTTCCAGGAAACCAACCAGTTCAAAGGAATTCTACCAGAAGCTTTGTGATGGTTCCAAAAATGTGTGGATTCTCTGTAACCTGCTAAGCGGAATCTATCTAAATTTTAGTGGGAGCGTATGAGTACCATTAAGCCTGTATGTATTATTTTGAATCTGTGTCAATTAGGAAAAACAAAAGACAACAAACTGTTCAAACGCATCAATAAAAGTTGATAATTATTATATTAATGTGATGATGAATGTATGTTAAACTTCACACTGACACAGCAGCTGCAAAAGAAAGAAACCAATAACTCTACTTGTCTCGTCTTGTCGTCTTCCGCTTCATCCGGGACCGGGTCGCGGGGGCAGCAGACTCAGCAGAGACGCCCAGACGTCCCTCTCCCCAGACACCTCCTCCAGCTCCTCCGTGGGGGAGCCCAAGGCGTTCCCCAGGGACCCAGCCTGAGATAGCTCTAGTCCTCTTCCAGCGTGTTCTGTGGCCGTTCCCCCTTGGGCCTCCCTTCCCGGTTGGGCACGTGCCTTGGAAAACCTACCGAGGAAAGGGCGTCCAGGAGGCATCCTGTGATAGATGCCCGAGCCACCTCAACTGGCTCCTCTCGATGTGGAGGAGCAGCGGCTCTACTCCGAGCCCCTCCCCGGAAGGCCAAGCTCCTCACCCTATCTCTAAGGTGTGCCGTGTGCCACACCTACATGAGAAAGCTCATTTTCAGCCGCTTGTATCCCGGGTCTGCGTTCTTTCGGTCATGACCCAAAGTTCATGGCGATAAGGTGAGGGATAGGAACATAGACCGAGTCCGGTAAATTCGAGAGCTTCTGCTTTTTCGGCCTCAGCTCTCTCTTACACCACAACGATACCCCTGACCACACGCACGCCCCATTACTAGTGCAGCAAATCCCACCGATCCGTCTGTCAATCTCCCGCTCCATTCTTCCCTCACTCGTGACCAAGACCCCAAAGATACTTGAACTCCTCCACTTGAGGCAGGACTCCCCCCACCTAAAGAAGGACAAGCCACCCTTTTCTGGTCGAGAACCATGGCCTCAGACTTGGAGGAGCTGATCCTCATCCCAGCTGCTTTACACTCGGCTGCGAACCGCCCCAGCGCATGCTGTAGGTCTTGGCTAGAGGGGGCCAGCAGGACCACGTCATTTGCAAAAAGGAGAGACGAAATCCTCTGTCCCCAAACCAGACCCCCTCCGGCCCTTGGCTGCGCCTAGAAATAACCAATAACTCATTTTTCTTATTTTGTAAATCATCTAAAGGACCCAATGCAGCTCTTTAAACTGATGTCAACATTTTAGGAGCAAATTAAATAAAATCTTGTGAAAAGGTCAGTTTTGTTAACTTTGAAAGTTTTCTTTCAGCCCTAATTTTGCCTTTTTGTGCAATAATAACTACAGGTAAAACACATAAAGAACACTGATTATAAATCTGTTTTCTTTTCTTTAAAGTAGCCAAATTTATCTTTCTTTTAAACAATGAAATATTTGTTTGAGCTTACTTCGACCTAGCTGACTGGCAGTGCACATCAGCAGGTAGGGGGAGGGACAGCACTGGGTTGCTTTATCCTCTGGCAGAGTATTGTTGCACTAACAGTAACTTCAGTTTACTTTGTCAGTTCATGTGCTTATTTGCAGAGGCATGAAAAGTAATTCATTTGATCAAGTTTAAGGTGAAATTCCTTATTAAATTAGAGGCTTTATTAACCTTTAAAATTAGAGCACCCTATGGTCATAAAAAACTAATTGTTGGCATAAGGTTACATTTATTTTGCTTGTAAATTGAAAGCAAATTTAATGAAAGGGATTTGCTAGTCACTAAAAAAGAAGTTTGTACATTTGAACAATGCAGTTCAAAATTATTTGATAAATGAAACCCCATGTATAAAACATGTAGTTAATATAAATGAATTAAATTCTATTATGAGGTTACAATAAACTTTTAATTGCCTACATTGTGTACTCATAATTGTTTGTTTTTTTTTTTTTTTTACTGTTACCCTTCTTTTGTCCTAAACCTGAGGGCTGGCAGATGAATGGAATAAAATGGGTAGTTCATTGCATCAGACAGGTCTGAGGAGCTTTTCTCCACAGGAGGTTAATTTCTTATTGCTCGCTGCGTTTGCAGAGTTCATTTTGAATCATGTTAGTTTGGCTGTCTATTCCCATTATCACTATCGGAAAATGCAGGCATCCCCCCCCCCCTTCCACTTTGTAAATGTCAGAATGCAATAGAGGTGTCTGACAACTCAGGCATGCAAATGTGCTTTTGATGTTTTTCTTTTTTGGGGGGACTGAGGCTAGGAGTGTTGTTTCTCTGCTGGTGTGAATCTGAGGCATTAAACGTATTTCCTTTATGCTTTTTCTCACTGGCTCCTGCCAAATAAATATAGCACAAGGTGACTTCTGACTCCCTTCTTCTTTCTTTCTGAAGACAGGGGAAACAAAGCCAGGCTTTTTGTGTTGGGGATTAGCACAGTGTAAGTTATGATGACAAGGTCCAAAGTCTGTCAGGGGCAACAATGCCAGTGTACAGACAGTGACTCAGATGCTTGTATTCCTGGAGATAAGGAACAGAACCGCTGAGCACACTGAGCACACACTGGTCACATGGAGCCTCAGATGGAGAGCTCCGATAAAGCTTAACCAGAAACAGCATCCGACTCTTCTCTGCTCTCTCTGTTCTCGCTTTAACTCTCCCCATCTTTCTCACCTCCACCACCCCGCCCATATCTGCCGGTTCCCACTTTCTTACACTTGTTCTTTGTCCCTTTTTCTTCATATCCTCTCCTCTCTCTGCATCTTTGTGGGCAGCAGAGCTTACAGCCCATCTGGCATTCGCTCGAAGGGCCTACTCTGAGCTGTGGGGGGAGATCAATAGTGACAAACACTGCACATGGCTCTTATATTAAAAGGATTACACAAGGCTGCAAACTGACAATCTACACAGCCTCTTGACATATCTTTGCTCCGTCAGTTGACATAAAGCAAAAACAAAAACAAAAACTACGTTTTTAACAGACTCTAAATATCTAGTCGGGAATGTTTGTTGTATTTTTGAAATTTCATTAAGTGTTTTTTTTTTTTCAGTCGACAGCCAGAACCTGGCAACTGACAACGTGTCTGTGATTGAGGGGGAAACGGCCACCATCAGCTGCCGTGTGAGGAACAACGACGACTCCGTCATCCAGCTGCTGAACCCGAACAGACAAACCATCTACTTCAGAGATCTTAGACGTAAGTGCTCTTGCCCGAGACACAAAGCTATACGAGATTTCTGTAGTTATAAAATTCACAGTCATGCCCCCTTTTACGGTAACTGAAAGAAATATTGTTTGCCACAACAAAGGGGATGGACTAAGTGGAAATCCAATTTTCCTCAATTCTGGCTGCCTACACAGGTTTGATTACTGCCTGAAACTAAGAATGTTTGTTTCTGAACCTTGAGAAAAAAGTTTTCGTTTTTCCTCATATAGTTTCCCTGATTTCTCAGTTTTCTGTCAGCTGTGAGGAATCTTCATTTCTTCTTTGTGTTAACTTTTAGAACTAACTGTAACAAGTGAGAGAAAAAGGAAACGAAAAGTATACAGTAGCTGCTTTGAGACCTTAACAAACATAACACATTGTCTCACTGTTCTGCACTTCTATCCTGTATTGGAGTTTACTAAAACATGATTAAAAGGCATGTATCATGATCTTTACAGCCTTCCTTTTCAACTGAGGCCAGTGTTGTGGCTCACAGTACTTTTAATTCCATATCTGAAGTCAAGAATATTTATAAAAGATCCAACAAAGCATGCAGCCAAATCTTAGTTACATAAACACCAAATTTGAGCATACATGCACAGCACAAAGGCCATCCAAGATGAAAATAGTGTTGGCTAACTCACCAGCTCCAATGAAAGTTCACGAGGCAAAGATTTATATGATGATTTATTTAGTGAAAATGAGGTAGTCAGGACAAAGGTGGCCCAAGAGAAGCAGTTTGATGATCTAACAGACCAACACCTTACCCAAAGATTAAAAAGAAAATCTGTAGGGAGTCTAATTCACCTGCAATTCATGACAGTGATGAATTTGTGCTGTCTTCTCCGGTTCTGACCAGCATTACTACTCCAATGCACACTCTTTTCTCCCAGCATCTAGGTCACCAGGGTGCTTCTTATTAGAGAGCCACCCAGTGCTGAAAACACATCTGCAGTTAATGGAAGCAGTCGAAAGTCTCAACTTTTTTCTCATAATCACTCTGTGCTTTATCTGTAAGGGTTTAACTGCACTAGAGTCATGTAACTGTCAAACTGTTGTTTTTTTCAGTCTGTCATGCTAGTCCAACTCTGTAAGTTTATCTACAGTTCGTTTCCTTTCAACACGCTGTTAGGCATACCACTTCATACTAAAGTGGTCACTGTATATTAGAAGTTTCCTTCCGTTACGGCAGTGTTGTCTAAAGTTGGTCCTCAAGGGCCACTGTCCTGTATGTTAGATCGTTCCCTTGTTCAACATCAGCAGACATTTTGTGGTGACAGCGGACACATAAGTAAAAACTGCAGAAACCCAATGTGTCTTCCTACCTAAGAAACGTTATGCTCATAAGCAACATTCGTGGTTGCCTTTGTTGTCTGGCTGCTGACTAAGTTTTCTCCTTGCCCTGCAAGTTTGGGTTGTTGTTCTGACAAAAAAAAACAACAATATTTTGGACAGAGTCTGTTTTCTTTCTCTACACATTAACTTTGATCTACAATTTCACCTACTATTCCTGTGTAGGCAGATCTTTAGGGAAAGAAAGAGTGCTCACTCTATCCTCTTCTGTGTTACCAAAAAGTAGGCACACATTCATTTGAATTATTCCTAATAGTATAACTGTTTTGTCAGTCATACAAAACATTTTATGTTTACATTTGGAAATCACACTGTACTGTTACATACTCTACATTATTGTCTATATACCGCTCCAACGGCTATTCTGTGATTGGAAATTATGTTTTAAGTTACCTGCTTTAAATATTAGTGGGAAGGTTAATTGTGAGTTATTTACATTTCATATTTGCCAAATTTTTTAGGCTTTAAAAAATATAATTTTTTTAAACATGAAAACATAAATATTATTGATCACTGATTAAATCGGGCAATTAATATGAAACATCCAAAAAATGACCATCAACTAAAACAAATACTTGTACTGCCATGTTAGAAATGTCACAGCCTAATTTAATTTTGAATATGTAATATACTTTAATTACATTAACAGCAATTACACAGGAAATGTCACTCATTAGCACAGACAATTTATTGCACAATGTGATACAGTAATTTATATTGTCTAACCCTTAAATTAAAATTTACTACCTACAATTACATATAGCCAAGCTGTTTTGTCTCCTGATATATTAGGTGCCATACAGAAAATGAGTCATCTGATGTTATTTTCCAAATTGAGCCAATACAAAATGTCAGTATTTTAAACACCTATGTTTGATAACATAAGCAATTAACTGCTGTAAAAGAATGCATATACCACTCTTCACAATTACTGGCACCTCTTCTGAAATTACGAACAAAAGCCTTGAAACAATTTGCTGGTATGAAGACAAGATAAACTTGGGCACTCATCCAGCCTTGTTTGTTACAGTTCCAGTTGCTTTGAAACATTCGTTTTTAAATTTCTTTGACTTTAGATATGGACAAGTTCAAATTAATGTTTTTTTGTTCCTTCATCCTGACTTATAAAGAACAACAAGGCTATATCTAAACCCCAGGGAAACAGGACGACAGATTATTAAACAAAAGTTGTTAGGTACATTTAAAGTACATTGATTATTAGGATTTGTTATGTTGCTTGTTAGTCTTGTCATGTGGAGTAATGGGTTAAAAATGTGTTATGCAGGTCAAATGTGAAGAAATAAGAAACATTTTATGAACATCTTTCAAGATTGTGTGTCACTTTAGATGCAATTTAAGTTTGAATAGTGCATGTGTATTGGGATCAGTGGTGTGGAATGTGGTTTTCAGCTTTTTCAGGATCTGGTGACCTTGTTTTATTGACTTTTTTTTCGTTTTTTTTTTTTTCCATTTTAACCGTTTTATGAAGGCCATAAAAAGGGTCATGTTAAAGTTTTTTTTCCCCAAATGTTTCAATCTGAAATTGTACCATTGCAGGAATACATGATTTTTTTGGAAGTCTATAAATACGTTTTTACCAGGGGTGCAAATAAAATGTGGAGGGTGATGAGAACACTGAATCGTCAAAGCCTTTACCAAAACAATCCTTAAAAAATTAAAAATAAAAAACAGTGCAAGATCCGGCTTAAAAAAGTTTTGCTTATAAATCTAAAATGGGTTATTTCCCATAACCCATTTAAACTGTATTCCTTGTGCTCCTTTAATTACGTTCTGTTTCTGCTTTACACAAGAGAAGCATTACTGTAAAACCATCAGTGCATCCTAGTATCAAAGGAATTGTTCTGGTTTTATTACAGTAAAGGTGTCAGACATGACTACAAGATCAGCGGTGGCTTTGATTTGGATTTCGTGTGCAAACATGATTCCATCTGTCCTCGACTCTCTGGCTCTTTTACACGTCATTAAGCTTAGAATGGTGCAAGATTAATAAGAGATAATTCACAGTGCTTATGTAATGGGAATTATTTTGTGTCCTTGTCATTTTTTACGATAAAACCTTAGATTATGGATATTGAGCATTATGATTATGCATAAGCATATGGGCTACTTCTACTTTAAAGATTTTTTTTGCATTGTTTCACTTGTTTTTGTCTTGGATTTGAGCCAGGATTCAAGGTGAATGAGAGCCACCCTTCATATCAATCTATATTGCATCCCAGCTGTTATTTCACAGGTCCAGGTAGCCAGACGTGCGTTCCATTCTCTCACTTGCAAAAAGCGCCGGGGGAGTCTGAGCACACATTTTCATCATATTTGTGCAAAATACCCATAGCTGCCTCAAAAATGTGGCAGAGGAGAGAGTGTTATGAAAGTGTAGATCGGGCTGTGCTCCCATTTACTCAGAGGCCTAAGATTAAAAGAAACAATAATCAGAAGGCTCATCGTACTGCTAATCAATGATGAGTCTGTACAGTTAAAGAAGTCTTGCCAGGAGGTTAGGACAACCTTTCCCTCTTTGTTCTATATTGAGCTGCACCATGGGAGCCTGCAAACATGTCATTTTCTCTGCCAAAGTCAATACAGCTCCTTTGTCAATAACAAAAAACAAACTGTGTTGTTTATCCACTATTGGATGTGAATATATGTCAGACTTTGTGACGGGTGGATTAAGTGTTATTGGGTTTCTGCTGCGTATTTGTACTTCTCGTAATGGGGTCTGGTAAGCCCCCTCAACAACGCTATTCAAGGTCCACGCTCCTAAAGGACCTTGAGTTCTGCCCAGACCCCCCTTAGCCTGTGGTATTGTCACCTGTCATCAGGGCCACCCTGACACAGTGGCAGATCTTTGTACACAAGGAGGCAAACAGCAGTGACATAGAGACACACCAGAAGCTGCAAGAACAGCAGCAACAAGCCAAGTAGTGACATCAGAATAAGACACAAACAACACCAGGATAATTTACAGTTGCAGAGGAGGGCTTTTAAGCAAATTTCTGCTGAAGCAAACAAAGATAAATTATGTCACAGGTTGGAGCTAAGCAAGTCTTGTTAGGATGACACATTTATTTCTCCAGGTATATGCAAAATGACATGTAATTTGGCAGTGTTGTCATCTGAACTGAGAAAAATGAGCCTTTATCAGTGAAGGTGGACCTTTTCGGATCGTGATGCAATAGAAGACGATTATTTATTCCCTGTATTTCCCTTCAGGAGGTTTCTGCATTTGTGTTACAAAGGCTTAATATTTTAAATGGGGCCTCCCAAACAAACCTGACTTTCAGCATCAAACCTTTGCAGGTTTAAAGCCTCAGAATACAACCTCACATTTAAAAACAGTTATGACTATTATTTTTGTAATAACCTGAATATGTATCAGCTGAAACAGTCTATGGAAACGTTTTGAACTATTGTAGAAAACCGATGACACAGAAAGGAAATTTTCTGCTTTCTGTGTTTTATCTAGATTGTTGTATGAACAAATAAATGTTTGCTGCCAGGCTTGCCATATCAGTGCTTAATTTGAACCTAAAGACATTCTGCATTTCTAACCACACATTTACTGTGTAACAGAGGCTGGTATTAAAGATGACATGAAATTAGTGAATGTATTTGTAGCATTTCCTGACTGTACACTGTGACTTCTGTTTTGAACTGGAGACAGCATAATTTGTTAAACCGCAGCAATTTTATTTATCTTGTTTCCAAAGAGAGAATTACCTTTAATCTTTTAAAGAAGCTTTGATTAATTCTTTTGGATTTCTGAAGTTACTTTAAGCTATTTCTTCAGACTTGGTCCACTTTATGAGACTATGTACTTTAAGTTCTTCCAATGACATGGCCAAAGGTGTTTAAATAAGTAAGCACTTTAACATAAAAACAGAGAAAACATGAAGACATTTTGATGCTTTTAAACTATTCCTTTCTACTTTGCATCCAAAACTTCTTCATGCTTTCTGAAAGCATTTTAAAGTTTGTTCTCTTTGGGAACTTTTTTAGTCGTTTTGTTTCCAGTCCTTGTATTTGACCATGACAGTGCACTGTACAGTGTGTATGTGAAGTTCAAAAGACTGTCTACAGCAGATGACTACCATCTGAAAGTCATGTTTTTAGGAAAATCTGGTACCTACTTGAGACATGTCCTGAGAGATGCATTATCCTTTAGCTGATCATCTTTTTATGATGTTTTCATCTAATAACTATTTAGGAATCACCCTGCTGGTGTTGAAACACTATTTTCTCTCTGCCAAATTGGGTAATTGTTAGATTGAGCACATGGAATAAAAAAAATAATCTGCCTTTGTGACAGGGTGCTGCTAACAAAGAGACTCCACATTTTATTTATAGCCCTGGCTCTATGTTTAGCATTGCATGCTCCAAGGTGAATTTACACCCTCGCCATTTTCCCACATCGTGATGCTGCCACCTCCATGCTTTATTGTAGGAGTGTTGTGCCAGGGTAATGTGCAGTGTAAATTTGTCCCCCTACAGATAGCATTTTGCATGTAGGCCTGAAAGTTCAACTTGCTCATTGTGTCCATCAGATGGCTTGTATCTGACCCAAACACCTAACCCTAACTCTAATTTCCTGTGGCTTTTTTAAACAATGCTACTCTTTTTGCAGCTCTGAAATAAAATACAGCTTTGTGGAGTGCACAACTGATAGTTTAACTGTTGACAGACTTTCTTTAACCTGAGCTGTGGTTTTTGCAACTTCTCTGAAGTTACAGTGGGCCTCTTGGCTGCTTCTCAGATTAATGCTGTCATGCCAGGCCCTGTAAACAGCAATTGTCAAACCACTATTGAAAAAGAGCAACTTGAACAAGCACCTACTGCAGAATTGCAAGCATATCTCAAACCTCCCCTTCATCAGTAAGATTATTGAAAAAGCTGTGTTTCAGCAGTTAAACAACTTCCTAACAATGACCAGCCGCTTCGATGTCTTCCATTCAGGCTTCTGTCCTCACCACAGTACAAAGACTGCTCTTGTCAAGGTGTTCAATGACATCCGTATAAATGTAGACTGTGGAAGAACCACAGCGCTGGTATTATTGGATCTTAGTGCAGCATTCAACACTGAGGATCACTGCATTTTATTAGAGCGCCTGGAAAACTGGGTTGGCCTGTCTGATACTGCACTCGATTGGTTTAAATCGTATTTGAAGGACAGGTACTTTTTTGTGTCAGTAGGTAACTTAACATCAGAGACCACAAAAATTACATGTGGCGTTCCTCAAGGGTCCATCTTAGGGCCCCTCCTATTCAATATCAACATGCTCCCCCTAACTCAGATCATAATAAACAAGAACATAAGTTATCATAACTATGCAGACGACATACAGCTATACATTATGATGTCACCAGGTGACTATGGACCCATTCAAGCACTTGGTTAATGCTTAGAAGAAATCAATGGATGGACGTGCCAACATTTTTTTCAGCATAATGAAAACAAAACTGAAGTAATAATCTTTGGACCAAAGGAACAGCATTTAAAAGTTAGCACACAGCTTAAGTTAATCAGCAAGACACCACCAAGAAGGCTCGAAACCTAGGGGTAGTGATGGACTCAGACCTGAACCTTCAGAGGCACATAAAGACAGTAAAAAGGTCGGCCTTCTATCACCTAAAGAACATCTCCAGGGTTGAAGGACTATGGTCTCAGCAGGACCTTGAAAAACTAATTCATGCGTTCATCTTTAGTAGAATTGATTACTGCAACGCTGTCTTTACAGGTCTGCCAAAAAAGTCGATCAGACAGCTACAGTTGATCCAGAATGCTGCTAGCCACGTCCTCAATAAAACTAAGATAGTGGAGCACATCCACCCAGTTCCAAATTCCTTACACTGGCTCCCTGTATCTCAAAGAATATACTTTAAAATACTGTTTTTAGTCTATAAATCACTGAATGGCTTAGCACCAAAATACATTACAGACTTGTTATCAGTGGATCAACCACCAGACCTCTCAGGTCTTCCGGCTCAAATCTACTCTGCGTACCCAGAACCAGAACCAAACATGGAAAAGCAGCTTTTAGTTCTTATGTTCCACTACTCTGGAATAGACTCACATAAAACTGTAAAAGTGCTGAAACCCTAAGTTGCTTTAAATCAAGATTAAAAACGTATTTTTTTAGAGTGGCCGTTGACTGTGCTATCAAAACATTGTTCGTTAAGTTTTCAGTCCAACATTCCTTTCATTTTCTTATCGATCATTTTATCATTATTTTTATTTTATTTATTTTGATTATCATCTTTTTAATTATTAATTTTTATTCTCTTTAATTATTTAATTACCTTTCTGTTCTTTTCCTATTATGTTCATTTTTCTTTTTTTTTCATGTACAGTACTTGAATTGCTACTGAAATGTGCTATATAAATAAACTTGCCTTGCCTTGCCTTCCTGGCCTCTGAGTTTAAGTAGACAGCCAAGTCTTGGTAGTTTTGTAGTTGTGTCATATTCTTTTCATTTTCAGAAGATGGATAAAACAGTGTTCCATGAGATGTTAAAAGCTTAGGATGTTGTTTTAAACCTTACCCTGCTTGTGTTTCTTGGTTTTCATGATGCGGGTTGTTCACTAATGTTCCATGTTAAATCTGTGAGACCTTCACAGAACAGCTGAATGTATACTGAAAATTTGCACATAGCTATAATTTAATAAATAATCATTTGGCTTCTGAAAACATTTAGTTGCACTGGATTTAATTTAAGAGTATCAAACAAAAGGGTAATGAATACAAATCCATGCCACAATTTAAATAATTAACTTCTTATAAGGCCCTGTATGTGTGCCAGGACTTGATCAACAGAGTGTTTTATGATAAAATTTTACTATTTAACTTATTTTTAAATAACCCTCCTTGAACCGCCACCCTAACGTGGTGGAGGGGTTTGAGTGTTCAAATGATCCTAGAGGCTATGTTGTCTGGGGCTTAAATGCCCCTGGTAGGGTCTCCCATGGCAAACAGGCTCTAGGTGATGGGTCAGACAAAGAGCGGTTCAAGAATCCTTCATGAGGACAAATATATCGAGGCACGTGACGTCGCCCGGTATGGCGGAGCCGGGTCCCACCCTGGAGCCAGGCCTGGGGTCGGGAACTCATCGGAGAGCGCCTGGTGGCCGGGTTGCCCCTGGGGCCCGGGGGCCGGGCCAAGCCCGAACGAGAGACGCAAGGCCATCCCCCAGTGGGCCCCCCCCTGCAGGGGGAACCGTGAGGGACGGTTGCAAAGAGGATTGGGTGGCGGACGAAGGTGGAGGGCCTCAGCGGCCGATCCCCGGATGCTTAGGCTGGCTCTAGGGACGTGGAATGTTACCCCCGCTGGGGGGGAAAGGGGCCTGAGCTTGTGCGGGAGGTCGAGAGATATGGACTAGAAAATGGGTTCGCCTCCCGCACAGCGTGGGCTCTGGAAACCCATCTCCTTTTAGAGGGGCTGGACTTTTCTTACTCTGGAGTGGCCCAAGGGGGAGGCGGCGGGCTGGAGTGGGTTTGCTTGTTGCCCCCCGGCTCAGCCGTCTCGTGTTGGGGTTTACCCCGGTGGATGAGAGGGTCGCATCCCTGCGCCTTCGGGTCGGGGATAGGTCTCTGACTGTCGTTTCGGCCTACCCAGCCTTCTTGGTGTCCCTGTCGGGGGTGCTGGATAGTGCCCAGCACCCCCGGTCCACTCGGACATAGAGTCCGAGTGGACCATGTTCTCCGCATCTATTGTAGATGCTGCTGCCCGTAGCTGCGGCCGTAAAGTCTGCGGTGCCTGTCGCAGCGGCAATCCCAGAACTCGGTGGTGGACACCGGCAGTAAGGGATGCTGTCAAGCTGAAGAAGGAGTCCTATCAGCTGTGGTTGGCTTGTGGGACTCCTGAGGCGGCTGACGGGTACCGTGAGGCCAAGCGTGCTGCGGCCCGGGCTGTGGCAGAGGCAAAAACCCGGGCCTGGGAGGAGTTCGGTGAGGCCATGGAGAAGGACTAACGGTCGGCCTCGAAGCGATTCTGGCAAACTGTCCGGCGCCTCAGGAGGGGGAAGCAGTGCTTTGCCAACACTGTTTATAGTGGGGGTGGGAGGCTGCTGACCTCGACTGGGGAAATTATCGGGCGGTGGAAGGAGTATTTCGAGGATCTCCTCAATCCTGCCATCACGCATTCCCTGTGGAAAACAGAGGCTGGGGACTCGGGGTTGCACTCTTTCATCACCCAGGCTGAAGATCACCGAGGGTTAAAAAGCTCCGCGGTGGCAAGGCTTCGAGGGGGTGGATGAGATCCGCCCTGAGTACCTCAAATCTTCTGGAGTTGGGGGCTGTCATGGTGACACGCCTCTTCAACATTGCATGGCGGTCGGGGACAGTGCCTCTGGACTGGCAGACCGGGTTGTGTGGTCCCTCTTCATAAGAAGGGGGACCGGAGGGTGTGTTCCCACTACAGGGGATCACACTCCTCAGCACCTCCTGGTAAGGCCTATGCCAGGGTATTGGAGAGGAGAGTCCGGCCGATAATCGAACCTCGGCTTCAGGAGGAGCAGTGTGGTTCGTCTCCGGCCGTGGAACACCCCAAACACCAATGGACCAGCTCTATACCTCCACAGGGTTACTCGAGCAGTTCAGTGTGTTGTGGAACTTGTAGAAGGCATTCGACTGTGTCCCTGTGATGCCTTTGTGGGGGGTGCTCCAGGAGTATTGAATTGGGGGCCCTTATTAGGGGCCATCTGGTCCCTTGTACGAGTGGAGCAGGAGTTTGGGTCCGCATTGCGGCACTAAGCGGGACCTGTTCCCGGTGCATGTTGGACTCCGGCAGGGCTGCCCTTTGTCACCGGTCCTGTTTCATAACTTTTATGGACAGGATTTCTAGATGCAGCCAAGGGCCGGAGGGGGTCTGGTTTGGGGACCAGTGGATTTCGTCTCTTCTTTTTGCAGATGATGTGGTCCTGCTGCCCCTCTAGCCAAGACCTACAGCATGCGCTGGGCGGTTCTGAGCCGAGTGTGAAGCGGCTTGGATGAAGATCAGCTCCTCCAATTCAGAGGCCATGGTACTCAACCGGAAAGGGTGATTGTCCTCTTCAGGTGGAGGGAAGTTCTGCCTCAAGTGGAGGAGTTCAAGTATCTCGGGTTCGTTCACGAGTGAGGAAGGAATGGAGCGGGAGATCGACAGACGGATCGGTGCGGCTGCCGCAGTAATGGGGGCGCTGTGCCGGTCCGTTGTGGTGAAGAGAGAGCTGAGCCGAAAAGCGAAGCTCTCGATTTACCGGTCGGTCTACGTTCCTACCCTCACCTATGGCCATGAACTTTGGGTCATGACCGAAAGAACGAGAATATCAAGTCTTTTCCATTTTTATAGAGATTAGGTAATTACTTTAATGTTTTTATAAATTTATTTAAAATTATCCCAAAATATGTAATAAATAATATTTAAGGAACAAGGTAATGTACAATTCCAGTCCGAAGACCGATAATACAAGATATACCTTTAAAAAATTTTAAAAAACAAGGACTGATTGCACAGTTTAAAATGTATTGTGGCTTTATTATAATTCCCACAGGGTCCAAATTACATGTAGGTACATACAGCTCAGTTCTTCATGTTTCATTAAATGTCCCTTAATAAGTTGGAGAGAAACCACATATTTTCTGTACCAGTCAAGAAGGTAATGAGAACATTCTTATTAGATATTTAATCACTGTTCTCATCATGAATGGTAGAGTTCATTTAAATTGTTTGTTTTCTTGGTACTGACAAAGCTTTCAATGTTGGTTTACAAATTTCCAAAACCGTTGAAGAGGCTAGCTGATTTTGGCTGTTTTGTCCATTCTTTCTCATGTGTGTTTATGATCATCATTCTGCTGAAACACTTCATTGTGTCTGACTTTCAACCAGCTCACTGTTTGATGTGAACCACAAGAATTTGAGGTAGATTTGAGGTCCATGTTCATTTTCCACCCACTTTGTCCAATGCACCACTTGCCCTGGGAGTGAAACAGACCCACAGCATGATGCTACCACCTCTCTGCTTTGCAATTGGCACAGTGTTTTAAGGTTTGAAAGCCTCACCTTAACTCACCTAACATATATATTGTCGTTGTGGCCAAAAAGCTCAATTTTGTCTTGTATATATGGGTATACATAGGTTTTAAATTTCAGTGCCAGTTAATGGTCAGTCTTGAGCATTGGTGGTTCTTTAGCTGCTCTTTTACATCCTAAAAAACGTTTTATCACTTGGATCACATGGTTAAACCTCTGACACTATTGGGGGCTCTAGCAGGACATGCAGTCATATTCAATTAATTAGAATATTATTGAAAAGTTAATTTATTTCAGTAACTTCAGTGTACTAAGTGAAACACATTACTTGAATTACTTACCCACAGACTGTTGTGTTAAAGCCTTCATTTCTGTTAATTCTGATGATTTTCCACTTACAGCTAATGAAAACAATATTTAAGATTAGAATATTACATCAGACGAATAAAAAAAATCTATAGAAAAATGTTTGGCTAATGAAATGTTCAGTGCTTTCAAATGGTTCTTTCTAACAAGTGAGCATCATCAAAATGCATATTCTATATAATTAAAAATGACTGTATATTCCAAACACACATTCAAACTGGTTTTGGAATGGATAAAGCAGACTAACCTAAAACCAGGGACCTCAACTCAACTTGCCAGGAAACCAGCCAACCTAAATGAACTCATCCAATTCTGCCAGAAAAGTGGTCAAATCTCCAGTAAGAATTATCTCATGAACCTAGCAATATTTACTAAAGTGTATGGTTTCTCTGTAATGTCCAAAGGTACCTTTCTTCAAATAATCAGGGTTTCTCACTTAATCTTGAAAGGTCTGAAACAATCTTAAATTAGCTTTTACCATCTTCCAGCTCTGGATATGTATGAATATGAAAAAATGTTACATTTTCCAGCCCTTTTATTCATTCTTCCACACTTAGAAAGACAAACACTACACAAGGCCTACCACAATTTGATTGTGGTTTGTCACATTGTGGTTGAATCTAACCATCTGTCTTTTGTTTTTTTAGAATTGACTGAATATGTGCTCATTTAAATATTAAAAAGGACATTATAATACTTATTTGGGCTCTAGACAACTCCAGATTCAAATTTAACTGGACATGTGGTTCTTCAACAAGGTCTGGTTAAAATACTTAGCAGGACACTAGAATATATTTTATAAAGCAAAAAAACAATACAGTTATCAAAGGTCAGAAACTGCTTTAAAGAATTTGTAATTATATATATAATTAAATATATATATTTAAGCACTTTCAAGGGTAATTGATGGATTCATTTTGGGGAAAAAAAGAAAACACAACACAAAACTTTGCACCCAGTTTTTTTTTATTTGATTTTTTTGGTATGGTTGAAGTTGTATAATCCCTCCAATGTGGAAAAAAGGTTTAAATAAATATTTTTTGATAATTTTTGTCCTCTTATCTAAGCAATCAGCCTGTAATATGACATTGAGTAATAATTTGCATTCATCATTTCACACATGAAGTGTTTTCTTCTGAAACAGATGCCTTGCCTCTCAAGGGTTATCATTGTTTTCCCTTTATGGAGAGACTTCCAAGAGCCCTAAGATAATATTGGGGGGATAAGGTTTGATATTGATGCCACCATGAGACCTCAAGTAATGATCATAATGTAAAGTGTTAAGCCTGAGGGGAATAATAAACTCCCTGCACTTCAAATGGGGGCTGTGGAGAGTTTGTTAGCTCAACAGATGCAGAGAGGACTTTATAAAGAAGGCAGGTCAAGGCATCAAACGGCCTCCCCAATCAAATAAGCCGAGGCTGTTTATGTAAAACAGTGCTCAGGGATGAGCGCTGACCCAAATGAAAAGCAGTGAGTTAAAAAGTCAGAGCAAGACAGATAACCCAGTTTGACAACGTTAAAAGAAACCCAGTCAATCCGGGTAGGCGTTAGCGCAGAGATTCCTGACTACTTTTGATTTAGAGTTTCGGGCATCGGAGCATCTTTCTCTCTGTGATTTAGTTCATTATGTATGTTTGAATGCCTCTCTCCTTTCAGAGGAATATGTGGGCTTGATGCAGCCATCCATGACCAGCCTCGGCCCGTTTTAAGAGTTTCCTAGCTTGTTAGGACCCTTCATGAACACTCTTCACACTTTCCTTTCTTTGCGAGTGCTCTGTGGACTGTAAAGGTACTTTATAAATCAACTCGTAGGGATCGTTTTGAAACTCACTTTTCTTTTACTCAATTAAGGAGAAAGCTCGCATAAAGGGCAGCGCTTGCCCTCCTCTCTCCCCTCTTTCCCTCCTCCTGTCTAATTTCCTGCTAGAGTCTCCTTCGTCATCCTCCGCCCCCTCTCTTCTCCACTTTTCCTTTTTTCCTCTCACCCCGCGCGTCTCATGCTTTTGGCCCTGCACTCTGTATCCCCACAGCTCTCAAGGACAGCCGGTTCCAGCTGGTGAATTTCTCTGACAACGAACTCCGGGTGTCTCTGTCCAATGTGTCGCTCTCCGACGAGGGACGCTATGTGTGCCAGCTCTACACAGATCCTCCTCAGGAAGCCTACGCAGACATCACTGTCCTGGGTAAGGTGTGAGGACACACGTGTGAAGAAAAACACACACTCTCATTGTAAGCCGCTCCATTGTGAGTGGTGAATATGAAATAATAGTTATCTCTGATCTTGTTATCTTAAGCAACTGAAACAAAATGTCATCCAATTAGGCTCTCACGGTGCTCAACAGCATAACGAAAAGGAGCAGATGCTGAAACTGATGGCTCAGACCGTGTTGGTTTGGCAGCTGTGTTGACTCTGTGAATCCTGGTGAATGTTGACTTGGCTGCTCCAAACGATTTCCCATTGAGAGTCAGCTGTGCCACACTTTGATGCTTTGGAGAGAAATTACTTTAGTTAAGCTTTATTATACATGCAGACATCCTGGGGGATTGAAAGGAATTAAAAGCACTTTAAAGTAATTACTCCAGTTGTACGATTGAAACCTAGCTGCAGTTTTTTTCTGAATCAAGGGTTGCATTGAAGAGTTCTTGAAATAAGTCCCCCCAGTGACGTTTTGCTTTCAAGTATCTGAAGTTCATGAAGTTATCTGTGATGACTAAGACAGGGCGGGATAGAGAAATAGGCCTGATTTTGTGTTTACATCAGCGTTAACATGGGCTGCAGTCTCATAGGTTTGTTTGAATCTGCTTTAAAATCCTTTGAATATGCAAAACATTATCCTTAATAAGTGAAGTTTCATGATTAATACTGAATATCCTTTATTTTATTAATGTATCATTACTTCTATTGGATTCAACACAGAGAATGTTTAGAGATGAAAGGTTTATGTTTTACCATTACCTGGTTTTCAGTCTACCAGATGGGTTGTAGTGTTAATATTAGATATTGTCCTGTTGAAATAGGTTTTAAAACAGGGTTTTACATACAAAATGTGTTCTTTTTTGCACAACCTAATGTGTAAATGTCACATTCTTAGTTTGTGATCACACCTGTACTTACTCCTTTTTTACTGAAGCCACACTCTTCTAGCTCAGTACATGAGCTCTGACCTGATCAGAGTTACGTATGCAAAAGCAAGTTGGCTGATCCTGTGAGTCCTGACTCCACTGAGGGTCAAGAAACGCCAGATGGAGCATCTTGAGATGACATACAGCCAGGGAAAAAATTAGGATATCCAAATAAATTGTCTAATTAGACAAGCAACAAATTTAAGTAACAGCAAGTGAAATAAGTATTGAACGTGTTGACATTTTCTTATTTTAAACATTTCTAATGACACTATTAACCTAAAATTCACATCAGAGCTTGGCAAGAACCTACACAATCCACATACTAATATTTAATAAGTATATCGAAAAGTTAATTTATTTTAGTAGCTAAAATAAATAAAATTTTATGACTTCTGATGTTTTTCCCCTTACAGCTAAAGAAAGCGCGACATTTAAGATTAGAATGCTACATCAGACCAATAAATAAAACATTTTTAATACAGAAATGTGGACTTGATGAAAAATTTGTTTAACACTGCTTAAAGTTTATTTTTACTAATGTACTTCTAATCTGACAGACAGCTTAATAGGATTTTTTGCATGAGTTTATGCAAAGAAATCACAGCTAGTTTCTTCACGTATGAAGTTATTCTTTGTGTCATTCTAAAATATTTTAACCAATAAGTGCTAAACACACTCATAGGAATATAATTTGTGGAAAAGCCTTTTTTGGTGATGGCAACTAGTAACATGCATTGCTCAGATCTTAACCCATTCCTTCACATAAACCTCCAAATCTTGAAGAGTTTGGGTTTTGATCTTTAGTTTTTTACACATACTTTCAAATGGATTCAATCAAGTGAATGACTGGGCCATTCTAGCAGTTTTAGATGTATTCTCTGTAGCCAATTAAACGTTTCCTTGGCTGTGTTTGAGACTATTGTCTTGCTTGAAAATCCACGCTAGTTTCCTGTTCAAATTATCAAGAACATCCTGATACATTTCTTTATTCACCCCTCCTTGCATTATATAAAGTTTGCCTGTACCGTATGAGAGCCCACGCCATGTTATGTGCAAAGACATCCAAAGAGTTCAACTTTGGCCCCTTCTGATCAGACTATAACCTCCTAGTATGGTACTTGCTAGTCCAAGTCTTCTGCAGCAAAACTTAAACAAACAAAATGGGGGAATGGCACTGGTAGTGTAGGGGGATAAGCGCGCGACCCGTATACAGAGGCTTTAGTCCTCGATGTGGCCGTCCCGGGTTCGAGTCCCAGACCCAGCGACATTTGCCGCATGTCTTCCCCTCTCTCTCTACCCCCATTTCCTATCTTGCTACTGACAAAAAATACTGGGAAAAATAAAGGCCACTAGTGTTGCAAAAAAAAAGAAATCTCCAAAATGCTTTTACTTCAGCAGTGTTGTCTTGTGCTGTGAGTAGACATTGACTATTGCAGTTGAGTGCACTACTTATTTTTGTCAATAAGTACCTGCTATTTCCAGGTTTAACTTAAGCACTCTACAAGTACTCATTGGCTTTTGGATAACTGTTGGATAATCTTTTTTGCTCCACCTGGCTGTGGCTGGTTTATGTTGAAATTATGTGCCTTCCACTTCAGGATTATAACTCCACAGGTTTTCACTTAAACATACAGAAGTTTAGAAATTTAGCTCTAACCATTGTCATTAACATGTTCTGTAGCAATAAGACTTTTTTGAGAAAGCTTCTTTGTTTTGACCAGTTGTACCACTCTGAAAATATTTTGGTAATAATAGATCTTTTCAATGGTCATTGGTTAATATTAAACCAGCTGATACTGATTTGCACATATTTGCAGGAATGCTCTCTAAAAACCGAAAGCTTTCAGCTGGTTTCTTGGCTTGTTATGTCTTTTTGCACATCCTTTTTATTCCAAGTTATTCCACGTTTTTTACCCATAACTTCACTTGTGGACTACGTTGCTTTGATTTATTAGTACATGTGGATTACTTTGTTTTTTGTTTTTTTTACGTTTTTGCTGATATAATCTTGTCCGTGGCCCAATTAGAAATATTTATACAGAGAAAAACATTGACATGTTCAATACTTACTTCACCCACTGTAGCGTAGAATTATTCCAGTGGACAAAGCCATTTTCTCACAATTGTTTTCTTAACAAAGTTTTTATACATTTTTGTTTGCAAGCATCCCAGTGTTTAATTTACCATACTGTTACAATACATTACAAAAAAAAAATGATGGTTAAAAATGTGTTCTCTAAGTTTGCCATCAACACACATGTCTGGCCTCTAGTGAAAGTCTAATGGTTAAAAATGATCTTGCCATGGCATTTGAAATATTTTTTCTAAAAAAGAAACTATTCACTTACAGTGAAAAAAAAAAAGTCTAATTCCAGAAACTGTTCTAAGCATTTCCTGATTAATGTACCAATTAAACTTGTTTGCATTAATTACAGCAGATGTTATTCTCCATTTTTTTACAGAAGGAAATTTTGTAATTCTGGACAGGCTCAGTGACCCGTATCCGCAGGGTAACATCGCCTTTACCCTCTTGCTTCACCACCAAACATAACTGTTGACAGCGTGAACTGCAGGAAATACTTTTTTTTAAAAACTTTAGTTTCAGAAATATTTAACAATATGATACAGCCTGGATTAGTGCTTGTGTCAGGAGGGTTAAGCTCCTGATTTTTTTTTTTATTAAACTACAGCTCTCTCTGCTATTACAAAAGCATTCAAATGAAATGTTATAGAGACTCAGTTTCACAAGAAGAAGCTCAAGAAAAAAATGTTGTCTTACCTCACTTATCCTCAGTTTCCATGTGAGTGAACAAACACAGGTCCTCACCCACCTACTCTAATACAGTCAGAGTTTTTTTGAATATTTTTTACAATATTGCTTTCACTGTAGATGTGGAGAAGTTAAGCTGATTGGGTCATTTTCTTGTGCACGTGTATTTTCTTGTACCATGTTCATTAGATTTTTTTTTTTTTTTTTTTTTATTTTGAAGCATGACATATACATATAATATGACACAAATCATATTAATACCCCAGGAAAACAGGAGGTCATATAACACTTTCTGGACACTTTGATCAACCTTAAAAAAAAACATGTAATAGGTCTACAATACAAAAAAAAAGCTTATGTGGTTTTATTTTGAAGGAATTGTTAGAGGTACCAATAAATGTGATATTTCTGTGGTTATTTTTTCATTGTCTAAGCATGCTTGTCCAACAGATGAATTTACGGTGGATGTCTTAAACATCATTATTAGGGGTGCCAGTACTTGATGAGGCCACTTTATTCAGCGTTCCTACACAGTCTAGAAAAACCTGAAAAGTATGGAATTTGATTGAATTATTATTCATCCCTGGATATTTATGAAAAATATTTGTCATCCCATCATCTAAAAGTTGGATCCATCCATCCATCCATTTGTCGTATTTCTCCATTTGCCAGTTTTTATCCATTTTTCAAAAATTCATCCATCCATCGATATTTTATTTAGTCATCTATCCATGTATCTGAGGTATTTGCAGGTTCCATATCTAAAGTCTGACCACTGAAATGCAGTATTTGCTTATAATTCCTTGTGAACTTTTAAATTTATACTTCAACACTTTGGAAATAGAACCCTGTATAATAGTGGAACTTAAATGTTGTATGAAGCATTGATTCCAAATTAAAATATCTTAGGCTTCCATAACTTCTAGACGGTATCAGTTGAGAAATGCAAAAGGAAAAATAGAACTACTTGTGAAAATAATAGCAGTGTGCTTGCAAGTCTTATCATTGTAAAAACACAGGCTTCTGACTGCGGCAACATAATTCATACAATTACTGACACATAAGTATTTGTGCTTTTATTATTACCTGTAAAGAATGTGTGTATAAGCACTGGCTTGCTAATGTCTGTCTGAGTGTTTCTTTGCTGTGGGTCAGTCCCGCCAGGCAGCCCAATCATTGAGAGCCAGGAGGATGTGGTCAGCGAGGGGAATGAGACGGAGCTCACCTGCATATCCATGGGCAGCAAGCCAGCCGCTTCCATCAGATGGATGAAGGGGGAGGACGAACTGACAGGTTGGTAGAATAATAGCCTCCCTCAGTCAGCTTCACATGCTCTCGGCCTGTCTGTTCCCCTACAGGTCGGTCTCTCTGGAGACTCCTCCTTTGTGAACAAAAAAGGGGTTCTTCCATAAACATGTTGTGTACTGATTATGTTGACTGGCATATGTACACGAGAAGATAATCCTGCCTGTCATATACAGTTGGAGGCACATAGTGTTCAAGTTCCTCCTGCTTGCTGATGCTTTGCATTCATTACTTTAGGTCTCTCTTAAATTTAGATTTGCCTTAAAGTAACTTCTACACTGTAATTTAATTTCAGAGATCAATGTTTGGATTTAAAATTGCTTAACTATTTACTGGACAATTTAGTTACTGCTCGACTTCTGATGGAATATGTTTTAAAGAGTATTCAACTCTAAGTCCTGACTATTTGCTTTCAACCAGCCGCTTGTGGTAAACAAGGTTTATTTGCACATTTTATCTTCATTTCAGTGCCTTCCATTGCCTGCAGAAAGAGGTATATAATCCGAGAGTGGTAAAAATTCTTATTACCTTTCAGTTATGATTAGGTGTTATCAAATATTCATTATGCACTTATTGTACAGCAACAGCGAGGTTCATTTCAGTTACATTGCATTGACACGGAGTGAACGTCTTTGAGCTTGTTGTCAAATTATATATGTATTAGAATGGAGAGGATACATTTGGCTTGTTGAGAGATGAAATATTTAGACAAGAGCAAATCTGAAGTTAAATGCCATCTGTGCCTCCAGTGTTCCCTACAGGAGTCAAAGTCAATTTCTGTTTATGAGTTGTAGTGTTGTGTTGGGGAGGAAGAGACAACAGGATGGCTAGATGAGAGAAATGCCACTGACATGCTGAGCAGGGCTAATCCACAGTGGCAGTGGATACATAAAGCCAGACAGAAAGTCACGTCCTCTTGTGCCCTAGGAAACACAAATTACTTGTTATTATGGACGTTCTAAACAATTCATTAGTCCCTGCGCCTACTCAGATTCCAAAGCACACATCATACTGACTTTATAGGGCCTGGCTGACTGTAGCTGTGTGCAAACAAGGTGGTTTTAATCCTACAAAGTATATAATATCCAGATTTAACTCAAATAAGTTTTTTTGTCTGTACAGGTGCATCCTAATTAATTGAAATATAATCAAAATTGAATTTTATTTCAGTAATTCAGTTCAAAAATTAAAGCTCATAATATACAGTAATTACACACATATGTGAAGCATATATTTCTGTATGGACTGGTCTGAGAAACCTGACTGCCTACAGAAGCCCCACCACCCTTCCTGAACAAAGTCCTCGCCTGGCTAACCGTCTGAATGGCTTCTACTGCAGACATGACAAGAAGCCATTCACACCTCAAACCAACTACTCCACATCCCATTCAGGAACAGGTTCGACCAGCAAAGCATCCAACCCCCTACCTTCAGATCCTCTGCCTGCACTAAAGATCTCTGAGGAAGATGTAAACAGGCTCTTTCAGCGCATGAAAACAAAGAAAGCTGGAGGACCTGATAACGTCTCCCCATCATGCCTGAAAGCCTGTGCAAATCAACTCGCTCCAATCTTCACCCGGATCTTCAACAAGTCACTGGAGAAGTGTGAGGTCCCCTCCTGCTTCAAACGATCCACCATCATCCCAGTGCCCCAAAAAACCCCCCCCATCCTAGGATTAAATGACTACAGGCCTGTAGCCCTGACATCTGTGGTCATGAAATCCTTTGAGCGGCTGGTGTTGAAGCACCTGAAAAGACATCCAAAAGCCCTCTACTGGACGCCCTGCAGTTTGCGTACCGAGCAAACAGGTCGGCAGATGATGCTGTTAAACTTAGGTCTACACTTCATCCTGCAACACCTCGACCACCCAGGGACCTACGCCAGGATCCTGTTTGTAGACTTCAGCTCGGCCTTCAAACACCATCATACCAGACATCCTCCACCAGAAGCTCACTCAGCTCCAACGTCCCAGCCTCCACCTGTCAGTGGATCAACAGCTTCCTGACGGACCGACAGCAGCAGGTGAGGACTGGGGAGCTTTTTCTCCCGAACCAGATCAATAAGTACTGGTGCCCCCCAGGGGTGTGTTCTATTCCCACTCCTCTTCTCCCTGTACACAAATGACTGCACCTCAGCAGATCGTCGTGAAACTCCTGAAGTTTGCAGATGACACCACTGTCATTGGACTGATCCAGGACGGTGATGAGTCTGCATACAGACAGGAGGTGGATCGGCTGGTACACTGGTGTAGTCAGAACTGCCTGGAAACAAACCACTCAAGACTGTGGAGATGGTGGTGGACTTTCGGAAAACACCACCTCATACACCCCCTCACCATCCTCAACAACCCGTGTCGGCTGTGGATCACTTCAGGTTCTTAGGAACCACCATCTCTGAGGACCTGAGATGGTCTTCACACATAGACACTGTTCGGAAGAAGGCCCAGCAGAGACTGTACTTCCGGAGGCAACTTAAGAAGTACAACCTTCCACAGGAGCTGCTGGTCATCTTTTACACTGCCATCATTCAGTCTGTCCTGTCTTCATCCATCCCGTGTGGTTCGGTTCATCCACAAAACAGGACAGGTCCAGACTGCAACGAATAATCAGGACTGCAGAGAGGAATCATCAGGGCTGACCTTCCTCCTTCCAGGACTTATACAGGTCTAGGGTCAGGAAAGAGCTGCTAAAATCTCTGCAGACCCACACACCCTGCACATAAAACTGTTCAGAGTTCTGCCTCAGGCCGACGCTACAGAGCGCTTTTCAAAAACCAGCCGCCACAGAGACAGTTTCTTCCCCAGGCTGTTTCTCTGTTGAAAATTCAATAAAAATACAAAACAACAGCATACAGATGTTGCAAATGCACCTTTTTATTTATATATGTGTATATTGTACATTGTAAATATGTATATTCTGTAGTGCAAAAACAAAAACCAAAGAGCAAAGTGTACCGGAGTCAAATTCCTTGTTTGTATGTACAAACTTGGCAATAAAGCTGATTCTGATTCTGATTCTGATTCTGTTCAGTTTGATGGCTATGGCCTACAACTGAAAAAAAAAACCTAAACACCAATTTAAAGTTCAAAAACCTTAAGTTATAGCCATATTATGGCCTACACAACCATTAGGAATACTGAAACTTGACACTTGTCCAGCAGACTCCCCACACAAGCTGTGTAAGTTTCTAAAGCAGCTAGCTGTTCAGAGTAATGTATCTAGGGATAAATGTGGAAAGTTAAGTGGAAGGAAAAAGTGGGAGTAATTTTGCTTCACTTAAATCCCACAGAGAATCTATGGAGCATTGTCAAGAACAAGATGAGAGACACCAGACCCCACTATGAAGATGATTTCAAGGTCGCTGAAAGTTAATTTCCGATTTTCATTAGCTGTAATCATCAAAATATAAACAAATACTTGTGTCACTGTGTGTGTGAAAATTTGTAATATATAAGTTTAGGATGCACCAGAATATCAGCACTACTGTATGTCTATAATATCACCTATTATGATAGAATTATAAAATATGAAAAAGGACTCAGCTGGGGTCATATTTTATTTTATTATGTAACTTTTGTTTTTCATTTTTTGAAACATTTTGAAATGAATAATGAACAATAATGTCTGGCACTGATTGAATGTCATTGCTAATTTCTCAATAATCAAGCCAGACTTTAAATCAAACCACTTGCAGCGCAGCAGAAGCAGCATCCTCTGCTCAACACTATAATTATTAGGAATGTTTTTAACTTTCAACAAAATAAGTGGAAAGAAAAATGGAGGGCAATTCAGGTATGCAACCATACCATTGGCATAATGAAAAGTATGCCCTTTACGGTATACTTAGTACATGGTCGGGGCTCCTTTTGCAAAGATTGCATCCTCTTACATCTATGGCCGGATATAGGAGTACATGGACCCCTGGTCTAAAGCCAGTTTTGGTGCCCTACCCACACAAGTGTCTTTAAGATATGCAAGTTACAGTAGATCAGCCATTAGGTGAGAGGGAGGGTACATCGTGGATAGGTCACATGTTTTCTGATAGAATGTTTGTTTTTGTCCTTTTCTAAGTTCATTATTAATTCAACAATCTTGCTAAATTAGAAAATTGTAATTAATATGCCATGCTGATGTGTCAATGTAACATAGCCATTGAATACACCAAAAACATAGCACGACACATGCAACTACTCTTTGCAATACAATCAGCTAACAACACATTTCCCTCCATTTTCAAACACTAAAGAAACATTTTCACAAAAAGACGAGGTATAGCGTATGTGTGTGTGTCTCGTTTAATGAGATACAAACGGTCAGAAGTGTTAATAGATAGTTCAAACCTGCTACTTTCATTTTGTTTTATATGCACATGCAGCCATATTTAATATTAAGCTTTTCCAGTTGGAATTGAGATTTCAGGGAGCGTTTTGATGTATTTCCAACAGAGAACTCGAAAAATCCGAACTGAGAGTACGAAGAAAACACAGCATAAGGCTTTCTGTTGTAGCAACTGCCTTGTTTGGGATTTAGGTTGGGTGACATCATTCTTGTATATTGATTACTTACCCAGAAATCCATCAGATCAATAGATTGATATGTGCTTCATATACTGTGTGCAAAAAATTCATGCAAAACCTAAGAGCCAAGGGATAATGCTGCAGTTAACCAGCCTCGAGCGCTTCAATAAGGCATGGCATGAAAGCGACCATCACCGTACTCAATGCTGTGGTTATCCCCACTACTTGTGCAACGTTTTCTACATTTTCAAAGTGTTTCTACTCAACTTTCCATACTGTAAATATATTTTTAAACAGGGTTCATTGAAACTTTTGTGATACAAATCACAAAGCAGTTGTAACAATATTAAAGACGTAATAAAATAAACACAAAAATTAAACAGGATATGAAACTCAGATTTGAGTTTTGATTAGCTAGCCATAATCAATTAAAAAACACTTCAAATATATCACTTTGGGATTAAGGAATCTATAGAAGTTTCACTTTTTGAATAGAATTACTAAAATATATTAACTTTTCTATGATATTCTGATTTATTGAGATGCCCCTGTTCTGTCTGCAGGAGCCAAAAGCATGAAGTGAAAAAGACTTAGCAAAACCAGTGGCTCTGCAGGATAAGGATAAACCATTTATCAGTTGCCACTATTGTTAAACATAGGAAAAAATTTATCCATTAGACAGCAGTGTTTATTTTATGTGTCCTTGTGATGGATGGTAACGGTATTCAGGAGACTTTGTAAAAAGAAATTACATAAAGTAAAAAAAGACAATCTCAGATACAGCTGTAAAAGGGTTTTGACCATCTCAGTAGTTAGTATTCAGTAAAAATCCTCAATGTACAAAAAAAAAAACCTTGATTAAAAACTTTCCAACTATTTTCTAATTCAAAGAGTTTGAGTATGGTTTTGTATTTTACCTTGTGGAGTCAAAATTTAGAACAAATATTCCAAACCTGAGGTAAATCGTTTTTCCGCTGTTTTGAGGGTCCCCAGGTCTTAAATGAGCTTGCTGACATTTAAACTTACTGAGCAAGACCTCTATGGGATCCAGTCAAAAGCTAATTCGAGCACATACAGTTTAATGCTAATCTGAGAATATCCTGCAGCCTTCTTGAGTTAATTACGCAGGGTTTTTTGTATCTTGCCTTACACGGCATTTAATCAACATGACTTTTACATTTTAACATGGAGAAATTAAGTGCATTTTGTGGAATGTAAAGTAATTTCATTCTTATGAAGCATCTGTGTTGTTTATGATGTAACTTAGTTACACACAGTACTCACAAAAAGTTAGGGTGATTCACCTTTCGGGGGAAATTTTAGGATGAACTTAAAATGCTCTACAACCCTTACAGATTAACTTAATGTGGCCTCCTCTAAAACTTTGAATGCACATTTTCAACTGTTCAATTTGTCAGTACTTCTTGCACAACTTGCTGTTCTCTAACAAGGAGCTTGACAGCAAAATTCATGAAATGATCCATGAATTGACCAATAAAGTTAAACCATAATTGGTATTTAAACAGTCTCCCTCATAATGCTGTTCACATTTTGACATCATGAAACCAAGATGACACCTAACAATAGATCAACAGGACCTCACTATTGCGAGGCTTCACACAGGAATTTCTCAGACGGAGGTGAGCTTAGAGTGTCACAGAGTGTCATAAGCAGATACAGAGAGATACAGACAAACTGGGAGAGTATTAGAAAGGCTTGTCACACTGATGACCACTTCATTGAGAACAGTGCCCTGCGATTCCAAATGATTAATGCCACTCAACTCCAGGCACATTTAAGCGAGGTGAGAGGCACCCAAGTGTCATGTCAGAGAATTCAACACCGTTTACATCAGCATGGTCTGCATGATAGCTGACCTGGTAGCTGAAGGTTACCTGACCACACCACCCAACACAGGCATCATTGTTTTGCATAGACCAGGGAGCAATTACTCTGGATGAGGGACCAATGGACCCTCAGTGCTGTTCTTTGACTAAAGTAAAGTAAATTAACAGTGAACAGAAATAATGGCTGCCTATGATTTTGGGGACATCAAGGAGAGGGCTATGCATCAGCTACTGTTGTCACCAGACATGCCTTTGCTGGTGGTGTTATTGTGGGCAGGTGTGTCTAGTCAATAGCGAACTGCCCTACACTTTGTGAATGGTACAGTGACAAGCTCAAAGTACCTGAATAATATCATTAATCCAGTCATTTTGCCCCTGCATGAACAACACAGTCCTAATTTCATCTTTATGGTAGACAATACTCCAGCTCATCAATGTTGTATCATTAGGAAACGGCTGCTGGAGACTTGGGTATCTCAAATGGAGAGGTCTGCACATTCTCCAGACCTGAATCCTATAGAAAACCTATGGGATCAGCTGAGTTGCCATCTAGAGGCTCATATCTCTACCCCAGTAGCTTAATGACCTGAGGACCACCCTCAAGGGATGCCATGCCTCAGGAGACATTAAGTTGACATGTGAACAACATGAGACATCGTTGTCAAGCTGTATTGGTGCCCGAGGGCACATGACACATCATTGAGACTTTGACATTTTTTGTTGTATACCCACCACTGATGTTGGCTTTTGTTTTTTAACAAATTGTTTGAGATGAGGAAATCACCATTGCATGCTTCTACCTAAATGTTCTACTTTCATGAAATAACAGCAATGTAGCGTGTACTTTTTACATTTTCCATACAGTTCTGTGGTGGGTGACAGGTGCAAAGGTGCAGCAAATGGCTAAACGTGCAGCAAACATATAAATGATGCAAACTCCGAAACACACAAACACAAAAAACAAATGCAACAGAAAAACGTTGCAAAAGAAAAATGCTGCAATCACAGAAAATAGAGAAAATAGGGTTAGCAACCAAAAACAAATGCAACGGAAAAAGGCTGCAAATAGTTAAAACAACAGCAAGTTAAGAATAGCTGCAAACGTCCTCCACAAAGCAGAAGTGACAGACAATTAAGAGAAGTCAGCCACCAAGTCATTTCGGACAAGACTCCTAGGGAAGACATTAACAGGATGCCTAGGAGAAACTTCAAGGTAAGAAAGAAAAGGTATATTCATGTCTTTTTTAAACAAGTGGTTATAATATTTTACAATATTATAGATCAGCAGCATATTTACATCAGTACTATTAGTGGTTTGTTTTTTGTGTGTTTTGGAGTTCGCATCATTCATGTGTTTGTTGTGCACTTATCTGTTTGCAGCTCCTTTCGCAGTTTCCTGTTTATTTGCATCAGTCGGCCACCGTAAATTTCGCCTGAATTATTGTGAATTATCCATTATTGTTTGTGAACAGTGTATACTGAGTGTATTGGGATGATGTCTCATCCATTGATTTGTTCATGTGTCTAGTTGTTGTTATTGAGTCAGTTTAATATTTAGGTGCTATGTAGAGAAATTCAGTAGCAGTTGTACAAAAATTGAAATCAGATATTTACATACACTACATAAACAGACAAAACTTTTTTATTTATTTACTGACAGTAAATTAGACCAAAATGTTTCTATTTGTAGGATTACTAAAAATCTTTGCCATTTGCTAAATGCCATACACTGCTCAAAAAATAAAGGGAAAACTCAAATAATATCCTAGATCTGAATGAATGAAATATTCTCATTGACTACTTTGTTTTGTACAAAGTTGAATGTGCTGACAACAAAATCACACCAAAATCAAATTTATTAAACAATGGCGCGCTGGATTTGGAATCACACACAAAATTAAAGTGGAAAAACACATTACAGACTGATCCAACTTGATGTAATGTCCTTAAAACAAGTCAAAATGAGGCTCACTATTGTGTGTGGCCTCCACGTGCCTGTATGACCTCCCTACTCCCCTGGGCATGCTCATGATGAGACGGCGGATGGTCTCCTGATGGATCTCCTCCCAGCCCTGGACTAAAGCATCCGCCAACTCCTGGACAGTCTGTGGTGCAATGTGACGTTGGTGGATGGAGCGAGACATGATATCCCAGATGTGCTCAATCAGATTCAGGTCTGGGGAACGGGCGGGCCAGTCCATAGCTTCAATGTCTTCATCTTGCAGGAACTGCTGACACACTCCAGCCACATGAGGTCAAGCATTGTTCTGCATTAGGAGGAACCCAGGGCCAACCGCACCAGCACATGGTCTCACAAGGGGTCTGAGGATCTCATCTCGGTACCTAATGGCAGTCAGGCTACCTCTGGCGAGCACATGGCCCTCCAAAGAAATGCTACCCCACACCATTACTGACCCACTGAAGGATGTTGCAGGCAGCAGATCGCGCTCCACGGTGTCTCCAGACTCTGTCACGTCTGTCACATGTGCTCAGTGTGAACCTGCTTTCATCTGTGAAGAGCACAGGGCACCGGTGGCGAATTTGCCAATCCTGGTGTTCTCTGGCAAATGCCAAGCGTCCTGCACGGTGTTGGGCTGTGAGCACAACCCCCATTTGTGGACGTCGGGCCCTCATACCATCCTCATGGAGTCGGTTTCTAACCGTTTGTGCAGACACATGCACATTTGTGGCCTGCTGGAGGTCATTTTGCAGGGCTCTGGTAGTGCTCCTCCTGTTCCTCCTTGCACAAAGGCGGAGGTGGTGGTCCTGCTGCTGGGTTGTTGCCCTCCTACGGCCTCCTCCTCGTCTCCTGGTGTAGTGGCCTGTCTCCTGGTAGCGCCTCCAGGCTCTGGACACTATACTGGCAGACACAGCAAACCTTCTTGCATTGATGTGCCATCCTGGATGAGCTACACTACCTGAGCCACTTGTGTGGGTTGTAGAGTCCGTCCCATGCTACCAGGAGTGTGAAAGCACCACCAACATTAAAAGTGACCGAAACATCAGCCAGAAAGCATAGGTACTGAGAAGTGGTCTGTGGTCCCCACCTGCAGAACCACTCCTTTATTGAGTTTGTCTTGCTAATCGCCAAAGATTTCCCCCTGTTGTCTATTCCATTTGCACAACAGCATGTGAAATTGATTGTCAATCAGTGTTGCTTCCTAAGTGGACAGTTTGATTTCACAGAAGTTTAATTTACTTGGAGTTGTATTGTGTTGTTGAAGTAAAGTCAGCGCAGCCTCGACGGGTGCTTTCAGGTGCTTTATTTGTCTCTTTTTGATCACCTTGAGCATCGTGGTCACCTTAGACACCGTGAAAACTAAATCATTTATACAAACATTAAAATACAAGAACATGTGTTTAACATACAAATGAAATAAATAAAACATACATCGCTGCTTTCACCGGCGAAATACAATGCATAAATCTTGTTTCTTTGACAGCAAACATTTAACCCTGCTTGCAGTTGGTCCCAGCCATTCCTTGTCAAACTAATTACGGTGAGCTTAATAAAGCCCACCCTTCCTGAGTATGGCACCCCATGAGGTACAACCAAAGAAAAAAAAAAAAGAAAACCCATACATTTATAAAACCACATGCAGCAAAATCAAACAGACAAACATCCACAAATAATCCACAACATTTAAAATCATTTAAAATGATAATTTACTATCCATTACATATACATATGTATATTGTCAAGTCAAGTCAAGTTTATTTATATAGCGCTTTTCAGCAACAAGGCACTCAAGGTGCTGTACATAAGGAAAAACATTACAATGATACAGAAAATCAACAGAGGTAATTAAAAAAATAAAGAGAATAGAATGATGGATAAGAAAATGAAAGGAAAATTGGACAGAAAACTAATTATGTTTAGATAACACATTCAAAGGCCACTCTAAACAAATAAGTTTTTAATCTTGATCTAAAGCAACTTAGGGTTTCGGAGCTTTTACAGTTTTCTGGGAGTTTATTCAAGATTAGTGGAGCATAAGAACTAAAAGCTGCTTCTTAATGTTTGGTTCTGGTTCTGGGTATGCTGAGTAGATTTGAGTCAGAAGACCTGAGAGGTCTGGGTGGTTGATATGCTGACAACAAGTCTGTAATGTATTTTGGTGCTAAGCCATTCTGTGATTTCTAGACTAACAGAAGTATTTTAAAGTCTGTTCTCTGAGCTACAGGGAGCCAGTGTAGGGACTTTAGAACTGGGGTGATATGCTCCACTTTCTTAGTTCTAGTGAGGACGCGGGCAGCAGTGTTTTGGATCAACTGCAGCTGTCTGATCGACTTTTTAAGCAGACCTGTGAAGACACTGTTGCAGTAATCAATTCTACTAAAGATGAACTCATGAATTACTGGTCCTGCTGAGACATTAGTCCTTGAATCCTGGAGATGTTCTTTAGGTGATAGAAGGCCAACTTTGTTATTATCTTTATGTGCCTCTGAAGGTTCAGGTCTGAGTCCATCACTACCCCCAGGTTTCGAGCCTAACTGGTGGTTTCTAGCTGTATTAACTGAAGCTGTGTGCTAAATTTTAAACGCTCTTCCTTTGGTCCAAAGATTATTACTTCAGTTTTGTTTTGATTCAGCTGAAGAAAATTTTGGAACATCTATGCATTGATTTCTTCTAAGCCTTTACCCAGCGCTTGAATGGGTTCATAGTCACCTGGTGACATCGTAACGTATAGCTGCGTGTCGTCTGCATAATTATGATAACTTATGTTGTTGTTTATTAAAGTCTGAGTTAGGGGGAGCATGTAGATATTAAATAAGAGAGGTCCTAAGATGGATCCTTGAGGAACGCCACATGTAATTTTTGTGGTCTCTGATGTAAAGTTACCTACTGACACAAAAAAGTACCTGTCCTTCAAATACGATTTAAACCAATCGAGTGCAGTACCAGACAGGCCAACCCAGTTTTCCAGGCGCTCTAATAAAATGCAGTGATCCTCAGTGTTGAATGCTGCACTAAGATCCAATAATACCAGTGCTGTGGTTCTTCCACAGTCTACATTTATACGGATGTCATTGAACACCTTGACAAGAGCAGTCTCTGTACTGTGGTGAGGACAGAAGCCTGAATGGAAGACATCGAAGCGGCTGGTCATTGTTAGGAAGTTGTTTAACTGCTGAAACACAGCTTTTTCAATAATCTTGCTGATGAAGGGGAGGTTTGATATAGGCCTGTAGTTCTGTAGTAGCAGCTTGTCCAAGTTTTTTCAATAGAGGTTTGATAATTGCTGTTTTCAGGGCCTGGGGGAAAACACCTGACAAAAGGGACGTTTTTATTATTTGTGTTAAATCAGATGTTTTTACGGGCAAAGCTTTCTTAAGGAAAGCTGTGGGTAAAACATTGAGACAGCAGGAAGTAGAGCTTAGTTGGTTTACGATTTCTTCTAAGTTTTTGTAGTTTATTTGGTGAAATTGGGAATTTTTTTCAAAATCTGTTCTAGTTGGAGACAACTTTGGTACTGGAGTTGATGTGGATGTGCTGACTGTCCCTCTGATCTTTTGTTTTTTTTCAGTGAAGAAGTTAGCAAATTTATTGCAGGCCCTGGTAGAGTGGAGTTCAGATACTACAGTTACAGCAGGGTTTGTTAGCCCGCGCCCCGTGCCAAATAATGCACGAGCATTTTTTTAGTTTTTGCTGATGATCTCAGAAAAAAAAGATTCGCTTGCAAATTTTTTCGTTGTAGGTTTATATCTTGTAGTCTCTCTTTATTGATAATATAGTGAACCTGGAGTCCAGTCTTTCCCCACCTGCGTTCAGTTTTTGCACCCCTTTTTTTTTCCCCTTTGACTGGTGGAGCACTTCTCCACGGAGACATTTTCTTCCCAGAAACGGCTTTCACTTTAATTGGAGCAATTTGAATCAATGATGTCCGAGATTTTAAAGAAAGTTATCTACCAGCTCATCTACAGTGTTACGGGAAAAAGTGGGGGGAAAGGAAATCTGGTTAAAAGTTTCAGCTGCACTGTCCTTAAAGATGCGTGCTTTTATAATGTCTCTTTTGGCAAAACTGAGCCATTGGGAGATGATGCTTTCAAAAAAAAAAAAAGTGGTTTAGATAAGGCAAATCAGTTACAGATACCTTGGAAATGTTTAGAAAACCCTTAGTGATGATCAAGTCCAAAATGTCCCTGTTTGTGCATTTGCTTTTTAACATGTTGAGTCAAACCAAAATTTTAAGAGTGTTGCATAGATCTATTGCACTTCTGTCTTCAGGATTGTCCATGTGAATGTTGAAGTCTCCCACAATAATTAAAAAAGTCATAATCAACACATATAAGAGAAAAGTCATTAAAATCACTGAAAAGTTTTTTTTTGGACTTTGGAGGCCTGTAAATATTCAAGAACATGGTTCGGCCCCCCTTTTGACCTGGAGAGCCAAATATTAAAAGAGTCAAATTTGCCCAGAAATACTTTTTCACTTTAGTAAATCTTTAAACAAAGTGGTCACCCCCCACCTTTTCTTTTGCTGTCTGCTCTCACAAAGAAAATTGCAGTTCAGAGGCGTCGACTATCAGAATTGGAGCTTCATTAAATTCATGTAACCCTGTTTCTGTTTAAAAACCCATAAATCCAAGATCGTGGTCAGTAATGAAGTAACTGATTAAAAATGACAGAGACAGAGATATAATGTTAAATAAAGCCAGTTTTTTGACTTAGTTGCTTTTATTAACTCTGTGTTGGTTGTACCTGACAGTTTATGGTTTTTTTTATTGTGTATTTCTGTCTCTTACCTTTTAGCTTTGTCTTTCTGTCACGTATAAGCACAGAGATTTTTCAACATCTCCTATTAGGGGCCGGAGTTTTTCCCGGGCATGCCCATTTCTGGTTACCACTGGGGCCTAGACTGTTCACAGAGAAAGGGCTTTAAAGGTCCTGATTAGGAGGAGATAGATTAGGAAGTGGGGGGCTCTGCGGCATTTGGAAGATGTTGGTTCAGTAGCGGGGCCCCCCGGGCCCGGGGGGTTTGAATGGAGAAGAATTCAGAGCCATTTGGGTCCCAATCTTAAGAGCTCCTTTCATGTTATCAGAATCCAGTAAAGCAAAAAGCAGGCTCAGTGGAGAGATGGGGGAGTTCTGTGCGGTCTGGGTCGGGGTCTGGGGTGAGCTGGGTATAACGGGGGGGTCCACTTCTCCTGTGGGTTTCAACGGGGAGACCTTTTGTGATGACCTCTCTTTCTCAGCCAAATGGCCAGTTGTTTCTGCTGGAGCTGTTAGAGGCAGCGTTATCATTGTTGTTGATACTCCATGTTCTCTGCTGAAGGTCGAAGCTGCTGGCGGATTATTTACTGAATAGAAAAGATTAGGTGTGAGACGTCTGGCTCCCGGCTTGTTCAAACGGAAACCATCTTGCTTGAAGAGTTGTCTTTTTTCCCAAAAAATATTAAAGTTGTCGATGAAGTTCACATATGTGGTAGCACAGGTTTTTTTCAACCACTTATTAATCATCAGAAGTCTCTGAAAAAAATCTCATCTCCACAGAAAATCGGTGCAAACGGTCCACTGAGAAACACCTTGATATTGAGACCTTCAACAATATTCAGAAGACAAGTGAAATCCTCCTTCAATCCTTCTGATTTTTCTTAGCCACGTCATCCATGGCTCCACAGTGTATAATAAGGTTTTCTAGAGACGGGCACTTTTCTGTGATTGCAAGAAATATTCTCTGAGATATCGGACACCACGTTACTGGTACCAATCATAAACTTCTGTGTTTTCTTGTTGGCAGAAGTTTTTAAAATCCCATCCCACTGCCTGGTTGCCCACTATTAGGGTTCTTGGTCCAGTGGGGCGCTTTTTCTTCTGGCAGCCTTAGGAGAAGACTGTTTACAATGAAAGGTTGTGTCTAAACCTTTTATTGTTCTCAGAAGATGGATCATTTTCCTGGTTTTTCATTCTGTAGTGGGGCAAAATCTGTTTTGGCAGGGGAATTCCATTATTGCCAGCTGTCTCACTCCTATCAGTTGTTGTGACAGCAGCTCGCTGTCGAAGTCTCCTTTTACAGGGGGAAACGGGGGCATTTCTCTGTAATTTGGCCAATTTCTAATTTTATTTTAAATTGCTCAGATCTTCCAGTGAGTCGTCCACCTTGATTTTTTGGGCATGCGCCTAAAACTGCCAGGGGGTCTGCCGGTAGGTTTATTCTCAGTGTTCTGATTGCCAGCTGAGTCGTTGAGCTGGCTGTCACTGTTTGGGATCATAGGCAGAGTTGAATCATCGCTGTACCCCATATTCACCTCCACATTCACTTCTAGTCGATGGATTTTCATTTCATCTCCAAACAGCCAATTTCTGTAAAAGTTTGTCGAAGTCCTCTGTGGTGAAGGGAGACATTTTGTGCTGATTAGCTGGTGTCAACTTGTCCTTCTTTCGAGTTCGATTATAAAAACACCAAAATCCTTTAGAAAAAAAAAATGTTAACAATAATTATCATTGGGAGTCGCTGGTAAGAAGTAGTTTTAGTCCAATATTTCCGTAATTTTGGCTAAGAGATAAAAAGTTAGGAGTAAAAGAATCAAGCAGGGAGCTTAGGAGAAAAGCGTCTGAGCAGGCAGAGAGGCGGAAGTAGCGTGTGTATATATATATATATTAAACCCACATTCATCTCTTTAAGCAATTTTATGCAACTGTAAACAGCATATGAATGGTGGTTTGAAGGAACATCTTTAGGCATCAGCCATGAGGTCGAGGCTTGGGTACTAATAGGTCTTCTAAATGATGGGTGCTCATAACTATACCACCAAATTAATTACAAAGTGGCTTGAGAATAACAAAATCAGTGTCTGGCAGTGCCCATCACAAACCGGAGTCAGGAGGAATGGGCCAAATTCCAGTAAAATATTGTGAGAAGCTTGTGGTAGGATACCCAAAAATGTTTGAATCAGGTCATATAATTTAAAAGGCAATTCTACCAAATACTAAGGAAGTTAAATAACCTAAATATGAAAAATGTGTTAAAAAAAATAATCTTGACCTAAAACACAAATGTTTGATCTGATTTAAAGCGCAAAAATGTTGTGTCTTTTTATATCGAGTGCAAAACAACAAGGTTCAACTGTATAGAGCACTTTTTGAAATAAGTTACTAAAGTTAATTAACTTTTCAAAAATATTTAAATTATTAAGATGCACCTGTACTATTCTGATTTTGTACAGCTTGTTTTTCTGTCCTAACCTTAAGCTCTTCTAAAGGTTTCTAACACAGACACTTTCACATTTAGAATTGTTGAAATCATTCATTTTCATACTGCACACACTTTTCATGCCATCCATTTTAATTTTGTTTTTGCACTGTTAGTTTGCTGTGTGCCGCTAGAAAGTAGTTACCTTTCTTGGTTAAAACGCCATCCATATGCCAAATCGTTGTGTCAAAATGTAAAATCACTTCTAACATTTAGAAAGTGTGCGTCCCAATATATTAAAAGTGCAGGTTTTTCCAAAATTATACAATTCCACCTAAAGGATTTTAAAATGTGCTTTTCCCCCTCTGTGGGCCATTTGTCACTGTGAGAGCCATTACTTTTCCGTTTACTTGGAAGGCCCCACAGCAGCAACTAACTTTACAACCTCGCTTTAAAACTTCTCATCAACTAATAGGGCTCTTATTCTCTCATTTCATTTCTGTGAGTGAGACAAGTTTAATTTTGTATTGTATTTATTTTCGGCAGCCTAACTGATGTTAGAGCTGCACTTGTCTGCGCATTTTGTAACAGCTTGATCGCAGACGACCCAGCAGCCAGAGGACTCGGGTTAGAGTCTGAGTGAAAGAAAATGTCACCCTGAGAAGAGGCCAGGCTTGATTGCTGTGGGATTGATCACTGCTTGATGCTCACAAGAGTGTTTGATTTGACATCTCTTCTGCAACTCTATAATCTCCTCTGCATTCAGATTTGAGTCCTTCTCTGACCTGATTCATGGTTGTTTCTTCTTGTCTGGGTTTGGGTTATACCATTAATATACCATTGTGCTTCAGAACCCTCTAAGGTTTTCCTCATTCTCTTCATTTTAAAGTAAATTTGTAATTATGATGGCCAAAAAACTATTAGATGAAGTTAGCATTTCAAAGTATATTACAATCCTTTGAAAAAATTACTTCACCTCCTTTTTACACAATACTCAATAGTTTGTAGAACTAGCTTTTGCTGCAGTAACACCAGCAAGTTTTTCTGGGGTCACTGTTGAGGTCCTTGTCCTCCTGGAAGATAGACTTCCACTCCATTCTCAATGATTTGCAGCCTCTGAGTTTTCTTCCAGGATTGCTCTGTATTTAGCTGGATCTGCCTTTCCATTAGCTTTGACTGGCTTTCCTGTACCTGGTAAAGACAAACATCCCCACAATGTAATGCTGCCACCACCATGTTTCACCATTGGGATTGAGTGTTGAAGCATTTTGCATGTAGGCTACAAATTTCTATTTTGGTTGCATCTGATCAGAAGACGCTTTTCCACATGTTTGCTGTGACCCCTATCTGTTTTGTGCCAAGCTGTAAACTGAACTTCTTAAGGATTTCTTTAAAGAATAGCTTTCTTCTTGCTACTTTTCTGTGAAACGCAGATTTGTGGAGTGCACAGTTATCACCGTATTTACTAGATAAACAATGACATCTAAAAGCAACTGGTTGCACAGGTTTTATTTAAACTTGTACTGAACTTTACGTTAGGTATGTGTTTTTGAATTTTATGACCAAAATAAACCGAACTGAAAAAGGGCTGAATGTATGGTCAACTTTTTAGCTTTTTATTTAAAAAAGAAAGATTCAAACAACCTCATAATTACTAACTACTTTATGTTGGTGTATCACATGCAATCATAATCAAAAAAAAAAAATGATTGTAACATGACTAAATGTGAAAAGGTTAAATGGGTGGGAATGTGTTCACAAGAAACTGCATGTTTTAAAATATCCAGATTACAAATGTGTTCTAACTCACTGTTATTAGCTGTTCTCAATGCAGGCTGACAAAGTAGTTTCTTAAGTAATGTTCAGATTTTGGCTGCTACAGTTAACAACCGGAACAATAAGACATAAAATAACATGAATATTTTATGGTTGCAATACAGTATGTGCTCTATGTTCTATAATTTCTTTGTTCATTTTGGACAAGAAGGAAGTGAATTACCCCCAGTTTTTGGAAATAAAAGAGATTTGTTTACTGTTATTACTTTGCCAAGTGTGCTTTTTAAACAGCATGTTCTCTCGCTGCAGTTGGCAGAGTCGTCAAATTTAATGCCCACGAGCGCAATGGCCACTCACTGATCCCAGTGCTTTAAATTTTATGTAGGCAGGTCTTACATGAGTGGGTGTATGTTACGCAGGGTTAATATCCATCAAGGGTCCACATATGTGTGTGTTGGCAATCATCAGCTGTGGAACAACGCATTTTTGCCCTCCGTAGGTCCAGGCCGGGCTCCCCTGTGACAAGGCTGAAATGGAAGTGTGCTGCAGGTCAACTTTGGGCTGTAATTATTTCCTCACTTCATTAAGTGCGAGTAAACCATCACACTCAGCACTGCGTCTAATGCGATGCCCCTCTGGCATTGTAATGCTCTCTAAATGAATGCCCCTCAGCCTCGGGCCTAGTGGGCAGCAGATTACTGCAGGGTTAGCCCCAACAATGCTCCAGCCTCAAGCTGCACAAGCATTCATTATTAGGCTTGATATGACCCAGCCGCTCCTCACTGCTCTCGTCAGAATCGAAGGCCTCGGGCTCGTCTGAATCCTCTGAAGTCTCGTTCGGGCACCACATCACCGAATCATAAATTAAATGTAAATGCCATCTTAAAGTACCTCACTTTGACAGGTAATATGCTCTTAAAAGCTATGACTATTTGCCCATTGCAGTCACTGCTGCAGCAGCAGCTGCTGCTAAGGGATTGGAGATTTGATTTAGAACTTTTCAGCCAGTAACTTTTATTTCCTCTTCTGCATGTGGTGGCTTTTCCAGGTGAAACAACAGTTGAAGAGACGTATGACAGGATGTTTACTGTCACTAGCCGGGTGAGGTTTTCTGTCACCAAGGAAGATGATGGAGTGCCAGTGGACTGCATTGTTGACCATCCAGCTGTAAAGGACCTCCTGACTCAAAGGCACTTGGAAGTGCTCTGTAAGTGACCCAGAAATGCATGTTTTTTTAAGGGCCAGAAACACACTCAGGATAAGAAACAGCCTTATGCAGGGCTCTAGAGGGCTGACTTTTGGAAGTGGAGAAAGCCCTTGGTTTTTCTGTGCTTCAAAGGTATAATTAAAAAGTTTTGGAAAACAGAAACTTTAGAATATAAAAGGTTTAACAACTACAGCAACAAAACCACCACAAATAGACCCAAGACATTTGTGCAAAAATATTTGAGAATTGGCTTGGGTGTTCAGATTGTTCATTTGTCATTGTGGAGACATTCTGTCATTTACTTAAACTTAAGGCTATTACAAATTAATTTACACGCACCATCAGCATAAAGGTCATTACCCTTGGGTTTTTATTGATGAATTTCAAAAGTTATTTTCCCAGGTTGTAATGAAAAGAGAACAGGCAACTTCAATCAACTTTTAAAACAACAAAACGTGGGTGCACAAGTTATCATTTATTGCAGATTTGTTTTAATTAACACATATTCAAATATATATATATATATATATATATATATATATATATATATATATATATATATATATATATATAATAACCTCACTCATATTTGATTAGATCCTCAGATAGTTACACCTGAACCACACACAATTTTTAGCCCTCACCACCTTCTTCCACCATTCTTAGCTCACAAATGGGTTGAGTCCTACCTCGCAGAAAAAAAATGTTGTGGCACCATCAATGTTTCAGGGTGCATTAACACCAGGAAAGTGCTTTGGTCCGCTTGTTTGGCCTGACCAAAAGTGGACTTTATTATTTTTTTTTTGTTTAGTGAGGGTCAAGAGCAGCTCATTCAACACAGAGTTTGCAACGTTTTATTTATAATTTTGGAACCCGGCTCAAGAATGCGTGCTGCCAAGTGGAAACGGTGTGCTCAGCACCGAGCTAAAACGTTCACTTCTGCGGTGAATTGTTAAGTCCAAAGAGACGGGGGTTTTGCATAGCTGGGTCGGATCGACCAGAAGCGAACCGCACCAGAGTTTGTTTGGAAGCGGCCCGGTTGTTTGGTCCACAATTGAGTTCTCTTCAGTGTACTCACACCTCCACCAAAGGTCCGTAGTAACGGGGAAACATTCTGGTCCATTTAAAGCGGACCCAAAGTGGGTGGTGTGATACACCCTCAGTCTCCACTTCTGCTACTCTACTCTGCTCTGGGGTGTACCACAGGGCTCCATACTTGGCACTGTTGTGCTTTCACTGGGTGCTGTTTTCCTATAGTTGCTGTTTGATAATGCCGCTTCAGGTCAGATAGGCTCCTTCATTAGCAGTTTTTAAATCTTGTTTGATAATCTAGCTTTACTTTTCTGCCCTAAACCGGATGTGTGACATCAGCTATTGCTTTTATACTTATCTGTGTATTGTGCTTTTTATATCTGCATTTATGTGTGTTTTGTGACTTTTCAGTCAGCCTCGGTGCTTGGATAATGAATTACTCGTACTCGTACTCATCGTCTTCCGCTTATCCGGAACCGGGTCGCGGGGGCAGCAGACTCAGCAGAGACACCCAGACGTCCCTCTCCCCAGACACCTCCTCCAGCTCCTCCGGGGGGAGCCCAAGGCGTTCCCAGGCCAGCCGAGAGACATAGTCCCTCCAGCGTGTCCTGGGCCGTCCCCTGGGCCTCCTCCCGGTGGGACGTGCCTGGAACACCTCCCGAGGAAGGCGTCCAGGAGGTGTCCGATATAGATGCCCGAGCCACCTCAACTGGATCCTCTCGATGTGGAGGAGCAGCGGCTCTACTCCGAGCCCCTCCCGAATGGCCGAGCTCCTCACCCTATCTCTAAGGGAGTGCCCGGCCACCCTACGGAGGAAGCTCATTTCAGCCGCTTGTATCCGGGATCTCGTTCTTTCGGTCATGACCCAAAGTTCATGGCCATAGGTGAGGGTAGGAACGTAGACCGACCGGTAAATCAAGAGCTTTGCTTTTCGGCTCAGCTCTCTCTTCACCACAACGGACCGACACAGCACCCCCATTACTGCAGCAGCCGCACTGATCCGTCTGTCAATCTCCCGCTCCATTCTTCCCTCACTTGTGAACAAGACCCCGAGATACTTAAACTCCTCCACTTGAGGCAGGAACTTCCCTCCAACCTGAAGAGGAAAATAATAAATTATTATGTTATAATTCTGGCTAGGTAATTTACTGTTTTTCATCATAGAATTCATAGAAATAAGTGGTTTGTTTTCTTTAAGGTTTTATGCATAGTCCACAATTTTGAGGATAGGGCTTTGGGAAGGACATTCCACAATCATAATATGTTTTTTCCAAAATCATGTGTGATGTGTTTGGGATCATTTTCACTGTGGAACATCTACATCTATCCAAGTTTCAACTGTCTGTGTCAAGCTGTTACCCTCAGATGAAAGAAATTGTTTAGGGAACCACAGGATTAGGAACTTGAGACCATTTACACTGAAGCAAGTTTTACATGGACTGAGTGTGGACTGGGGGCCAACCAAGAGATAAGCCCCCATTCAAAAATGGACACCTTCAAGCTCAAATGAAGTGAAGAGCAGATGCCCACGTGGACAAACCCAATGCTTTCTGGAGAAAGATTAGATAAAGATTCATCTATTTTGCCTCAAGACGAATTTTTGGGGGAGTCGAGCTGTGGCTTTCAATTCTAAGAACACTATACTCTTTGTCAAGCATGGTGGTGGTAGTATTATCCTATAGGGCTAGTTTGCTGCCATTGGTGCTGGTGTATTGTGCAAAGTGCATGACACTATGAATAAAGAGGACTTCCTTTTATCAACTTCATCGCAAACAAGATGCTAGACTGATGAAACTGAAAACAAGATGTCATTCCAACAGGACAATGATTCCAAACACACAAAACTGGTTTGGATTGGACAAAGAAGGCTAACATTGAGCTTCTAGAATAGCACTCCAAAATCCCTGACATAAACCTTGTTAAAAATTTGTGGACTATGTTTAAAAGCATCCTTACTAGAAAACTAAATATTTTAAGTTAACCCCACCAATTCTGCTAAGAAGAGTGGGCAAACATTTATTCAGAATTATGCCAGAAACATGTTGATGATTAATGTTACAAGGTAGTTAGTGTGGTTTCATGTATACATTTCCAAGGAACATCAATATAAATTTTAGTATATGTTAATAGTTGAGCATGTATGTATAACTGATGTGTGTATATCTGACCATGTCTGGACGACTTTGACTTTCATGCACATTTACAGTGTATTTAAACGTTTAACCAAAACTGCATATAATAATTATGATTTGCAATCATTTCTGTTTTCGACAAAACAATTAGATTTCCTTTCTATTTTTAGTCCAACTGAAACTGACACGATGTCCTGCAACTGTACATCCCATAAAATTTTGTAATATAGCAGAATTTGTCCAACTTTTGTCAGCCTGTGTACAGAAGTATTATCATTGAAAATAATCTGTTCAGGCTAAGCAGTCACCATCTGAATTATGGTTCTGGTAAATAATAGTAAACAGGAAATAATCTGAAGTCCTAATGCTCAGGTTGAGGGTGAGATGGTTCAGTCAGGTGTTCATGTAGTCTTACACTGTTACAGCTAAAGAAAAAAAAATACTGTGACCAAAACATAACACAGAACATATTTAATTTACAGTAATTGTAAATGGACTGAATTTATATGCAAATTATTTTAGTCCTATTGACCAGTCAAGGAAACTTCTGCTGGAGCCACATTCGCCCAATTGCACTCACAGAGGCACACACATTCATACACTGATACACAGGTCAGTAATCCACTTGGGGTTAAGTGCTTTGTTTGTGGGCACATCAAGATGAGAAAAGAGGAGGCTGGAATTGAACTAACAACTTTCAGATTACAAGACAACTACACTTCCTACTCATCCATAAGTTGCCCATAGAGAGAAAACACAATGAATTTTGTGTTAGAGTTTAAACCATAAAAAACTCAGCTTTTGAACACTACTAACCTGCCACATCCTGTTTTGTAGAAAGAAATAAAGCATACCTATCACTGTAGATACATAAGACATGAGAGATGATTAATAAAAACTACATAAAATTTAAAACAAATTAGGGCTAAACACCCGCCAACAACTCAATAATGAATCAGTAAATAAAGATTCTGAACTTTTGCCACACATGAACAAAATCAATTCAATCACATTAGACTCAAAATAATAGACTGGAACTAATTAAGCTCAATTCGTATAAATTATTGAGCTGTCATGGCCAAATTTGAGATAGCATTGAGCACTTGAAATAGGATGGTGGCACTCAAATATTACTGGGTCACCCCTCTAAATATTTGAATTCAGGTCTTCCAAAACCTTCTGTGGCCACATTTATGGAAAATTCAGCTCCGAGGCATGCAGACTCCCTCTACAATCATTTGTCAAAGAATGAGTCACTCAGTGAATTCCAGCATGGTACCATTGTGAGACACCTCCTGGGCAATAAATTCAGGAATCTTCTCGCTACCAAGTATTCCATAGTTCGTCAGCTGTTACTGCTACTTTACCAAAGTGGAAGCAATTGGGAATGACAGCGACAAAGTGGTAAACCAAAATCACACAGTTGGATCCGTGGCTGCTCAGGTAGATGGTGCTCAAAGGTCATCAACTTTCACCAGATTCCTGACTGACCACGCGGCAGCAGGTGAGACTGGGAATCATCTTCTCCCCAGGGGTGTGTTCTCTCCCCACTCCTCTTCTCTCTGTACACAAATGACTGCACCTCAGCGGACCCATCTGTGAAACTCCTGAAGTTTGCAGATGACACCACTCTTATTGGTCTGCAGCTTAACAGGGTTAGGGTTAGGGTTAAAGACAGTGGAGATGACCGTGGACCTCCGGACAACACCGCCAACATTGCCTTCCCTCACCATTCTCAACAACACTGTGTCTACTGTGGATCACTTCCGGTTCCTAGGGAACCACCCTTTCTCAAAGTCCTCACACATGGACAATGTATGGAAGAAGGCCCAGCAGACACTGTACTTCCTACTGCAACTCAAGATGTATAGCCTTCCACAGGAGCTGGTGGTCATCTTGTAAACTGCCATTATTTAGTCTGTTTTGTGCTCATCCGTCACTGTGTGGTTTTGCTCATCTACAAAGTAAGACAAGTCTAAACTGGTACAAACAATTAGATCTACAGAGAGAATCATCATGGCTGACATTCCCTCCATCCAGGACTTCTCTGTAGACATCTCTGTAGACCCCACACTTCCTGGACACAAATTGTTTATACTTTTACCTTCGGGTTGGCGCTACAGAGCACCAAGTGCAAAAATCAGCTACCACAGAAACTACTTCTGTTCCGTAGAGAGACAGGCTGTCTCTCTGTTGAACTCAATAAACACCTCACAGCCAGAGAGGTCAGCTACTCTGCTGGAAAAAAATAAGCACACATGCACTATCACGACCTGCCTATCTTTATATACAAACACACACACACTTTTACATACTGTTCCTTGTCCTTTTTTATCTATTTTTACAGGTCTTGTCACTGTGGTTGTTGTTTGGACTGATATTAAAATAGCATGTGAGCGATGGAAACCAGAGTCAAATTTGTGCTCACAAACCTGGCCAATAAAGTTGATTCTGATTTTGCAGTCAGTGGCTACAGACCTCCAAACTTCGTCTGCCCTTCAGAGAAGCGAAGAACAATGCGTAGAGAGCTTCATTGAAGGCTTTTCCATGAAGCATCCAGGAGCATTCAAAACATAGATGAGCAAGTTTGCAGTGGAAAAAGCTGATTGTCCTGCCCTTAACCTCATATAACACCTTTGGGATTAAGTAGAGCAGAGGCCTTCTTGTCCCACATCAGTGTCTGACCTCACAAATGTGTTGGAAGATTGGTAACACAAATCCCATAAAAACATTCCGAAACCCTGTGGACAGTATTTCCTGAGGAGTTAAATTTGTCAATTTGTCAGGGTTATACTATAAGGATAAGGCTGTAATTTGTAGTTAACAAATAACAAATATATAAAGAAAATAAAAACAAAAAACAGTATAAACATTATAATATGAATTGTGGTTTATCATCATAACTTTAATCTTTGATGATATTTTCAAACCCCCAAACCTAAAATTTTAATTGGGATTATTACTTCTACTGTTACTTTTGAGAGGCATTAAATAAATATTTGGAAGCATGATAACTGTGTGCTGTTCAGTAATCCAGTTTCACTACTTAATGTAATTGATGTACTAAGGTAGCTTTATGATTTATTATCAATTAATATTTTTTGTCATCGCTTACTGTTAACGCAGTTAATACCCCAAAATATTTTGATAAAATGTTTAGTCAGTTTTGCCTGTCTCTAGTGTACAAAGCGGAGATCTGATGGAATTTCTAAATACTTAAATGCTGTCACATTTGTGTGTATGAAAGTGCAGTTATTTCAATATGCCTTTAAAAGCTTAGCGTATGTTCTTACCATTAAATCATAGCTTTAATTAAATTTAAAAATTCTGTTTTGATGTAAGCATGTGCCTTGTCTAACAGCTATAATAATTCTAGAATATTTTCAGGTAAACTAACAGCTTTTTTAATTTTTAGATGATTTTTATGTCTTTTTCTGATGCATTGATTGAAGAGATAAAACTAGCTGCCTACCACTGTTAAGCATCATAGAAAGGTTAAGGTCATCTTTTGTAGTATCTGTCGAATATTAATTTTTTTTAAAAGGTAGATAACTGTTTTGTCTGACCTTTTAAGGAAAAAGAGAAAGGTTGACTGTAACGGCTTGACATTTTGGTAATCTTTTGCATCCACAGATAAGAGAGTCAGGGAGAAAACACATTTTGCTGTAAGGCAGTGCAAACGGACTAGATGTGTAATGAGAGCATAGAAGAATCATTTTATCATCCTCTATGTTTCAATCATAGCTGTTTTTTTTGTTTTTTTGAGTTTCATTTTGCTGCTAGGTTTACTCCAACGCTCACTCCAGTCAAATTATCGATAACTCATACTTTGGCTGGCTGTGAGGAAAGAAAACTGTTACACTTTTGCAGCAATTTTAGCTCTCGTTTGCTGTTTTTCTCTTCAGACAAACCTGAGGTAAAGATTGTGGTAACATATCCTGATGGGTTTACAAGAGAGGGCGACAATCTTGATCTGACATGTATCGCTGAGGGAAAACCACAGTGAGTTTTCACACACATGGATGAACTTAAGCACTGGAGATTTCTGTTTACTTGGTGTTTCCTTCCCTTTCCAAACATCCTCTTAACCTTTCAGTTTCATTGTACCATTTAACCAGTTGTTAGCATGCAGTACAGCATTAGGCCACCCCACCCTCCTCTGTCGATCTCAGATTTGACCTTTATTTCAGATTTCTAGCATGGATAGACAGCGTCTGACTGATGTGTGTGGCATTTGTGCTTTAAAGCCCCCATCAGATCAACTGGCTCAGAGTGGACGAAGATGTGCCGCCTCATGCCGTCGTCACCGGTTCTGATCTTTACATTGAGAACCTGAATAAGTCATATAATGGCACCTATCGCTGTGTGGCGTCTAATGCTGTCGGAGAGGCCTATGATGACTACATCCTCTATGTGTATGGTATGTATTATTCATGATCACACCGGATTTTAGCTTCCTCTTCCCTGGATGTCTTCAACGCCGTTTACAGCAATAAGAATACAGCATTGCTTTAGTATTCTGGAAATTATATTAAAACAATAGTAATTTACGACAAATTTCATGGATCAAACTGTCACTTTTAAAAGTAAAATGATGTTAGTCATTAATTATGGACAGATTAAAATAAAACCACAGAGCTCAAATGTTTCTCTGTATAGCGTACATACAGTGCTTCTCAGTAGTATTCACACCTGTTGAGCTTTTTCCCCTTATGTCAAGTGACAACCACTAGTATGTATTTTTAACTTTTTTTAGAGCACATTTGTTATATCCAAGTGAAAAAAGTTTTCAGCATAAATATGACAAATATGACAACCACCTTTTGGGGCACTTAAAGCTGCAAGGATTGTAGGGTATATGTCTCATTTTTCTCCATTCTTTGAAAAAGCTTTTCTAATACAAGATTTTATTTTGATTTACACTATTCCGTAGTATATCTGAGAGTATGTATAGGGCCGTTGTTCAACTAGAAGGTGAATCTCATCCACAGTCAAGTTTTTTGCAGACTCTAATAGGTTTTCTTCCTTTATTGTTGTGGATTTAGCTTAATTCATCATCCCATTAAGTCTGGCCAGCTTTCCTGATCCTGCTGAAGAAAGCATACCCACAGCATAATGCTGCTACATCTTATTTAACAGTGGGGAGATTGTGTTTTCTGTGTGCGGTGTTGTTTTTCCTCCCACACACAATATTTTGCATACAGGTCAAAAAGTTACATTTTAGTGTCATCTTACCAGAACACCCTCCTTGTCATGTTGGCTGTGTGCCCTGCATGGCTTGTGGCAAACTGCAAACAAAACTTTGCATAACCTTCTTTCATTTTTTTTCTTTTCTTGTTTATAGCTATAATGTGGCAAAATGTGGAGAAATTCAAAGGGTATGAATGCTTAACAAGGCACTGAATATGAGCTACTTTCTGCTCTATAAATTGAAGTAAACAGAGCAAAAAGTATGTTGCACAGTGACATAAATAGGCTTTTTTTCTGTGCTGGTTTGAATAAATCCAGTTTGATACCCAAATCTTAAAAAAAAAGAAAACACAAGGAACACAAGAAAACTCAAGTATTGAAGGTGAGGTTTATTTTTTAATATCAACAGAAGGGCAGCAAATAAACCAAGAGGAACTGCTGCACAAAAACAGCATGTTTTGCCATATGCTCTGCAGTTAGCAGATCCAAAGGGAGCCTGAGACGTGGACAGGTCATATTTATACAGAAATATGGAGAATGCCTGTTCACAAGCTTTCAAGCACCGCTGCAGTCTTAAACTTTTCAGCCCCAACAAACACCGCCCTGCGCGACTCAAGGCAATTAATCAGAGTTCACATGGTTCCCTCTGGTGCTTTCTAATAATTAATGCGACTGTGTTCCTGTAATGGTCTGTTTATTAGCATTTGGATTGATATAATTTCTTCTATGTTCCTTTGAGGCACTTTGGTCATTACTTTTTCTATAATGTCTCCAATGTCCTCAGAAATCGACAAGTCATTGCTGTACCCGTGTATTGCTTTTAATTACAAAAATATTTAACTGCTGACAGCAGTATTGCTTTCTGACAGTTTACTTTTTGTGAACCTTTACTGAAAATATTATGCAGAGACTTGTCATTTCACCAGCCAATACAAGTGCATCACAGTAGATGAGAGTATCATTGACAGTAGAATATTACACGAGACTAATAAAAAAAGACCTTGTTTATGCGTAAGACTACTTAAAAGTATATTAATATACTTCACAGTAAATACTCTCAATATTTGGTCAGAAATTACTGCATGTGTGCAGCATGGCATGAATGCGATCAGCATGTGACTCTGCTGTGGTGTTCAGGAATGCCAGGTTGCCTTAATAACAGCCTGCAGCTTGTCTGCTTTGTTGGTTCTGGTATCTTACCCTCACGTCAGGAGTCTACCCTTTGATTGTGCACAGTATTATTAATATTATTTGTCTCAAGTGATATTCACATATTTTGAAAAACAGAATTTTGGGTTTTCAGCTAAAAGCCACAATAAACATTAACAGCAATAAACACTATATATACTCAATTAATAATCACTCTGTGTGTAATGTATCCATTTAGTTTATAAATATCACTTTTTAACTAAAATACTGAAATGAATCAACTTTTCATGCATCACTTGTAAATTATGGAGTGCACGCTTTATACAGTAGGCTACTTAAAGCAAAAATGACAATTGATTAAAATGGAATTATAAATCAGTCAGTCAGTCAGTCAGTCATTTTCTACCACTTCTTCCATAGTGGGTCGCGGGGGAGCTGATGCCTATCTCCAGCAGTCTATGGGCGAGAGGCGGGGTACACCCTGGACAGGTCGCCAGTCCATCACAGGGCAACACACAAGCAACCATGCACACACTCATTCATACACCTAAGGGCAATTTAGAGTGACCAATTAACCTAACAGGCATGTCTTTGGACTGTGGGAGGAAGCCGGAGTACCCGGTGAGAACCCACGCGTGCACGGGGAGAACATGCAAACTCCATGCAGAAAGACCCCCGGCCGGGAATCGAGCCCAGGACCTTCTTGCTGCAAGGCAACAGTGCTGGAATTATAAATAATATATTTAAATTTCAATCTGTTGACTAGTTTATTTTCCACAGACAAGTTTTAAAGGGCAACATAGAGACCATCTCTCCTGAGGCATGAATTTCAATAAGCTGACAATTGGCTAACCTCTTTTCATTTAGGCCTCATTTTCTTGAAGTCCTAACATGACTGTCATCATTTTCACAGCTGTGGGTATGTTATTGTTTTGTTTTTAGGCACATAACTACAAAGCAAATTTAAAACTCAACAAATTAATCATTGAAACAATTACTGTGATCTTTGGAGAATTTACTTGATCAATTTGCACAAGCATTGTTTGTTTTTCTCCAACTGCAAAAAAAGTTTTAGAAAGACACCAAGAAGCTTTGCACTTGAATTCCCAGAGGGGAGTAAACAGCGAGAGGTAACTATCTGAAGTTTTTAAAGCACAAAAAGACCCGGTAACGTGACATCAGTGAAGCACACACTTCTCCCTGGACCCTAATTTCCTGTTTTGCTGGCTGGCAGGGGTTTATGGAGATCAGAGGAAAAAAATAAATTTCCAGCAGCTGCAGCCTTTTTTGGCAAGTTTAGTTTTCACTTTGTGAAGCATCCTGCTGTCTTGCATTTTTCTCCCAAGTTTCTGCCAGCATGCCAAAACCATTCTTTGCCAGTGACAGTACTGGAAACTAGGGATAGAAATTTATCTGATGTTTAGACTCAAACAAAAGTTAGGATTTTTTTTTCATCACCAATAAAAGGGAATAAAACTGATTCTCATTTTTTAGTTCCCTTTATTCTGAAGCCAAAGATGTTGAAAATACACATTAAAATTACAACTTACTTGCCACAATTTAGCAGAAATACTGTTAGAAAGAACTGTTATACTGTTACAAATGAATCTGGAAAACCATGCCTTTACATAATGGTGTTTAGAGTAGATTTCTGAGTTTTAATATATTAAATTTGTATCTAAATTTATCAGTAGGGAGCTCCTTTTAGAAAAAAAAATTGTATTAAATATGTGTCTTAGTAAAACAAACATGATAGATTTTGTTTCCTAGAAGGTATATTAGAAATTATTTCTTGTCCAGTGCCCTCCACACTTATTGGAAACCATGTTAAAGATGTGTAAAAAGCCTGAATATAAATTCATATTTTATTGTAGTAGCTTTTGCGTTTTTTTTTAATAAGTAGTTTTAATTATTATTCAGTCAGCGTGTTTAGGTCTTGCTGACAGCTGCAATCTCAACATAAAAAAACAACTAGTATAACATTGATTGTCTGACTCATAAGCCAGTATTTAGGGAGGTTGCGGAAAACGTCCATTTGTGAAAAAGAAATGCATTTGTAATTGGTTTTACATCAACAAAAACCTCAGCAATTGTAAGGCAAACAGTGAATAGGAATTTGCTGGAAGGACAAAGTGTTGGGGAGAGGCCTGTCAATGTCAAGAATTTGAGGAGTGCAGTGGGTTCGGGGATAATGTTTTTTTAATTCTTGGTGTTTGTAGGAGCGACCAGTGACTCGGTTTGGAGACTGGAAACTTTAAAAAACGTATAAAGTTATTGCCTCCTAAATGGTTAGCAGCATGTTACAGACGACCTGAATTTGCAGCCGTATGGGTTTTGGGAAATGTCGCAGCTAAATACAGCGGAATCTCGCTAATCCAAATCTCTGAGGAATAAACGATACAGAAGAGCTCTGGTATTCCAGTTTGTCCTTGCTGAAATCATTTCAGTGGCTTAAAGAAAATAATTCCTAGCAGAAATTTGATTTAAATTAGAATGATTACCTCATCAGCACATTAACAACATACTGTAACTCAAAAGGTCCTAAAGTTTAATATGAAAGGACGAACTGGATTTCGAAGTGAATAGTTAATGTTACTGTTATGTTTCTATGGATACAAGCACATGGAATTCAAGGAAATTAAATAGATAAGGTCACAAAAGAGGCATCAAGAATAGATCCATTGACATGACTGGTTAACTTAAGTCAGAACTTAAAAGTATGATTAAACAGAGACTGAAGCAAGTAGGCAAAAGCAATGGGAAGATGAGAGGAAAGGAAAATGGTTTCATAGAATTCAATGGAAAGTTGGAGAAATTAGAAATGCAGAAAGAAGAAGCATTTCTTTCAAGACTTGTTACCAAGTCAAAAGAATGTTACCAATATTTTATATATATATATTACAAGATATAATGATAGGCTTAATTGGAAAAATATAGTTTATCTTTTTCTTTTAAGCATACTTGGATAAGGGCAGCTGCGTGGTGTAGCAGTTGAGCAGGTGCCCCATGTGCAGAGGCTATAGTCCTCTAGGCAGCGTCCAGGGTTTGATTCCCGACCTTGAGACCTTTGCTGCATGTCTTCTCCCCTTTTCTCTCTACTCATTTCCTGTCAGGTAACTGTCAATAAAGGCATCTAGTTTAAAAAACAATCTGTAAAGAAAAACATACCAGAACAAAATTGCCATTCCGAAAAACACTTTTCACCAGTTATTGCCGGTGATGCACCAAATACCTGTTTGCCATCTGCAAATAAACCCAAGAAGAAGAAGTATAAATGAAAGCTACCGTTAGCTATTAACTTCAGTATCGACAGATGTCTGACGCATCGTTGCAGCCCAAAGCAGAGACAACTGGCAGACCAAAATGGCGACAAAGTGTCCGACATTGGTGAGTTATAGTTTGTTTTCTTGATCTTTTTGTACCTTCGTCAACCATTGTTAGAAGGAGGGCTGCAGGCTTACCTAGGCCTACTTCTATCCCTGCTATGTGTTTGACTGTATTAGTTAACAAGGGTAGTTTAATATATATTTCAAGGTATTTCCAGAAGTTAACACTACTACTATTTGGTCAAGACAGTTTACAGCAAAATGATAGTAATTAGATTCTTAGTCCACCCGTTGTAGAACCAAAATCTTCCTGTCATATTCAATGATCCGACTAAATTTATGCTTATTTCAGTGGTGTAGATGATCTATCATCAGATTTAGGTTTTGTTTTGAGCTGTTTCTGACTGTTGTAGTGATAATCAGGGCTGCGTCATATTTGTCTATGTCAGTGTCCAAATTCAGTGGCTGCATCCTTGAAAGGTCCTGGTCTATGTAGACCGGGTCCTTCAGAAAAAAGGTCTTGCATGTAAGATACAGTATGGGCAAAAATTCACAACCATCAGTATTCAATATTGTTTGAGCTGTTACTTAAAAGTAACTAAACTTAACATTTATTAGATGCATTATTATGACAGATGACAGTGGTTGCTGACATGTTGCACAGAAAAGGATGATAACAGTTTTTGTGATATTTTATATATTTTGTTTTAATTCTGCAGTGACATTCTAAAGGTCACTGATGAAACGACAAGGCTGAATGATGAGATGACTGCTTAAGCAGTTCAGAGGAAAATCTTTGCTGATTTTGATTTGACATTGAGCCTGACATCTTCACGTTGTACCTGCAGATCTCTTGTGTGGAAATTTGTATTGACGCACTTCTCCCCCATGATAAAGGAACGCAACAAGAAAGAAAGGCTGCAACAAGCTCTTCAGTGGCTTGAGCATGGAGAGATGTGGCATGATGTCTTCTTCACAAGGGAAATAACTGTGGCTTTAGAGCACTACACCAGATGTAGTTTTTAAAGAACAGACCACTTTGTGCCTAAACCTCATCCCAAATACCCTCGAAGACTACATGTGTAGGGAATTATTTCTTGATATGGTGTAGGTGCTATGGTCATCTTTGAAGGAATCGTGGTCAGACATTTTTTTGAAAATATTATCAAGGAACATGTAGCACCATTGTTGTGGATCTGATCATCCATTCTTCCAGGACAATGATCCAAAGCTGATGCGGTCTTCATTTCATTTAAGGGAATAAACTGGGTGAAACCTGCACCAGAAACACCAGATTTGAATCCCATTGAACTTGTTTGGCATACTCTGAAAGATTTCCTTTGAAAAGAGGCAAAGCCCCTTACAATATGACCATGGTACAGAAACATTTTGGCAAACAAGGCTGAGGCCAGACTGTTGCAACAGCATCATAACAGGCCTCAACAATGCAATAAAACGGATTGTACAGAACAAAGGAGGGGCAAAGTGGAAAATGAAAACATTATGTCTGATGCATAAAAACATTATGTTCTACCAACTGTTAATCAGGTATTGCAATTTTTGTAATATATTCTTTTGTTATTTTCGTGTGGAAGATGTCCTAAATAAATGGTTAATTTGGAAAAACTACCTTGATTTTTTTTTCTAAATACAATTGCACTTAAAAGAAACAAAAGAAAGATAAATTTGAAGAATATAAAGAGAACCCAAGAAATGTAATATTCAAATCATTACACTCGCAACCAGCTTTCCAATTGTGCCATCTTCAGTAAAAAGGTGCGCCGTTCTCATGCATACGAACGGCAGAAACTCTACAAAACCTTTCCGTTTTCATGAAAAATGTTGTGTCAATAGGACCTGATTCTGAAACCAGAACTATTGTAGGCCCTGTTTTACACAACAATGTATACTATGCATTTCAAAGGTTTACACACCCCTGGAAATTTTCTGCATGTAGACGCATTACAACACAGTTTATGCAGCAGACCAATGTAAAACAGTGGCAAATAGTGAGATGGAATTAAATCATGGATGGTCTTCAAATTATTTTTTTCACTAATAAAAATCTAAAAAGTGTGCATTTGTATTCAGAACCCTGGATTGCTATCCTGCTAGACAGTGAACTTCAAGTCTTTTGCAGCCTCTAACAGGTTTAATTCCAGGATTGTCCTGTATTTACCTACATCCTTCTTCAAATTAACCTTCCCTGTCCCAACTGAATGAGAGCATCCCCACAGCAAGTTGCCGCCACCACCATGTTTCATGGAGATGGTGTGTTCAGGTTGATGTCGAGTGTTACGAAACAGCTCCAACAGCCTACAACTACAACAACTACAAATTAATAAGAATGTGGAAAGCTACAATGGGTAAGACTGTGCTAACAATCTTATAGCAGTACTAGTAGAAGAACACACCTGCAAGCCACTCCAGGAATGACTTGTTCACACCTTCAAAGATGCAACTGATGAAACCAATTAGCACAATGAAACCTGTGCACCACCCACATACTTCCACCGCATGGCGAGTAAGGATGCAGAGCAGCACATCAACCATACACAAATATGCAGCTCTGTCGGTCTTACATAAGTATTCTGTTAACTCTGATAACTTTGTATAGCTATGGTTATTCATCATTTGTGCTCTGCCAGGCGGATGATGACATCTGCTCGTTCCCAGTGGACCCATGATGATCACTTCCACACACAAAGGACAACATATGCTGCCAAATAGCTCACTCACAGAACATCATCAAGCTATTGGGACTACATTTCTATTAGCTGAATAAAGATTCCCATGAAATTGGTAGAGAACTGTTTAACGAAATCTAAGCAATACATTTTTTATTCACCTACACAGAACCCCAAAGTACTAATGCAGTAGTCTTATTGTCCAGACAGATTTATTTACTGAACTCATGTATAATGCGTGTCTACAACTGTTAAATTCATGTATTATTTGATTCATGCTTTCCCTGATAACCCTCACATGAATGAATAAAAGCAATGGGAACCAAATGTGCTCTGCTCCTGTTGTAAAATGCAGAGTATCTATGTTATCAGCTTTTATACCTTTGGCCATGACCCCTTCAATTAGTAACTTCATATCCACGTATTTTACCAATTTCCATTAAAAAGATTCTCTCTGGTGTGTGAGCTTTGGAGGCTCTATGACCTCAGCTCTCTGTAATGAGACACAGGAGATTGGTAAAAGGTGCTCAAAACTCCATATAATTGCAGCCGCGACTCCCACTCCTCTTTTCTGGAGGATTTAATGCCAGACAAAATCCTGTTGTGATCCATGTGGGAATTTGTTGTCCCAGACTAATCATGCCTGCTAAAGTAGCTTAATTAATCTGTTTTCCTGCTAAATTTATTGGTCTTAGCATGATAACCTTGTAAGGTTTTTTTGAGCTAGGCACTTCTTTTAAAGCCTGCAAAAAGTCTCGTTTTAATCTTGATTTTAGGGTTTTTGTGCACTTTACAGTCCCTTGAAAGAATAATCCATTTTACTCCAAGACCACATTGATGAATCATCTTGCAGGTTACCAAAAATATCGGAGTGCTCAGTAGTCTCAATTAAGATATTTATATATATATATATAATATATTATATATATATATTATATATATATATATATATACAGACTCATCGGCCACTTTATTAGGTACACCCTGCTAGTACTGGGTTGGACCCCCTTTTGCCTTCAGGACTGCCTTAATCCTTCGTGGTATAGATTCAACAAGGTACTGGAAATATTCTTCAGCAAGTTTGGTCCATATAGACATGATAGCATCACACAGATGCTGCCGATTTGTCGGCTGCACATCCATGATGCGAATCTCCCGTTCCACCACATCCCAAAGGTGCTCTATTGGATTGAGATATGGTGTGTTATCCTGCTGGAAGTAACCATTAGAAGATGGGTACACTGTGGTCATAAACGGATGGACATGGTCAGCAACAATACTCAGGTAGGCTGTGGCGTTGACACGATCCTCAATTGGTACTAAGGGGCCCAAAGTGTGCCAAGAAAATATCACCCACACAATTACACCACCACCACTAGCCTGAACCTTGATACAAGGCAGGACATGTTGACGCCAAATTCTGACCCTACCATCCGAATGTCGCAGCTGAAATCAAGACTCATCAGACCAGCCAATGTTTTTCCAATCTTCTAGTCCAATTCTGGTGAGCATATGCGAATTGTAGCCTCAGTTTCCTGTTCTTAGCTGACAGGAGTAGCACCCGGTGTGGTCTTCTGCTGCTGTAGCCCATCCGCCTCAAGGTTCGACGTGTTGTGCATTCAGAGATGCTCTTCTGCATGCTTTTGTCGTAACGAGTGGTTATTTGAGTTACTGTTGCCTTTTTATCAGCTCAAACTAGTCTGGGCATTCTCCTTTGACCTCTGGCATCAACAAGGCATTTGCGCACACAGAACTGCCGCTCACTGGATATTTTCTCTTTTTCGGACCATTCTCTGTAAACCCTAGAGATGGTAGTGCATGAAAATCCCAGTAGATCAGCAGTTTCGGAAATACTCAGACCAGCCTGTCTGGCACCAAAAACCATGCCACGTTCAAAGTCATTTTAATCACCTTTCTTCCACATTCTGATGCTCGGTTTGAACTGCAGCAGATCGTCTTGACCATGTCTACATGCCTAAATGCATTGAGTTGCTGCCGTGTGATTGGCTGATTAGAAATTTGCGTTAACGAGCAGTTGGACAAGTGTACCTAATAAAGTGGCCGGTAAGTGTATCATCATATTCTCAGTCTCTCAAAGATTTTTCATTTTACAAAAATGCTTCTTGGGTTTAGTGAAAATCAAAGATACCGTCTTCTTAAAATTGAACGTTTTCACATTTTGTCACATTACAACCATGAACCTCAATGTATTTTATTGGAATTTTATTTGATAGACAAACACCAGATATTTTACAGTAGCGATGTAGAAGGAAAATGAATCAAAACAAGAATATGAAAGTTTGGGCTGTACTTTTTTCAGCTCATTTTACTCCAGTGCACCCAATTACCTAGATGTTACCCAGTTAGTTAATATAGTTCATCTGTGTGTGTTATTTAGTATACAGCTGTTCTGGGAAGGTGTCCACTTTGCTAGAAAATATTAGTGAACAAACAGAAGCGCAAAGACCAAGGAGCACTACAGACAAGACAAAAACAAGAAGATGGAGCAAGGTTATTTTATGAAACAGTATTCTAGGCTTATAACATCTCATTGAGCACTGTTAAATTGACGGTTTTGAAAGTTTGACATGCCATAACTCTGGTTTATTAAAACTCTTATCTTCCTGGCATCCTGACTTTTTCTAAACCTGCGTCTTTTGTATTCCTATGTGTTGTGTTGTGCTATTACATGAAAAGCCCATAAGGGGGAGCTCTGACTGTGTATGTGTGATATGCTGTATGTTGGAGAGGAAGAAAAGAACGAGAAATGAAGTAAAGAGTAATAGAAGCTGATCCACGTCTGATGCCTGCTTATTTTCATAATTGAACCCAGCACACCCCAACATTGGCAACGAGGATGTCTATTTATGTGCCTGTACCTGCTCCATTCATGCCATGCCCGGGGGAACCAGCGATACCATTTACAACATGGCTAAAAATGTTCGCAAACTACATGTTGGTTATAGCTGCGTCGGGGGATGGCTGGCCTGATGACAGAAAACGCGCGGTTCTACTTCCTGCCCTGGGAACGGAGGGACAAAGGCTTTTCTACACCCTGCCGAATACCGGAGATACGTTTGCTGCTGCTATTTCTGCCTTAAAGGAACATTTTGTGCCGAAGGTGAACGTCATTGCTAAACGTCACAAGTTTCGACAAAGAGCGCCGAGACCGGATGAAACAGTAAATCAATTCTTGGCTTCTTTACGGGAGTTGGCTACTACATGTGATTTTGGCAACATGGAGGAACAAATGCTACGTGATCAGCTGATCGAGCGTGTTGTTAACACTCGCATAAGAGACAGGCTATTACTTGAACCGGACCTAACACTTGCAAAAGTTACTACATTAGCGTTGCAAATTGAAAGTGGATTAAGAAATCCTAACGTTCTGTCTGATGCTTCTGCTGCTGGCGCTTCTGCTCCAGTGGGGGCCATACATAAGTAATCAAAGCAAAGCCGCCGCTGGGACACGAAGAAGAAGCCGCCGGATTCTGCTCCTGCCAGGATTCAAGTTGCAAGTGACCGTCGTTCCTGCTTTCGCTGTGGATCTTCCAATCATCTTGCTAACAACCCTACATGCCCTGATGCTAAAATGACCTACAGTAAATGTGGTAAAATCGGACATTTTTCACGTGTATGTCGTTCCACTCAAAAGGCAGTACGTGAAGTGGTTATTAATGAGCCCACAATTCTTTACATGAACAACTGTACAAGACAAGATCCTCTGCACAGTTCAAGTGACTGTTAATGGACAATGCAAAGATGTTGAGCTGAATGTGGATACAGGCTCATCCATGTCCATTATACCAGAGAACATTTACCACACCTACTTTTCAGAATGTGCACTAACTGAACCTACATTTGCTCTTGTCACCTATGCGAAAGAAAAAAATGCTTGTAAAAGGATGCTTAAAGGCTACAATTTCTCATGATAATCATTCTACTGCAGGTACTCTAGTTGTGGTTGAGTCAGGTGCTGCTCTCCTTGGCTTGGATTTGTTTCAAGCATTACAAATGAAACTTGAAGGACGAAAAATCGTTACTACTATTACTCCTCCTACTTTTACGGTTCAACCAGCTGTACCAAAGAGTGTACCTGAAAGTGCCCCAGAAATGTCAGTTCAGGAAGTAGGTTATGCTAAAAACTTTGTTCATAAAGTACATATATTATCAAATGCTGTTCCAGTTCAACAAAAACTCAGGAGAATTCAATTTTCAGTAAGACAAGCTGTTTCAGAGGAGCTCAAATATCTCCAGGACAGGGGCATTATTGAAAGGATTGATGCTTCTCCTTGGGTTTCTCCCATAGTCGTGACACAAAGAAGAGATGGTCGAAAACCACGTATGTGTGTTGATTTAAGGGAGCCAAATAAAGTCATTGTTGCTGATTGCCATCCATTACCACACATGGACGAACTATTCTCCAATCTACGTGGGGCTGCAGTTTTTTCCACAATTGATTTAGCCTCTGCCTACCACCAACTGCCTTTGCATCCCGACAGTCGTGATATTACTGCGTTTATCACTCATGATGGACTTTTCCGTTTCTGCAGAGTTCCATTTGGCTTAGCTTCTGCCCTGACTGCCTTTCAAAAAATGATGTCAATCATCCTTGCAGATTTGCCAGGCGTACAAGCATACCTGGATGACATCATCTGCTATGGCGCTACACAAAGAGAACATGATGACAACTTGCGGAGAGTTCTCCAAGCTCTGACTGATGCTGGACTCAAACTAAACATGCATAAATGCAAGTTCAATCAATCTTCACTCAACTACCTGGGTCACACCATTTCAAAGGAAGGTCTTCAACCGGACCAGGACAGGATCACTGCTGTGATTCATGCTCCAGCTCCACACGATACATCTTCTCTGAGATCTTTCCTTGGTCTTGCATCGTGGTACAGTAAGTTCATTCTAGACTTTGCAACTGTCATTGAACCACTACGTGCAGTGCTCAGAGACTCCACAGATTTAAACTTCAAGTGGACAACAGAAGCACAATCTAGCTTTACCTTGCTTAAAGAACTGATAGTAAATAGTCCTGCCTTAGCTCTGTATGACCCTGAGTTATCAATCTTTGTCACTACTGATGCCTCGGATTATGGACTGGGTGCGGTTTTAACTCAGCTGCATTCAGATCAAAATGAGAGAGTTGTCGCTTTTGCATCTAGAACACTCTCTGCTGCCGAGCGAAAGTACTCCACGGTGAAGCTCTTGCCTGCGTTTGGGCTGTGGAAAGGTAGAGAACCTACCTCTGGGGTCGTCACTTTGTTCTTCGTACAGACCATCAGGCACTTACGACCTTGCTTGCTTCTAAAGGTTCCGGCCGTGCTGGACTGAGGGTCGCCAGATGGTCTGCTCGACTGCTCTGCTTCACATATGATGTCATTTATCATCCAGGATACCAAACCCTTACTGCTGACTGCCTGTCCAGACTGCCACTAGCTGCTGCGACTGAGGCGACAGATGAACCTGACATGATTGCAGCTGTTTTCAGAGAATCGCTATGTGCCATTTCTCTTCCAGAGTTCACGTCTGCCAGTGAAACCTGCCCAGAACTGTCACTACTGCGCAACCATATTCAAAAAGGTTGGCCCAAATGCAAACAAGGTTTGCCTGAGAACCTTGCGCCATACTTTCAGGTACGACATGAGATGTCAGTTCATGGCTCACTAATATTGAGAGGGACAGATCGACTAATTGTTCCTGTTACATTACGTGCCAGAGTGGTTGACTTGGCACATGAGGGATACCAAGGCATAGTCTGTACCAAGCAGGGACTGCGTAAACTGTTCTGGTGGCCGCAATTGGAGAAACCTGTACATTCTGTCATCGCCTTCTGTGTTAACTGCCAGTTCAGTGATAGGGTAGCCATAACTGCTCCTGCTCCACTTACACCAGTTGAGTTGCCCAGCAAACCATGGGAAAAAATTGCGATAGACATTACGGGTCCATTTGAAAATGCTGCATGGGACTGCCGCTATGCTATTGTTCTTACAGATTACTACAGCGAATGGCCTGAGGTTGCATTCGCCTCTACTGTCACTACAGATGTTATCATTCACTTTTTAGCCACTGTGTTCAGTAGGGAAGGTAATCCGATGTACCTTGTCTCAGATAATGGTAGTCAGTTTACTGAGAGAGATACAGCACTTAAAGTCCAGTGTATACTACCCTAAAGCAAATGGTGCTGTAGAGAGATTTAACAGAGTACTTAAGGACTGTATACAGACCTCTGAAAGAAGTCACAATTCATGGAAAGAAGCTGCCTCGCTACCAATGCCTTTGGTAGCGAGTAGTGTTGTCAGTGCCTGATGATCAGTTCTTAGTGTGAAACGTCTGCCCCAGAGGTAAGACTTCAATTTTTCCACGGCCCACACACAAGCAAGAGCCTCCTTTTCCACTGTAGAGTACTTTTGTTCTGTAGGGGTCAGAGTTCGAGATGTAAATGCCACAGTTTGTTCAGTTTTATCTGGATGTATTTGTGTCAACACACCACCCAGTCTGTAGTCTGAAGCGTCTGTGGTGACAATGGTTGGGAGAGATGGATCAAAAAGAGCCAGAACAGGACTGTTCAGTAAAAGCTCTAATAGTTCCTTAAAGCTTTGATCAGCCCCTTCAGTCCATATGAAACCAGAGTCAACAGTTTCTCTCAGTACAACCTGCATTGGTTCCACTACTGTGGCAAAATTGGGAAGGAATTTAATGTACCAAGAGATTAAACCCAGGAAGGAGCGCAGAGATGGTGGATCATGTGGTGGGGCATCACGGACAGCTGCACTATGGTCTGGATCAGGAAGGATGCCATCTATGGAAATGATGTGGCCAAGAAATCTGAGGCTGGACTGTCTAAATGTACATTTTTGCATGTTCAGTGTCAGACCTGCATCCATAAGACACTGGAGCACAGCACTCAGGCATCTGTCATGTTCCTCTAGAGAAGATTCTGCAACAATTACATCATCCAAGTAATTGTGCACACCAGGTAGCCCTTTAAGCACAGTTTCTATCATTTTTTGGAATGCAGATGGAGCAGAGGCCAACCCGTAGGGAACACGGCAGTAGCAGAAAAGTCCTTTGTGTGTAATAAAAGCTGTGAGGTCCCGACTGTTCTCATGTAGTAGAAGTTGATGGTATGCAGATGCCAGATCTATGGTGGAGAAAACACAGGCACCCCTGAGCTCACTGAAAAGCTCATCCATATGGAGCAAAGGGTGACTGTCGGCAACAATCGTTTTATTAGGTTCTCTTAAGTCAACATATAGTCTTGGTCTGCCTTCTTTTCTTGTCGTTACCACAATAGGAGAAATCTAGGGAGAAGCATCAATATGTTCGATAATGCCCTCCTTCAGAAGCAGATCCAGCTCCTCTGACACAGGTTCTCATGCTGCAAATGGAAGACATCGGAGTTTTTGCTGAACTGGGACTGCATCCTCACGTACTTTAACTTTGTGCGCAAACCCAGCAACACAGCCAATAGAAGCAGAGTCTGTTTTTGTTAGCAACACAGGTGCAGCAGAAGAAGCATGTTCAGGAGGTGGAACATGGATTGAATCGTAGCTAATTGTCCATTTCAGTGCTTTTATTAGATCCATTCCGAGTAATGCAGATCCTCCTTGAACCACATACAAAGAAGCAGGAGCACTGTTGTTGTCAAGGGTAACTGTGGCTTCCAAACATCCTATTACAGGAATGTCCTCTTTAAAGTAAGTGACTAATTTCACATGAGGTGCAGTTAGACGACTCTCAGGAAAATGTCTGTTGTACAGAGTCTCTGGTATGATAGAAACTGATGATCCTGTATCAATCAGTAGTTCACAGTCAGTAGACTCCCCTGACGCAGCTTTAATGTTCATTTGGCAAAGCAGTCTATCAGTAGTGTTAACGTCCTTTGCGGTCATCATGAGCACAATGACTTCAGGCATTACCTCTCTAACTTGTTTAGCTGAGCGGCAAACTTTAGAAAAATGTCCAGTCTTACCACAGCTGTTGCATTTTGCTGCGGCTGCAGGGCAGTCTCGTGCATTCGCCAGGTGATTTGTCGATCCACAGCGATAACAGGCTCACGCTGTGTGCTGCGCTGTGCGCGTGTGGCAGTTTTTAGAAATGGCTTGCCGGTTTCTATACTTGCGTTGAGTAAGTCCGCACTGGGCAACCATGTGAACAGCAGTAGCTCCACTGAGAAGTTTAGACGACTGAAAAGCATGTTCCACTTGACACGCCAGCGTGATAGCGATGTCCAACATAAGCGAACTTTCCAATAAAAGTCTGTTTCTCACCTCCGGTGCATAAGCCTTCTCAATAAGCTGATCCCGTAGCATCTCATCTTCCATTGCTTCATAAGCACATGTGATAGCCAACTCACGTAAAGCAGCCATGTATTGAGGCACAGTCTCATCCACCATTTGCGTTCTCTGTTGGAATTGGTGTCTTGCCACAACAATGTTCACTTTCGGAGCAAAATGTAGTTCCAACGGCGTCATCGCCTCATTATATGAAGTGCCGACATTAGGCAAGTTGTAAAATAACCGTCGTCCCTCGAAGCCAAGTGCATGAATAAGTAGAGCACAGCGTCTAGCATCGGACCAGGAATTTCCAGTAGCATGAATAGCCGTTAAGTAATTCTCGAACATCTTTCTCCACGTGGAAAACGGAACCGTAGGTTTTCCACTGCAGGACAGGAACGGTGCAGGCATGGGTACAGACGTCATCGTCACCAATTGTTAAGTTTGGTAGGTAGGACGAGGTAGAAACTCAAGCAGACAAAGAACTCTTAACAGTGTTTATTCATAACTCACTGAGCAGTACAGTAACATCAGTTATTACATTCCTCCATCTTCCCTCTTCTTCTCTCTACTCTCTACTCTACCCTTGTACACCACCTAGTGGTAGACACAAAGTTGTCCTCTTCAGGTTGGAGAGGAGTCCCTGCCTCAAGTGGAGGAGTTTAAGTATCTCGGGGTCTTGTTCACGAGTGAGGGAAGAATGGAGCGGGAGATCGACAGACGGATTGGTGCGGCTGCCGCAGTAATGGGGGCGCTGTGCCGGTCTGTTGTGGTGAGGAGAGAGCTGAGCCAAAAAAGCGAAGCTCTTGATGTACCGGTCGGTCTATGTTCTTACCCTCACCTATGGCTATGAACTTTGGGTCATGACCGAGAGAACAAGATCCCGGATACAAGAGGCTGAAATGAGCTTCCTCCGTAGGGTGGCTGGGCACTCCCTTAGAGATAGGGTGAGGAGCTCGGCCAACCGGGAGGGGTTCGGAATAGAGCCGCTGCTCCTCCACATCGAGAGGAGCCAGTTGAGGTGGCTCGGGCATCTATATCGGATGCATCCTGGACGCCTTCCTCGGGAGGTTTTCCAGGCACGTCCCACCGGGAGGAGGCCCAGGGGACGACCCAGGACACGCTGAAGGGACTATGTCTCTCGGCTGGCCTGGGAACGTCTTGGGCTCCCCCCGGAGGAGCTGGAGGAGGTTTCTGGGGAGAGGGACGTCTGGGCGTCTCTGCGGAGTCTGCTGCCCGGTTCCGGATAAAGCGGAAGACGACGAGTATGAGTACGAGACGAGTACTAACACTGTACATGGTGGAGGCCGCATCATGCTGTTCAGATGCTTTTCTTCTTTGCCTCTTCTTATTTTATGGTCAGAGATGATAGGAATATTGAGGAGGCTAAATACAGGGTAATCCTACAAGAAAATCTGTTAGAGGCTACAAAAAGACTTCAGGTTCAGCTTCCAGCAGAACGACCACCCAGGAAAATGCATGGAGTGGATTAGATCAAAGCATAATTCATGTGTTAGAGTGGCCCAGTCAAAGTCCAGACCTAAATTCCAAGAGAAGCTATGGAAATACTGGAAAGTTAATCTTCACTGACTACCTAGATCCAAACTGCTGAGCTTGTCAATCTCTAGATGTAAAAAGCTGGTAGAAACATATCCCTATATGTTTGCAGCGGTAATTGCGGCACAAGGTAGTTCTGCAGCACATGGCGTAGCAATAAAGCATGCGACCCATAGAAGGAGGCTTCAGTACTTGACGCAGCTGTCAGAGGTTCGAGTCCCAAACCTGGAGAGCTGTACTGCATGTCTCCTCCCTCTCTCCATCCCAATTCGTGTCTGCTTACTTTTGAAAAATAACTAACTTAAAGGCCACTAGTGCTTTTAAAAAAATCTTAAAAAATAGCATATATGGTTGCAATGATCCCTATGACTTTTGTGAAGACACTCTGTGGTCTGACAAGACAAAAGTGGAACTTTTTGGAAAGTTTGCATCCTGTTACACTAAAGAACATCACACCGAGAATTGAACATGGTGGTGGTAGTGGTAGTGCTTCTGGACATGGATGACTTGCCATGTTTGATGGAATCATTAAATGTACTCTTGACCAGTAAATCCTGAAGGAGAATGTTCGGCCATGTCGTGACATTTTGCTCAATTACACTTTGGTTATACAGCATGTAAATCATCTTTAGAAATCCTGCAAGTCCACCTCTGAACGGCTTTAAAAACAAAACAAAGGTTTTTGAGTGGCCTTGTGAATGTCTGGACTTAAATCTGATTAATATACTTTTGCACGACCTTAAACAGGTCATTTATGCTAAAAAAAAAACCACCAATATGACTGATTTAAAACAATTCTGCAAAAATTTCTCCATCTGACGCCAGTTGTTGCTGTCAAGGGTGGAAAAACCAGTTAGTAGGTTTAGTGGGTAATTGCTTTTTCACACAGGGATAGGTTGGTTTGAATAGCTTTTTTCCTTCATAAACAAAATCCTCATTAAAAAACAGCATTTTGTACATATTCAAGTTCTCCTCATCTGATATTAAAATTAGTTTGATGATCTGAAATATGCAAGTCTGACACAAAAGCAAATACAAAAGAGATCTGTGAAAGGGCAGGTTTTTAGTATGCTGTTCAAACTCCAATTAAAGTTTTAACACTCCTATCAAACAAGACTGTTGTTTAACTTTCAGCCTCTTACAAATAGTTTTATTTTAATGATCTGTTTTGTTCTGTAAAAACATTTTTGATAGAAGACAGGTTGAATTGCTCATCAGTTTTATTTTTGCTCTTCCTGCCACCCTCTACCTGTTCTGGTCCTTCAGGCTCTACCTATTTCAAAAAGACTAATGACCTTTCACTACACGACAGCCCGGACAGGTGGGAGGCTGATGTAAATCCACGTCAAATCAAGTCCCATTGTGCAGCATGTATTGTGTGTGGTGGGTTGAAAGGGGCAGAGAGAGAGGCTTCTCACGCTGTTTCTCCACGAGGGTCTGTCTGAGACGGCCTTTAAATTGTGCCCCCTGGCTGGCGTTTGGTTTGTGAGAGTAGAGGACAGACCGAAAACCTTTTTCTCTCAGGGGCAGCAGCAGCCTGGTGATATAACTCATACCGCCGATCCTTTTACCACCACACTTCGGCTTGCAATTGACTTTTTGACCTATAAATCCTCAATGGACACAGAGTCAAATACACTGGAAATTTGGGGTTTGTTGGGGGTTTGACATAACATGAGCAGACAGGACTCAAAGGTCTCTCTAGTCTTTTGAAAAGCTATTGGAAAATTGTGTCCTTGCCAGTTGAACTTCACACATTCACTGTTAACACCTAACATGTAAAAAAAAAACATCACAATCATTCTATATTTATCATCATATTCTTAGTCTCTCTAAGATTTTTCATTTTAGAAAAATGCTTCTTGGGTTCAATGTTTTTTTGAGATGGGAATAGGAATAATCTTGAAAGTCAAAGATACTATCTTCTTAAAACTGAACTTTTTCAAATTTTGTTACATTACAACCATAAACTTCAGTAAATTTTATTGGAATTTTATGTGATAGACAAACACCAAGTATTTCACAATAGCAAAGTAGAAGGAAATTAAATCTAAATAAGAATATGAAAGTTTGGGCTGTAGTTGTTTTCAACTCATTTTACTCCTAATTGCAGCACAATGTGGTTCTACAAGCACATGCACTACACACTTCTCAATTTTTTTTATGCAAAAGAATTACTTAACATCCAGATTAATTTTCTTTCACTTCACAATTGTGCGCTACTTTGTGTTAGTCTATCTCAGAAAATCCAAAAAAATTTTACTTCAAGTTTAGAGAAATTGCAATTTGTGGTTGGAACATGACAACATTTGAAAAAGTTCAATAAAACTTTTGCAAAGCATTGCATTTGTGTGACATAGTCTTTAACACCAATAAAATTTCCAATGCGTTTAAACATGCATCCCCTCCTCAGCGAGTCAAACAGATCAAAAAGACTGTTAGTCCTTTTAAAGAGATACTTCACTAACAGTAGATGTCCACCTGTAGAGAATCTCCCATCAACAAGACTCCACCCCTACACAGTTGCAACTGTGGTGGACTATCTCTTTAAAAGAGCCAATGAATGATTGTGATCTGTTTGACTCTGTGAGGAGCTTTCTTGCTGAACTATGTAAGAGATTTTATTGGTCTTGATGGCCATGTCTTAGAAAAAAGAAAGAATAGCAGAGGGTGCCTTGGAGTCCTTTGAAGTTCAATGTTTCTTTTTTTGCAGACCTCCATTATTATGGAAAAGCAACTTTTAAACAAAAGAAATAAGCAGACAAAACAAAAACAAGCGAAACATCTTCCCTGCTGTCATGTTGGCAGGCAGATTTAAGCAGGCATAGATAAACAATTTCTCAAACATTGTTTCACTTTATGGTTAAATTTTCTCATATCAAATTGCTCACTGATACAAATGCTCCCTGAAAATATGGCATCTCCAAAACACACTCATATTTCAGCCCTCATAAAGCCGGGCCCGGAGTCATCCAGCCTAGAAATTGCCCATGGAGAATTTGTGTTCGCCTGGATATTATATGTGCCACATCCCATCCCAGCTTTTGTGAAGACCCTCATCCCTGAATGGCCAATTTCCCCCCACCCTCTTCCACACACTGACATTTCAGCTATCACACAGCCTTCGGTCATAGGGAAGGAAATCTAGCCCACCCCTCACTTCAAACACTGTCAGAGGAGAATCTGCTGCTGATTCCCCCCTACCACCATCAGCACCTCCTCTGCTATACACTCCATCCCTGGCGGCAACATTATGCTGTCCTTGATGTTTTATCATTAGTTTGGGAGTGTGTGGTCCCCCACTGCTGTCTTTTGATGGAGTGCAGACAGTAAAGGCATGGAAACAGCCAGCCAATTTCCCTTGCTGCAGTTTTCCCTCAGCAAGGGGCCAGGCTATCTTCCCCCTGCACCAGAACCTGGTAAGATAATTCCCCTTGATGAGGTGGGCTCTCAGCTCTCCTTAGTAAGGTTGCATACCTGAATTGCCCTCCATTTTGTCTTTCTGATTATTTTGTGAGAGGTTAGTGACAGGCCTAATAAGTACAGTGAGGAGCAGAGGATGTTGCCTTTGGCTCTGCTCTGATGCCGCAGGAGACCAAAGTGGTTTCATTCGTAGTCTTGCTTAATTATTAGGAAAGTAGCAATGACATTAAATCTTTTTGGAAATCATTATTTGTAAAATGTTTTTCAAAAGTGAAATACAGCAGCTGACATAATGAAATGTAATACAACCCTACCAGTGTTTATTATACCTGCTTTTGTTTAGCCAAAAAATCAGCTTTAATTCCATAATCAAACTTTTGTCATGTAATGTGGTTGAGAAACAGTGTTGGTCTCTTGATCTTTGGTTGACTGTATAATATACAGGTGCCTAATAAACAAATGTTGGGCTACTGTAAGTATGTATGAGAACTGTACAATAAAAGAACTATATACTTGCTCAACCAGTGCAGCGTGGCATGGAAACAATCAGCCAGTAGGTTTGCTGAGGTGTATAAGAAGCCCAGGTTGCTTTAATATGGCTCCCCAAATCATCACTGAGTGTGGAAACTTCCCAAATTTGACTCTGTGCATCTCCACACTTCCTCCAGACTCTAAGACCTTGATTTCCAAATAAAATGATACATTTACTTTTATTTGAATAGAGGACTTTGCTTCTTTTTCTCCTTAGCCCATGTAAAATGCTTTTGACGTCTGGTACAGGAGGAGCTTAACAAGTAATGTGACGGTTGTAGCCCATGACCTTTTAAATCTCTTGCCCCAGTCTCTTGAATGGGCTTTGATTTACAATCTTCTCAAGGCTCTGTATATCCTTTTTGCTTTCACACTATTCACACTTTCACGCTTTTTTAGTCTACTAAATGTTCCAATAATATACTGTCTTTGGATGTAATACTCTGAAAATCCCATGATTGCGTAGGCCATAGCATGTCCAATACTTAGGTATTAGGTTTTAAAAAAAGCTATGTAAGCTTGAATTATATCACTGTTTGTAAAGAGTCCGTATGAGTTTCATTTTCTGAATTGGAACACCCACAATTTTCTTAATAGTATTCTAATTTATTTAGATGAGTGTGTAGTTTAATCACGTTTTTTTTATAATTTGTTGACATTAGCGTACTTCAGGATACATAACCTTGTTAGGTTCAATCATTTGTAGTTCCACCCAATAAAGCACCAACATGTGAAATACATTAACCACTATGCTGCATGTGAGTGCAGACATTTATCTTTTTTAAACTAAAAATCATTTTACAGAGGATAACATAACCTATTGTTTTGTTGTTTGATCAGGAAGAGTGGGCTAAATGTGGTCAAGTATTTTACCTTTTGCCTCTTCAGCCATTTACAGCAATGAGAAAACATGTGAAAAGAACAATCAAATTCGCATTAAATCTGTAAAAATCTATTACCATGACCAGTACATTATGTCCGACAATGGGTCAGAAGGTCCTTCCCAACTACCTAAAGTAATCTCTTTCAGGGTGGCTTCGAAGTGTCCTTACTACACAACATACTGGTGCTTTACCAGGAAACACGTATATTATTTTGACTTCAGACAACACAAGACTTTTTTTACATTTTACGGCTTGTATTATCAGTTGCATGGTTTCCAGATGATTTCCCCTTCGGATTCTCATACCTGTGGTAGAGAAGCAGATCATATCAAACCTTTGCTCAGTATCTCAGAAATACAAGTTTGTTTTTTTTTTATCCTGTGTTGGAAAATCATGTTTTGTTTAGTTCAGTAATTTAAAAATGTTTCCCATCATTATTTTTCTGGACTTTGTATCAAGTACAAATTGACACCTGTTAGCATAAAAAACCAAATGGCTAACGAGACTTAAATTGTTACCTACTGTGGCTGGATGAAAGGATGCTGATGTTAGCTTTTGGGACGGGACACTGCTGCTGCTTTGGAAAAAGGTTTACATGTCTTTTCTTACCCTCAAGTCTTTTTGAAAACAAATGTCAGGTGCCAAGTTGAACATTAAAGCACCAACAATTTTGAGAGAAAATAAGCTTTCTAATGCTTCTAGGGTTTTGTTTTTCTTTGAGGTCACAAATAAGGCAATAATAATAATGCAATTATTAGGCAAAGAAGCTGCTAATCAAAAGATTAATTGTTGAAAGAAGAGTTAAAATTTTTATCAGTACAGTGGCAGGCAACGACATGAAGGATTGAGACAAAATCTTAAAGCTAAAAGAAAATATTTGTCTTAAATTTAACCTTAAAAGGTTTAAAGTTCTTAAAAATTATTTCTAAAAGGACAAGTAGTTAATTTATTTTAGTTGCAGTTTTTGTTTGTCTGTTTTTAATGAGAAGGTGAAAAAAATGTTTCAATCTGCCATCTTTTTTGTTTTCAATTCCTCAAAATGTTCATGAGAAAAATAATGCAAGCAAATACAGATTAGTTTAGTTACTGGGGACAATTTATAGATATACAGAAGAGAAGTCAGTATCTTTAAGATTTGTTTCCTTAAAAGACCGCTATTGATTTATCTTTTTAGTATTTATTTAGTTTTATTTATTTATTTATTCATTCATCCATTCAGGGTATGCCAGAAGCTATTTAAGAGTGTATTTTTTGAGAATGTTTTTGAGAAAGCATTTTATGTCCAGTTCCTGAAAATAGATGTAAAAAAAAGACTAAAGATGGAGAGACAATATGCAGTAATTGATTAAATATACAGTTTATTGTCCCCACTGACATTTGACATTTTCTATGTTTCAAAACTTGGGGAAAAAAACAACTTAAATCTATCATTTTCAAGTGCAGTCTCACAGCTACTAACATGTTCTGTAACTCGCACAATAGCTTCAACATGTGCATGTTATGATTTTTTTTTATAGTGCAGCTTCTCATCTTCAGTGACTTTGTCTCTTTCTTTGCTCTTGTCTTTATTTCTTATACATGTTCTTTATTTTTTTCACTCTTTTCATCTAGATGCTCCCACTACTATCCCCACACCCACCACCAACCCAGTCAACACGCAAGGTACTGTATTCCCCCACTGCTGTCCCTCTCAGCAAACAAGTGTGTGAGTGTGTGTGCGCGTTTGTGAGCTTGCCTGCATGTCTGATACGAAGAAATATAACAAGAGCTTGTACCTACAGTGAAGAGAGTCTGTGGCTAGCCAGTTTAAATTAGATTGCGCTGTTGATAGGTGACAGTGAGGACCGGCAGCGCGGGACTGTCGGAGACACCTGTCACAGCCTTTTCCACTCGTGCGTTTGATCAGAGGAAAATTTGCGACACTGCTTTGCTGCTGTGTTATCTTATCAGCATCTGCAGCTATATCTCAAACAAACCAATCCATCACATTATAATGCCCTTTACATCCCCTCTACAAATGCCAGTCACATTTTGTATTTTCAAGGCTGCAAAACATCAATAACTATTTTCTCATGTACTGACAAAGCGAATGAAAGGTAGCTCATTTGCAGTGCTCATGGTGTAGCAACCTTTTGCCTCATTTTATGCTTTGATTTACCTCTGCTGCAATAATTCATTTCAATATAAACCGTCGTTTTAGTTTTTTTTTTTTTTTTAAAGGCTATTATTTCAAAAGCAGTGTTAAGGCTAGACAGATGGTGAGGCAACCTTGGGAGTTGACATTTGGATATGCCAGAATGTGACATTTTAATACAAAAAAAATATCTTTAAAGAATAGATCGGTTTATCAATAGCTGCTTTAAAGATATGGCAATTTTGCTCCTTTGTCATGGGCACTCTGCAATTCATAGTTTTTTAAAATGCAGAACGACCAATAATAAGTTTGAAACTCAGGAGTGAGACTACATAGAAAAGCAAACATATTCTAATAAGGCAGCTCTCAGATAACATTCATTTACACATTCATTTGATTAAATATGACATTTTAGCTCTATTTTTGTGCATTGGATAAAAATAGGGTTCTATTTGGAGGTCTCCACTGTAAATCTCTTTTCATTATGAAACGCCTTTTTGTTTCTAGTTTCTCCTTCAAACCTGCTCTCTTCCGCCTCAAACAAATCCGAAGCACTGGAGATCAGTGATCGTCCTCTACGGTTTAAGCCTCAGTCAGCTTAATGACTCTTTCTGGGAGTGGTGAAGTCAAACGGGATGCTGCTTTGCACATCTGTTACATTCCTCTGCAGTTTTCCATAAGCTCTTCTCCTTTGAGTCACCGTGATGCTGCCGTCTCTGTTTTGTACAGAAACATTCCAAGAAGACGGGCTGCAAAGAGGATTTAGTGTGATTTATGTGAAACATGCTGGGAGGATGTAATTGAGCTTTCTTGCAGTTCACTGCTCTCCTAAATACTCTGTCACAGGGTAGTTCTAAGCTAGCTTGTGGTAGATTGCTTTGCGCTACCTTAATTAGCATAACCCTACAGTATAGCATTTCTTTCCTGCCAATGAGTAAATGTAGCTTTGCTTAAATAAACATGCCACCACTGAGGAATTGTTTTTTTTCCTAGAGCCTGATGCAACTAAACTGCAGGAAAACCCTAATTTTAAAGCTACAATCTGTACATTATTTGGTGCAAAATTATTGTAAAACATTCAGGCACTCATCATAATCTTTACTTTATTTTTTTCAAAGAAAAGTTGCCAGTTTTTACATCAGATACTATGCGTTTGTTTCAGAAAATAAAAACTTTACAAATCACATTTAGTGGCTATTTGGATATTTGTACTCATTGAGTCTGTTCTGTTCTATAGTCGGGCTTCATTTTTGTGGTAACTGCAAATGGAAAGCTTATACCACATCTCCCCAATGGGTTGGCAAAACCTCCACAACCAGCGGCAAACTACTTTGACCTACAGAATTAGGCAAAGATCCATTAAGGTTGGGACATACCAAACAATTTTTTTTTGCTGAATTTTACCCCTGATTCCCAGTCGGAGAAAGTCTGCGTCAGTCTGCACTAGTTGTGGTCAGTCGGTAAGGTGAGTCGGTACAAAGGTCTGTTAGTATGAAAGGGGGTTAGACTAGAGTCTGTACATGCATGAGGGGAACCGACCCGATCCAACCTCAGTCGCAGTGAAACAAACATTTTTGAATTTTTTGAGGCAGATTACCATCACAAATGCATGTTGCCGACAGCCAATGAAAAACAGTGGCTGCAACACGGCAACAGCTGCAAGTCAACTTTATTGTACATTTTACAACTATTCAGCATTATAAACATATATGCAAAACAACATAGGGCATAATACACACTATCAACTAACTTATTACAGTCACGTAGAGATAAAAAAACTCGGGTATTTAGGATTAAAATACTGTAAATTTTGGAGGGTCTTATTGAAATAACTATTCACATACTAACATAAATGTTATGGGATTTAGTCTAACAAATTGACATTTCTGAATGAAGTATTTTCCACATAGAAAAAAAAACTATTTATCCAACATTTTTAATGTTTACTTGCACGATCCAGTCCAAACATTATAATGCTGTATGTTAAGATAGCAATATTTTCAGAATACAGCCAACACTGAGTAATTCCAAAACCTACAGACAAACTTACACCCTCCAATAAATGTTCCGAAGTCTCAACATGACTATAACAGAGAATAAGACTGCAGCCAACACATCATCCAAATTATATTCACTTGTGGGTTTAAAGTAACATTTAAAATTGCATCTCATTCATCTTATCGGGGAGTAGCACAGCACTATGACCTCTCTGAATTCTAAAAATGTCTGGTATTAACGCCACCTACTGGTATATTTGTTCCTTCTGTCACTCTTATAAGAGTTTTCATTAGGGATTGATGTGCTCAGTTGATTATTTGGTCTGAAAAATCTTGTGGTCTGTGATCCCACAGCAGTTGCAGATAAGTGTGTGATCCTGCCTTTCAGTCGTGAAACAAAAAACAATCCTCTCAGAATCAGTGACAACTGTGAAAGTTGAGTAGCTTGTCCCTAGCCTTAAGGTTTCGAAACCATTAAGTTTTCCTTCTAACAAAAAGATGCCAGAGAAACTGTTGGAGAAACTGCCAGAGAAACTGTTGGCTATGCCGACAGTTTCTCTGGCAGTAAGGGGCATAGTGTAAAGTAGCGCTACCCCTTCCCCTCTTGTTCCCGCACCCTGTCATTCAGCTAGCTTAAAAAAGGCTCTTACAGATGCAACTGATAAACATTTATTTTGCAGAAATGTTGAAGTTAGATTTTTCATTATTACTTAAGATATTTCAAACTTACTTAATATATTTTCAAAATATTTCTCATCTGCCTTGAAAGTGATTGGTGCAGGGAGATGTGCTGCTTTAAGAAAACATCGTTCCAGCAACACATTCCTAAACATAGGACACTGTAGAAGACAACGTGAGATCACCAACTAACAGCCCTGAAACAAGGTACAGAAAGCACATAAGCACTACTGCTATAGAATTGACACAGCAGTAACTCTATAATAGTGTCACTTAATGGAATGTTACGCTATGCAGGCACTGTATTGTTGACCATGTGAGCTTAACATCCAGTTTGCCACATGCTGGTAGAAATACGTTTTAATTGCATTCCTCAGACTGGATGTGTCTTTTCTCCATATTTAAATCACATAGTATTTTGTTCCCCGTTTCTTATTTGGTTTTTCTTTTTTTGAGGTTTGAACTTTGAATGAACAAACAAAACCTCACTGTCAGTAATTAATCTACACATAAAGCAAATACATGACAGCCACTGCTTCCCCTCAATAGTGTAAAAAGAAGCATATAACCAGCTTTCTATATTTTTTTTCATAATTCTTGCAAAATAAATATGATTCAAGTCACTATATTTACATCTTGCCTGCAATTTCCTTCTTTAGTTGTGACTTCAGAAGCATCAGTGCCTAAATTTAATATTTTCTTGTGCAATAAAAGAGCAAATGTCATAACAAAGCTCAGAAACTCACAGCAGTTTGTCTTTTGAGTTTGTTGTTTCATGTTCAGAAAGTTTTTGCTGGAAATTATATAAGGTCGCTCGGTGCTTTACTAGATGCAGAGTGTGTGTGTGTGGGTGGGTATACCACTGGGGATAGATAAGTCACTATTTTAAAAGAAAATTTCTTTCATGTGTTTGAAAGTTTTCAGGGCTTGTGTCTCTACATGTGTTATTGTTGAATGTTTAAAGAGAAGCTAAAAAGCTTCTCATTTCTGACTTTGTCTCAAGTCAAAGATGATGCATGTATCTTTAATGTGTAACAACTAATTCAAATAGTTTAAATGATTTTTAGTGTAAATGAAGAGGATATTTTCTGAAGCACATACACAAAATGTGACAAGACAGAAACAAATATTAGTAGGCCATTTGTTCCTTATGTGTTGATGTATTTCTTCTGGGCAGAGGGGAAATTAACCAGTAACTCTAGCTCTAAAGGAATACAGGATGTCTGCAGTTAAAATGCTTAAGCTCCTCAGATGCTCTCAAATGATCCAAAGCAGGGACATTATATCCTAGGTAAGCCTTCAGTAAACCCGAGATGTTAAGGAGAGCCAGACAGGGTAGACATGAAAGAGGGAAGACATGAAACAAAGACTTAAATTGTTGACTGATTGAGAACACCCGTTTCTGCAGATCATGCTGTTGTTAGACCTCGGCTGATTAATCCAAAAGCAAAATATGCATGTGGGAGGAAGTGGGGGTCAATTTCTGTCACACTTTAAATAACTCTTAAGGCGCTCTTATTTTTAAGATTTGAGTTCTTAAAAATATGAAGAACAAAACATAAATGTTGATGTCTAACATTTTTTTAAATGGTTAAGGCATTTAATGATGCCTTGAAGCTGGTAACTCTTGGTGGCAAAAATGCCACACTGACATCTCAATAGTGTTTAAGTCCTGGTCTTGACTAGGACACTATACTCTTTATATTATTTTGTTTTCTGTATTTTGTGAGCTGTTCATAGTGGGCTTGCTGGAGTGATTTGAATCTCATTACTGGGCGGTCTCCCTCAGAACTTTCGGGTAAACAACAGAATTCACGGTTCTATCATTTATGGCAAGTTTTCCAGATCCTAAAGTAACTCCAAAGTACTCCACTACCACCACCATGTTTGACAGTGGGTATGATGTTTTTTCGCTGAAAAACTGTTACTATCAAGCCTGATGTAAGAGGACATACATAGTGTTCAAAAAGTTCCACTTGTCTGTCCGCAGGAATTTTACCCAGAGGTTTTGGGGATCATTGTAATATTTCTTTGGCAATTGTGAGATGGGCCTTTCTTTTCAGTCAGTAATGGTTTCCAGCTTGAAATTTCTCCATGTCTTTTTTGCCCAGTCTCTGTCTTGCTGTGGAATCATGATTACTGTCCTTAACTGGGCAAATGAACCCTCTAGGCTTTAGACGTAGTATTGGGCTCTTTTGTGACCTTTTGGATGAGTCGTCAATATGCTTTTGGGGTAATTTTGTTTGGCTGGCCACTCCTGGGAAGGTTCATCAATGTTATGTTTTTGCCATATGTGGATAATGACTTCCTCTGTGGTGTGTTGGAGTCCCACTGCTTTAGGAATGGCTTTGCAACCTTTTCCAGACCAATAATGTCATTGTTGTTTCTCATCTGTTCTTGATTTTTCATTTTATTTTAGATTTGGGGTACGGTGTTACTTAATGTTGTCAGACAGGCCTTATTAACCGATTTCTTAATTCTACAGATCTGTCAATCCAACCTTGGTGTGGCCGATGAAATTGAACTCGGTTAGTTAATTTATAATTTGACAAGGAAGGCATGTTGGTGCAAGTCACCTTTTTTCTTTAATAAATGAAAACAACAGCATTTTATGGCTTCACACATGCTGGTGATTTTTTTTTTTTACCTTAGCCTAAATAAATGAGCATAAAGATTTTAGGATAAAAGGTCATCATGTACTTAAGAATTAGAAATATTTTTAAAGTGCAGAGCATTTATGAATACTGATTATTTTTTATCCACTTTTTCTCTGGACAATATAATAATGTAACTTTTTTCTTAAAAAATATGCAAACTTGAACTTTAAGACTGTTTAAGTAAGATGTTTATGTTGTAAACATCTGATTTTGCACAGTACTCAAGGTTTACAAGCAAACAAAATAGACATGAATTGCATTCTGGCCTCTTCAATGCACCCTGTGGACCTAATCTATGAGCAGTTGTATAAATTTTGTTGCTGTTTTGGCTAAGCCATTAGGGACACCTGGATTCTTATAACTTTCACAAATGGTGCAAAGAAACAAAAACCAATTCAGGGTCATTCTCATGCCTCTGTTTAACAAAATATGTTTTTGCTCAAACCCGAACTGTCTTCTGATGGTATTTTAGGAATGCATTGGCTGTTTTCTTTAGTGATGTTTGGCTTAACACTTTATTTCCTCACTCCTGGGGTTCAGTGGTGGAATATTTGACTGTTTTGGCATGGGGTGCCTACAGACAACTTTCACAAGGGTGGCCAGGTGGGAGCCACTCATTAAGTCTCTGGCTGTATTACTGCTATATGATGAAATACCATGAAATCTAGAAAACTTGTACAAAAACTAACCGATCTGGGTTTGGCTAAGACTTAATTAGGTACAAATCCATACTGCTGTCTCTCTTTACGAATAATTTTTTAAGATAGAACTAGTTGTTTTACTTCACCTATATTTTTTACATTGTAAAGAATAATTTTAGCACTTTTAAAGTTGAACATACAGTACAGACCAAAAGTTTGGACACACCTTCTCATTCAAAGAGTTGTCTTTATTGTCATAACTATGAATATTGTAGCTTCACACTGAAGGCATCAAAACTATGAATTAACACATGTGGAATTATATACTGAACAAAAAAAGTGTGAAAAAAATGAAAAAAGTTTATTTTTTTTGGTTCTTCAAAGTAGCCACCTTTTGCTTTGATTACTGCTCCGCACACTCTTGGCATTCTGTGGATGAGCTTCAAGAGGTAGTCACCTGAAATGGTTTTCACTTCACAGGTGTGCCCTGTCAGGTTTAATAAGTGGGATTTCAAGCCTTATAAATGGGGTTGGGACCACCAGTTGTGTTGTGCAGGAGGTGGATACAGTACACAGCTGATAGTCCTACTGAATAGACTGTTAGAATTTGTATTATGGCAAGAAAGAAGCAGCTAATTAAAGAAAAACGAATGGCCATCATTACTTTAAGAAATTAAGGTCAGTCAGTCCGAACAATTGGGGAAACTTTGAAAGTGTCCCCAAGTGCAGTCGCAAAAACCATCAAGCGCTACAAAGAAACTGGCTCACATGAGGGCCGCCCCAGGAAAGGAAGACCAAGAATCACCTCTGCTGCGGACGATAAGTTCATCCGAGTCACCAGCCTCAGAAATCGCAGGTTAACAGCAGCTCAGATTAGAGAACAGGTCAATGCCACACAGAATTCTAGCAGCAGACACATCTCTAGAACAACAGTTAAGAGGAGACTGTGTGAATCAGGCCTTCATGGTAAAATAGCTGCTAGGAAACCACTGCTGAGGACAGGCAACAAGCAGAAGAGACTTGTTTGGGCTAAAGAACACAAGGAATGGACATTAGACCAGTGGAAATCTGTGCTTTGGTCTGATGAGTCCAAGTTTGAGATCTTTGGTTCCAACCACCGTGTCTTTGTGCGGCGCAGAAGAGGTGAACGTACGGACTCTACATGCCTGGTTCCCACCGTAAAGCATGGAGGAGGAGGTGTGATGGTGTGGGGGTGCTTTGCTGGTGACACTTTTGGGGATTTATTCAAAATTGAAGCCATACTGAACCAGCATGGCTACCACAGCATCTTGCAGCAGCATGCTATTCCATCCGGTTTGCGTTTAGTTGGACTATCATTTATTTTTCAACAGGACAATGACCCCAAACACACCTCCAGGCTGTGTAAGGGCTATTTGACCAAGAAGGAGAGTGATGGGGTGCTGCGCCAGATGACCTGGCCTCCACAGTCACCGGACCTGAACCCAATCGAGATGGTCTGGGGTGAGCTGGACAGCAGAGTGAAGGCAAAAGAGCCAACAAGTGCTAAGCATCTCTGGGAACTCCTTCAAGACTGTTGGAAAACCATTTCAGATGACTACCTCTTGAAGCTCATCAACAGAATGCCAAGAGTGTGCGGAGCAATAATCAAAGCAAAACGTGGCTACTTTGAAGAACCTAGAATATAAGACATATTTTCAGTTGTTTCACACTTTTTTGTTCAGTATATAATTCCACATGTGTTAATTCATAGTTTTGATGCCTTCAGTCTGAAACTACAATATTCATAGTCATGAAAATAAAGACAACTCTTTGAATGAGAAGGTGTGTCCAAACTTTTGGTCTGTACTGTATGTTATGTGCCAAATAACTCACACTCTGACCTCATTTTCTCCTTATAAAGAATACTTTAAAACCTTTTATTATCTTTCTAACTTTAAGAAGAGAACCTTGATTTGTCCTTTTGTATTTGCCAAGCCATCCCCTTGTTTTGGTCTGCTCTTTGTAATAAAAACGTACCAAGGAAGAAGGATTAACTGTAACTCACCAATACTCTATTTCGTAAAAAATTTGCCAATCTCAAAAGATAGTATGACATCACAGTAAGAGTTCAAGTTCACATCAGACTTTTCAATTTAGTTTTAATCAGAGACCTTCACTTGAAACTTGTCACTTCCATTGAATGTCATTGTCATGTTTATATATGGTCAAATCGTCATTTGGGTTGTCATAATCGACTCTGTGAATCTAATTAGTTAGCAAGCTGTAGCACTGAAATTCAGCTGAGGAGATATCAAAGTGTCCTTGAGGACACTTAGTAATACCATTGCTCCTGAAATGCTTCTTGGTGTGTGAATGAGAAAAAAGTGTTACATGAATAAAGGTGGGTATTAATTGGTGAATTAGAAACATGCTGTAAAAAGAAGCAATTTGAAGAGCTATGTTGAGATTACATATCTTTGAAACATTTATTGTTTGTGTTATGTTGAGCACAACTGTATAAGTATTTTAAGACTGCTTTGAGGCTGCACTAAATTTATGTCCTTGCTGAACAAAGATGTCATCACTTCAGTAATTCTGTGCAAGTATGCATTTACCTTGGAACATGTCAAAATTTTTGCTAGGCTACAACCAACAAAAGTATATTTTATTGGGATTCTAAGACAGACAACACAATGTAGTGTACAATTGTGAAGTGGAAAAAAATGATACATGGTTTAACCTGAGAGGTTTGACACTCATTTTTACTTCTGCACCTATACTACTAAATAAATCTAGTGAGACCAGTTTCCATCAAAACAAATTAGTCAATGTGTCAATTGGTCACCATGAAGAAAATCTCATGGAGCACTGTTCAATGCATTAACTGAAAATGGAAATGATTGCAAACCATTCAAAACATGAGCAGGCTATGCAAGGAGAGCAATAATCAGAAGAGAAACCAAGGAGTCCCATGGTGACTCCGGAGGAGCTACAGAGATCCGCAGTTAAGGTAGAAGAATTTGTTTACAGGAAAAACATTAGCTGTGGTCTCCTCTGGACTTTATGGACGATTTGCAAGAAGCAATCATGTGATGCAGCAAACATGTAGAGGAACATGCTCTGGTCAGATGAGAAAATTTTGGAAAAAAACCTTTTGGCAGAAAATTAACCCTTCACATCTCCCTGAACACACCATCCTCATAAAGAGACATGGTGGTGGCATCATCATGCTGTGGCGAAACCTATATTTAGCAAGGACAGAGAAGATAGATGGAGGTAAATACAGTGCAATAATAAGAAATACTGTTACAGGTTGCAAAAGATGTGGGATTAAGTGATAGATTTGCCTTCTAGAAGGAGCCAAATCCTACATTCATAGCTACAATGAAATAGTTTAGGTCAAAGCATGTATATGTATTAGAATGGCCCAATCAAAGTCCAGACCTAAATTCAATTGGAAATATGTAGCAGAACCTGAAAATCTATACTTATAGACACACTCAATCCAATATGACGGATGTTGTGCTATCTTCAAATGAATACGCATATATTTTGATCTGAATGCGCCAAGCTTGTAGAGACATTGCAAAAGATTCTCAGGTGGAATTGCAACCACTATTCTACAAAGTATTGTCTGAGGGGGTGATATTTGCAGAACACAATGGAAAACATATAGGAAAACTGAAATAATACATCCCTGTAATAAACCCAGGGAAAGCCTCACTGCTCTGATCTTGTCGCTGACAGGAGGGCTCTAATAGGATGCTCTGTTACTGACCAGAGTAGCAATTAGTCATTCTGGTGCGAAAATGGAAAGGTGCGACTGTAAAGCATGTGACAGTGGGACTTGAGCAGAGCAGATTTCCCAACCACGCAGACACGGGCATCAGTAGCAAATCCTCTTTATTCTCCCATAAATCCCCACGGCTGCGCGCATCCTGTCAGGACATCGGTGTGGGCATGTCAGTGCTCTCTGATCGAGCCGCAAGCACAGAAAGAGAGAGGGAGCTGTGCCAGCAATGTGGACAGCAGCCTGCCACATTACAGACATAATCAAATTCTACTTGATTCAAGTGCGAGACCACAAAGGCTGCCATAATGATACCGTCTCTCATTTGGAGGTTTTCTTCCTACTCCAAGCACCTTCTGTTATTATAAATGCAAAAACAGTTCACCGAGCAGGGGTGGCTGCAGGGAAACTTAATCCTTGATTTCTTAGAGCGACAAACCATTTCACATAGGGAGAAGGAAAAATGACAGTAATGATAATAAAGGACTATGCAAAGGTACTAATTCAGTTAAAGCTTGATTTGATTATGGCTGTGATAATATTTCTGCAGGCTGTGAGCCAAATAACTTTTTTAAATCTAAGTCGCTCTTTTAAACACTGGTCCCCAAATAAAATTAGTTAAAAAGACATTGAAGAAATGACATTGCCTTCTGTTCAATCAACATGACAATGTTGGAGACAGGTGAAAAGAAAAATACATATATCTATGTCTGAATGATGGTTGGTTGTTCTATTGACCTAACTTAAGGCGACCATCGCCTAACTGTGGTGATGGTGGTAGGGGTTCGTCCTGTAACCAGCATTGCTAGTTTAAACCCTTCCTCTCTCCATCTTAGTTGTTGTGTCCTTGGGCAAGAAACTTCCCCCGCCATGCCGGCTGATGGTGGTCAGAGGGCTCAGTGGTGCGATTGTGTGGCAGCCTCACTTCTGTCAGTCTGCCACAGGGCAGCCATGGCTACAATGCTAGCCTACTCTCAGTGTGTGAATGTGTGTAGGAATAAGTGGATAACTGGTTGTAGTGTAAAGCACTACACAAGTGCAGGCCATTTACCATGTGCCATAACTAAGTCTTGCTCTAAATCTTTTAGGTTAAATTGGGATTGGGACCAGTGGGTTAAAATAGTATCATTTTCAGTGTGTTTTTTCTGGGATAAATAAAGAAGAGGGCTGGCCAACCTTTAACACCAATAAAAAATATGTGCATGGTCAGTTTGTTATGTCCATAACAAACGTCATGTTCGAGCCCAAGGTGGTTCATAAGTGTACCTAGTCAAGAATGAATTTTGTATGCACAGTGTTTTTTTCAAAGGTATTTCATTGCCACCTGTACCAGATAATTAGTGTTGAAAAGCTAGGTTATTTACACAGTAATTTTCACTCTACTGAGCTGCACATACTAATTAAGACATTGTTTGTCACAGTAATGTCACAGTAATTTTATGAAATGAAATGTCTGTTATTCTGAATGAATAAAGAAAAGTTCTATTTCAAAAATCTATGAAAAAATGGCTAACAGAAAAAACACAAAGTAAAACCATGACATTTCTGTGATGAAGAAACCATGCCAGTCAAGCTCTACAGCTGAGGTAATTCAATACAAATCTTGATAGTAGTAAAAAAATAATAAATAAACTATTATTCTGTTTAAGCGTTGACTTCACAAAGACTGATTTTATAGCTGTTTCCGGACATACTGGCCTATTTATGATACAATCTTAACACAAAGACAAAAGCATGATTATTTTGCTTACCTATGTCACCAAAATGCTGCAAATGTATTGAAAGGATGTGTACCCACTGACATCTGAGGTTTCTGCTCTGGTTTTTTTCTGTTGTTTCTGTTCACAGTTGACAGTTTGTTCTGGTAATGCAATGTCACCGCTGGATATGTTTACAGCACAAAAGCCGCAAGGACACTGGATAAAGCTCACAGATAAGGTTTTGTGTTGATATCAATACCACGTGTATCTGAACACATCAGCTATACTGTTAGGCAAATGGTAAACTGTTTTTTTTCAGCACCAGCACTTGCTCCCAATAAATGCTTCAGAAAAGTTATGGTGGCGTTATGGTACATCTCATTTGGCGATCTTCCAGACACTGCAGTGCATACAAAAACAAATGCTTTTAAGGCTGTCACTGGTATGTCGCAGTTGTAAATTGGAATTGCTCAGCCGTTGAAGGCCTATAAAGATTATTTTGTTTATGAGACACCCTCCAACAAAAAAATCTAAGAAATAGAAAAAAATCCCTGATTTACATATTATCAGTTAAAAACCTTCCGTTTAATTGGAGCATGTCCATCTAAAATACATTGATGTACAGGGGTTGGACAGTGAAATTGAAACACCTGGTTTTAGACCACAATAATTTATTAGTATGGTGTAGGGCCTCCTCTTGTGGCCAATACAGCGTCAATTCGTCTTGGGCATGACATATACAAGTCCTGCACAGTGGTCAGAGGGATTTTAAGCCATTCTTCTTGCAGGATAGTGGCCAGGTCACTACGTGATACTGGTGAAGGAAAACGTTTCCTGACTCGCTCCTCCAAAACGCCCCAAAGTGTCTTAATAATATTTAGATCTGGTGACTGTGCAGGCCATGGGAGATGTTCAACTTCACTTTCATGTTCATCAAACCAATCTTTCACCAGTCTTGCTGTGTGTACTGGTGCATTGTCATCCTGATACACGCCACCACCTTCAGGATACAATGTTTGAAAACCATTGGATGCACATGGTCCTCAAGAAGGTTTCGGTAGTCCTTTGGGGTGACGCTCCCATCTAGCACAAGTTTGGGGGCCAAGGAATGCCATGATATGGGCCCCCCAACCATCACTGATCCCCCCCCATGCTTCACTCTGGGCATGCAACAGTCTGGGTGGTACCCTTCTTTGGGGCTTCTCCACACCGTAACTCTCCCGGATGTGGGGAAAACAGTAAAGGTGGACTCATCAGAGAACAATACATGTTTCACATTGTCCACAGCCCAAGATTTGCACTCCTTGCACCATTGAAACCGACGTTTGGCATTGGCATGAGTGACCAAAGGTTTGGCTATAGCAGCCCGGCCGCGTATATTGACCCTGTGGAGCTCCCAACGGACAGTTCTGGTGGAAACAGGATCGTTGTGCAGACTTATTTTGGAGAAACAGATTAGTTTTCTCCAAGCAGTAAAAGTAACTAATTAATGTGAGCCAAATGACTAAACAATAGTCTAAACAATAGCTGTGTTTATTTGTTTGAAATTGAAATCAGACTTGATGCTAGAAAAAGACATAGAACCATTTTTCTCACATTGTCATGGAGCATAAATTGGACCAAACATTTCTCATATTGGTCAGATTGGTCAGTTAGGATTAATAAAATTATTAATATTTGCTAAATGAGAGAATAATTAAAGACAGGTTTTGTTTTACTCCTTTTAAATTCGAAGTTTAAATCCATTACATTAGTATTTGGTGGAATTAACTTCAAGGTGTATGATTTGACACACGCTTGTTACAATAGTTTCCTGGAATTTTGGCCCATTCTTCCTGAGAGAGCTGATGTAACTGAGTTAGGTTTTCAGGCCACCTTGGTCACACACCTTATTAGCTCTGCTCCCAATGGGTCTGGGATCCAGGCTTTTTGAGGGTCACTCAAAAACAAAAACTTTGTTGTCCTCCTGACCAATTTGGCAGTTTGCTTTAAAACATTTCCCATCTAAAAGATCTATTTGTGAACAAGTTTTTTATTCCTTGCTGATGTCTTGGTGTTGATTTAATATTACCACGTAATATTTTGTCATGATGCAGCAAACCACACAGCATGATACTGCCACTCCATTTCCTCACAGCTGGTAAGCTGTTCTCAGGCTTGCAATCTTTTTCCTCCAAATGTGAACATCTCTATTGCACCTTTGTTCTGATAAACTTTTAAGTTCATCAGACATGTATTCAAAAATGTAATGTTTTTGTTCCTGAGTGCATTTGTAAACTGTCATTTTGACTAATTATATTGCTTTTATAGTAATGGTGTCTTCATCTTTTTGTGGCCTTTCAGGCCATATCGCTAAAGTATTTGTTCCATTGTGAATAAATGGCACTCTCTTCAGTCTTCAGTCCCTATTTACAAAATTAGTTTCAGAATGTTTACAAAATGTTTCCTTGTGTTTCTACTATTCGAGTACACGACAGCGGTTTACGTTTTCTCAGAAAATGGCCTGTAAGGGGAAGCCCTGGCACCTGCGATGTATGACTGCAGTCAGTAAAAATTATGCACACATATACAGCATAACGAGTGCTGACCAGATTAGAACCCACAGAAGAAGATATCAACAATAAAAAATGTCAGATTGCAGAGTACTGTTTGTGTTGCTGACTGTTTTGAATGAAATGACAGTTCTGCAACAAAGTGCTAATTTTCTACCCAGTTTTTTAGGCACGATTTGTTCATGAAATGCACATGTTGAGTTTTAAAGAACATACCGCCTACTAGTGCTGTGGCAATTTACAGTGTTTACACATGTCTACTAGTTTCGTGTGCACAGAGATGACAGTTACTTTTGCTTTTGCTCAGGAGTTGATACACACATTTCACATGAAAACATCTCAGACACAGAACCCGTCTCCCTTTTGAACAGAATAACTGGATATTTACATGGCATTTATGGTTATATTCGTTTTTTTTACAGATGAACCAGGCACATTCAGGCATCTGCAAATTGTACTCAAGGAATAACCCAACATTTGGAGGTCGACCGTTTTTTATTTGCTGGTTTCTTTAGATCTTTACATGACATTACACAAGGAAGCAATGTGTTCAGGGTGTGCTTTAGATTTTCACAGATTTACCTTCATTTAATTCAAATGTTTTGAAACACAGTAACCTGTCAAAAGCTTACAAAGCCATGACGTCATAATCTGTGGTTTTATTGTGGTGGTTTTATTCATATTGCTTAAAAGCATATTATTCATATTTTTTGCAAACTTCTAAATTTTAAGAAAGTAAAAAGGAATCATCACATGTATTATTCTGGCCTTTACCAAGTAGAAGTCATTTTTGTAATTCTAACTGAACTTGAACAGAAAGTTTAGTCTGAATTAAAGTAGCACAATAAGGGGAAAAAGGTCACTTTTGGCTACATGCATTGTAAGTAAATTTCTGATCTCAACTGTATCTATGACAGCTAAGATACTGACTGCTGATAAACAATCCTCCTAATCTCACGACCATTACTAAGTATTTACAAAATATATTACTTGAAGCCCATATATAATTTTTCTAAATATTTCCTTTTCAGTTCGGTTCAGCAAATCGAGAAATATGCTAAATGCATAACAGAATATAAGAAATAAGTAGTGAGAGAAAAATCTCCAGATCAAGTTTGAATTCATAAACTATATGTATGTATGCGGTGATAAATCTAGTAAAGGCAAAGGAAGAACTGTTGTCTGAGAAAACTGTTATCTTGGAGACCTAACATACCAACATTCTACCCAAGAACTTAAAAGCACCCTGCATTGAGCCCAATATTTGTTTCAAGTGACTGCCTGGACAAAAACTGCATTTTGAAACACAAAAATTCTGACAGCAATTCAAATACATCTTGCAATTTAAGCTGCATTTCTGACCACCATTGCTACTCTGATGTGCATGGATGTTAACATTTTTGTTCCAACTATGTTAGCAGTATCGCCTGGTTTGTAATAGCCAGCCATGTACAGGTTGTTCAGATCACACTTTTCTCCACATAATCAGTTGTGATCATGTAACTACACTACAATAATCTGGGAGTCAAAATATTATTTTCCTTTCATCAGATGATCTTTGTAGCAAAGGACAACTCAAAAATGACTTTAAAATGATTTTTCTGCTTTGAGAGAATATCAAAATGCAGATTGTGATTTATTTATGTCATACTTACTGTTTATTTTTTCTGACTCTAAAGTATGATTACATGTGCACTTTAAGAAACGTCCTCCATCTAAAACTCCATAATATATATGTTTCTATTTCATAATCTTTTTAGCAAAGTTATAGATGATAATTTGTCCTGACCTTTATTCTTCAACATGACAAGAAAACTGCAAGATTTTTTATGTGTCCAGCAACATATTACATCTGTGTGTAACATTGAATATTTTTGTATAGGAGTGCAGTAGGAGTTAGTACTCTTCTTTACTGCTGACCTTTACATTTGAAATCATCTTACAACACACTTAAGGCTTCTGTTTGGCATCACATGCTTTATAATCCCCTGACAATAAGTCAGACATCACAAAATTAACAAAAATTTAACATTTACTGCATGTGCTTGCATTAGATTTTAGGTCATGTTTTCTCAGCTAACCTTTGTGGTAAAGACAGAACTGATGAACAGGAAACCAGTGTTCAGCAGTGTGCCTAATGCAGGCAACATGAAATGCAACCAACCATAACAGTTGATACTGCTGGTGTTAGGGGATTTTAAGTTATTCTCTGACATTTTTGTGATAGTGTCTTGCTGCTGACTCTGGATGAATTTTTCCTACTTGTTAAATCAAACTCTCCCTCGGTGCGCGGAGGCAGCCAAGACCTCCGCGTGTTTCCTCCGGAATGTGTCAAACGAAAGACAGGGGTGAGCAAGGTGAGGGCAGGAGGCTGGGAGGCAGGGAAAAAAGGGAGGGAAGATGAGACAGGACGGTCCACAGGCCATTTAGTGGGAGCATGTTCATTAGCATGGAGCATGGGCCGTTTCATCTCCTCTGGGAAAGAGCTGTGCTATCCTGACATCCTTGATACAGTAAACAAACTGCACCTAGTTCAGGCCCATGCGCTCAACAACCGGGCCCTCTCTACTGAAGATGAAACCATTTCAGGAGGGCGCTCAACTGAAATGAAACGTTTCCTATTAATTAGTCTTATTGTAGGAAATGCTTCCCACAAGCTGGGGGTACGCAGCCTGAATGAGGTGTTTTTTTAGCTTTTAGGTTGAGATGTGACTGTCACGTCTCAGATCCTTCAAGTCGACTTATTACGCCTTTGCCGCGTTGAGAGAAATTCTGCACTCTCAGCTCGTCTTTTATCAAAATCATTCAAGTTCAGAGCATGACTGGAGAGATTGATGGAAAATTGAGCTGCTCTCTCATGCAGCAAAGAACAGTGCAGTCATTCCCCTCACCCATCACTCCTCAATCAGCCCAGATGTGCACAGATATAGACTATTGATAAATGCCTCTGAACTATTCTAAGACTGGAAATTTAAGGGCTTCAGATTTTGCCTTGTATGTCAGTGGTGCACGGATAAATCTGGCTAAGTGCTGGACAGTGATACTCACTGACACCTGAGGCAGTCGTGTATTTCTTCACAGGAGGACGCCAGCTGCCAATTTCTCTTCAGACGTGTGTCTCTTTCTCATGATTGAGCTCTATAACTTCCAGAAATGGCCCCCTAAATCACAGTGTATCTTACAGTGTGTGAATTCTTGCTGAAATTGCAGACAGTGTCTGCTGTTTCATGGTGGAATAACTGTCTTAATATTTTCAGTGTCGCTCACTCAAGGAGGCCCGGGGAGACTAAAAGCACTGCTGACATCAAAGTAAAACTGGACTTCAACAATATAACATGACAATAGTATATGCTTTTTAATGCATCTCTTTGTACATTGAAATCTGTCTAGACAATAGTGATAAATGTTTGAAAAATTAAAAATGTTCTTTTATATAATTTGCTTTCTTTTTCTTTACATTTTGAAAGAAAGCAGGGAAGCAGGAAGTATGAATCAAAACCCATATATTTACTCATGTATTGACATGCTTGGTAAAAATGTGGAAAAAAAACCTTAAGATAAACTGATCTAGCTTAATATCCCACTGGAAGATTGTGAAAAATCTAACATTTAATCTGAGTAACTTTTATTCAGTTGGAAAATAAAATCCCATGAAAGAAATAGCGTTTAGTTGTTGCAGCACCAATGGCCTTTATTCTTGTTAGTTTTCCAAAGTGGAGATGAGGTGGGGGAGAGAGGTGGAAGACATGCCACACAGGTGGTCCGCACTCGAACCTGGAATGGCTGTGTCGAGGACTGAGGCCTCCATATATTGGTCGTGCTGTTTTTAGCAATTATAACATTTCACAAAGTTGGAGCATACAGAGAGAGGTAACTTTGATGATACCTCTTTGCACAACCTCTTTAGATCATCTATCTTGGGTCTATGCTATCTTATCTTCTAGTGAGCCCACAGGTTTTCTGTAGGACTTAGCTTTGGGAACAGAGGGCCTTGAAGAAGGTTAATTTTGTGTCTAAACTATTCCTGTGTTAATTTGGTCATATGTTTAGGATTATTATTTTAGGTTGACCCAGTTATCAGTTTAGTGGTAGAGGACAAAATCTTTGATATTTAAAATGCACTGATATAAAGCTTTGCATTCCAACAACTTTCCCTGAGCCCACAGCATCACAGATATGTCACTATACTTAATAGTGTAAAGTAGGTAAGTAAGTAAAGTTTATTTGTGAAGCTCCTTTCAGAGACACAAAGTCGCAAAGCATTGTACAAGGAAAGCGTCTAACAGTTGTTATGGAGACATAATGACCCTAAGATGGCATTATTTGTTGCATTTCCTTAAGGTAGAGATTTAGACATTTTTTAATCTCTCTCGGCATCCCTCTAACTGTGTGTGTTGCCAGGATTGGTTCCTAGCCCAGCCTTGTCTATTTCAGTTCTAGTTGTTTTAAACTTCTTAATTGTTGCTCTGACTGCAGATATGAGCAAGTTTAGAGGTGTAGTCATTTCCTGACTAACGAAGATCAATTCAGATACATTTATTTTGTAGGACTTGTAAGGGGTGCATATCACAGTGACAATTTTTGAGTATTTGTTTCCTTTATGACTAAAGAAATGTATTTAGTTTAAAGTTTTTTCAGTGTGAAAATATACTACTGCAACAGGAGATTATATCATTTTAAAGTATTTCACACCTCTTTACTAGGGGTGTCAAGTAGTGTGAAAGGAGCTGTGTATCTTGAGATTTCTTTTTTTGTATTCTTTCAGAACCTTTTGCTTTGCTCACTCTAACATTCACTTTCCACTCAACGGCCATAGTTTACAGAGAAACCACATTTGCGTGAGCTGCACTTTTACTACTGTTCCTGCCTGAGAGTTTTTATATTCATGATATTAACTTTAGTTATTGTGGGGGTTTTTGTGTTGTTGTTTGTGTTTTTGCTAAGATTCCAGAGCCGGTGAGGGTACAACGCAGAAAATCGACCATGCTGTCATTGGAGGAGTGGTTGCTGTTGTGATGTTTGCAATCCTCTGTGCACTCATTGTGCTTGGTCGGTACTTCGCCAGACACAAAGGTAAAGCACCAGCACTGCAACCAGACTGGATTTTTAACACATTGTTAAGAGTTTAAGTGCTTTATTTGCAAATGGAGTGCAGTAGAGTTGCAGAGGAAAGGGAGGTGGAGTAGGCTAGCGGCTAATTTGTCTATACCCCTTTTGCAGGAACTTACTTCACACATGAAGCCAAAGGAGCGGACGATGCGGCTGATGCAGACACGGCGATCATCAATGCAGAGGGGGGGCACAACAACACAGATGAGAAGAAGGAGTATTACATCTAAATTAGACGGGCCTGAAGTGATGGTTGGGGATGCTGTGGGAGCACTGTGTCCAGCGTTGATTGGTAACAAGACGGCTTATGTTAGGGTAAAAGAAGAAAGGAGGGGGAAAAAGAGGGAAGTAAGAATGGCATAGCCGTGTGGGAAGAAGAGGCGTCGCTTAGTCTCCTGTCCGACCCTTCCTGGACTGCTGGGTCCTATTCTGTACAGTTTAATTATTTTACAGACAATTTTGTGCCTTGTTCTATTTCTTTTTTTGGTCTGTTGGTTCTGTTCACATGCTTGTTGGATTGGATTTTTTCTCCATGTACTCTACTTGATCCTTTGTTGCATTTGGCTTTCAGATGAGATAGAAAAGGGTCTGGTGTTTGTCAGTGTGTGCTGCAACTAGCTTTTAGCTCATGTAACCAGAAATATGAGAGGCCAGCTCAATCAAATTTTTTTCCTTTTTCCCAAGTCATTTCCAGTGTGTAGTAAATGAACTCGGTATCAACATGTTTCTCCCTGCTGGGTCAAAGTCCTGTGGTGCCTCCAAGTTCATCACATTTAGATGCAGGTCTGATCGGTTTTGACATATTTCTGCAGATTACACACAGCCCTGTTTCAACCCCAGTGTTGATTATTTATGTAATCCTTTTGAGTAATCATGCTTATCTTTGAATGTATTTGCTAAAACAGTAAGAGTCATGTTATATGTATATTTACGGGCTTTTGCCAGATCCAGACAGTAACTTGGACCACATTTTTAAAGTCTTGAGCAGCTTTCATCTGCTTGCCTCAGTCAGATTGAGTTGATGAAATCTCCAATTTCGATGGGATGTAATTCTTTTCGGTCCCAGTACTTCCAATTGACCCCATGTTGTTTTTATTAGGGATGTCCTAATCATTTTTTGTGCTTGAAGTCATTTAAGATGAAGTATTTGCAGACTACTTAAATAAGTAAAATAAAGTTAATAAAATCTATGGCAGGAGTATGATTTACGCCTCAGTAGCCCTGGACCTTTGGAGTGATAAATCTGACCAACTATCTTTCTATCAGTAGTCAGTTTTTGTGATTCTGAGAGGGGTCCCTTGTTGCATAACCTACTGAAGCATGCCCAAGCTTAAACACCCTAGATCAGCCATGTTTTTTACTTCTTGTATTGTTGCATAGAATAATATGGACAGGCTCTTTTAAATAAATTTAATGTCTCCTCAAGATCCACGAAACTGCAAATACTCCATTCCACGAAAGGCAACGCAGCCTCTTTTTGAGTGGGGAAAATATCCAGCATGCCATAAGGATAAGCGATTACACAAACCCTGGATGTCCATAGTAAAGTCTAAAGTAGCCATGTCAAATGACTAACTTTTCTTATTCAGCTCAGGTAGTGCAGTGCCAGCTAAGTAATGTCAAGAGGGGTGGATGTACCCCGTGGCACCAGCGACTGAAAAAGGGGATAAAAACCTATGTTTTCCATCACAGGAATGGGTTAATCGTTCAGTCGATGTGTAATCGTGTGTGCCTCATCGCTGTCTTCTGGATACTTTTCTCTTTAGAATGTTCTTTAAAGTGTGTTGCTTCACCCTATCCACTGTTGGAGTTAGCAGGTGGAACATGTAAGTTTTTCACAACCACCTCAAGAAATGTGCATTGCTATATAATACTAAGTTTGCAAAATGCAACTGAACAGTTCATTTTCTGCTCAAAAATAGTTTCTCACTGCAAACCTTATGATGCATTAGACATAAAACCTGGAGAATAAGCCAACAGCATCAACAGTTAATTGCAAATAGCAACTCAGATTTAATCGTTAAGGGCCACTATCAGAATCCAGAGCTAATACTTGGGGTCAGATTGGGACTTCCCTTGATTTTAAGAAAATCAATATCATGTGCTTTTATTTATTGAGCCTTTCATCTATAACTTTAAAATGTATTAACTGGTTGTGTTAGTAGTTGTAAATTTGTCAGCTTTATTTAAAAGGTTAAAGTTAGATTCCCTTTCTATAACCGACTTCATTTTAAATTCACCCAGAAATTTGTCAACTGTAATATAATCAAGTAATATAATCGAGTATAATCTACTCGAATATATGTCTGGAAGGTAGTTTTTATCATCTAAGCAACGCTAATGTGCCATGACAAGTAGGCAACGGTTTTACAGTTTGTTTTTTTGTGCTTGTATCTAGTATTGACAAATAAATGGTCAAACAATGGATAGTGAGGGGTACAGCTTTCTGAAAAACACTTTCATGTAAAAGACTGACACTAATATTTAGCAGAATTAATTAGCTGTTTAAGGAGCAAATGTTGGCACTGAAACAGTTCAGCTAAATTAGCCTAATTAGCTGAAAAAAATTGCTACCAATTGAAATACTAATAACGATATTTTCCTAAATTAGCTAAATAGATAATTAAACAGATTAACTAATTTAAGTAAAAAGCTGAATAAGCTGTTTAACTACATTAGCTAAATACCAAGAATACGTGTTTATCTAACAAAATACTACACTGCAAGTTACCTAAACCATCTGTTTAGCTAAATAACTTATCTAGTTATGTTTAGCTAATTGAACAGTTGAACAGTTTATTTAGCTAATTTTATTAAATTAGCTAAACAGCTAGTTTAGCAATCAAAATAGCTAATTAAGGTAAACTATTTTTTCTAAATTATCCAAACAACAAAATTTACCTACACTCTTAAACAGCATTTGACCTTAAGAGTACATCGCACTAAAACAGGCTATTAGTGCTTCACTGGCCTAAAACTTCTCTTTTTTCATATTTTCATTCCATGCAGATGAATGAAACCAAATCTAATGAGTCTGTGTATTATACCATAAATATTATTTGCACACAAAAAAGTTGGAAAGTCTTAAAAAATGCCCCTCATCTGCTGGTAGAAACAAAAAAAATGTTAAACTTTCAAATAAAAATACAAAAACTACCTACATACATTTAGCTTTCAAGTCTTTGCCAAACCATTTTTATTTCTTGTGATGTTGTTCTTGTTTTTTTCCAAGTTAAAGATCTTTCAGTTACTGCAAGTATGGGTCCATTAAATTTTCTCTGTGCAAATACTTTATCTTTAGGCTTTCTTTGATAACCTTTAAGGCCAAAAGATTTCACTTGGGAAAGCACTTATTTTTTATTTATTTATTTTTGTTTCTTTTTTGCCCATCATCTTGTAGTCTCAAACTTTCACAGAAAAATGGCATAGTTCTACAATTTCTCTCTCCTCTTCACCCACCCCAATCAAACAGTGTGAACTTTACACATATTCTACGCCTCTCCGACTCACAGCTAGAAAAGCAGAACTTGTTTGGCAATTAGCAAGAGACTTTATTCTATTGCCTGAAGAAGAAATAAAAAAGACCAGATAATAACGAATAACCACTGCCTTAAACAGACATCTTGATACGTATCATTATAAAGTAAAAAACGTGAAGGACATAATTAGTGCCTTCTTCTGATTTTGAGGCATATGGTTGAAAGTACTCTTTCTTGATATAATATAAAATA